>CM068348.1:397500-475000 GCA_034769755.1 Odontamblyopus lacepedii
GTGCTTCTGTTTTCACTCCTGACTTTTACGGCACATCTGACAGTGGATCACTTCTTACTTCAGTCACAGATCATAAAGTTAACCTCCTCTTACCCGAGTAAAGTTTCTGTTCCTCTTCCCGTTGAGAGTCACAGGTGACAAAAACATGAAATTGAAAATATGAAATCATTTGAACATTTGTGTTTCTCTCTGCTCCTTCACCTGGGACAATTTCATCTAAATAAACACGGATACGGAGCTTCAAACTAAATCTGAGCTTCATTAAAGCTCACGTCTCCACACAGAAGGATGGAGCCTTTGCTCTGGTTTTATTATTCTGCACATCTCCAGAAACACAATGGGGATGTTAGAAATGTTTAGCTCTTTAAAATTGTGCAAAATGCATAAATTAAATACATAAACTAGTCCAGTGTCTCTCAGAATGACTTTCTATAAAAAGACTAAATAAACTGAAGATCAGATTCACTTTTCTGAGCCTAAAAGGTGAAATTCTTCAGCAAAAGGAACAAACTCCACAGGAAAAGCCCAAAGGACCTGGAGACTCAGGTCATAATAAAATCAGAACTAAAAAGAAGTTTGTGCCAATTTTAGAAGTAAAAAGAATTCATTTAAATTCAGAACACTAAGTATAAACGTACAGAAACAAATGTGTAACCGTAACACTACAGTTTTATATAGTGACGACTCTGGGGCCATAACTGACTCAAGATAAACCTGGTGCATAGATTTGTTGAAGTATGAATTCATCTGATTTACTTTTATTTAATGTATTTATTATGAACCTTTATTTAACGTGGAGAAAAACCCAATGAGCTCAAAGTCTCGTTAAAGTGAAACGTCTGCACGTCCTGAAAAACATTCACACAAACACAGAAATAAAATATAATATAAATGCTTTTAAAAGCTCCCAGAGCTGCAGAGTCAGAGGGTTTCAGGCTGAACGTGACTCAGATTCTGCAGGTTATGACGCCCCCTGGTGGTAAAAAGAACAGAACAAATCCTTCACAAACCGGAACATTCAGAGTTCAGAGTTACATTTAAAGAGCCTCTGCAAAAGTTTATGTACAACATCTTTAAAGCTGCACTGTGGAACTTTTCAGGACTTTGCCTAAAATGTCCCACAGTTTGGCATTAAACTTGGAAGGAAACATGAGGTGGCCAAGTGACAGGTCAGATCTGTGAAGAGGCGACGCTGCTCCCAGGACGTGTTTAAGGCAAAAAATAAATACATGATACAGAGTCCCAAAAATCTGACATCATTTACCAATAATTTGGGGAATTCTTGTTGAAATCACCTCAGATTTTCACAGAATGTTTAGAAATAGATGAAGATTTTCTATTGAATGTTTTGTTCTGTTTTCAGGTGGAGCAGAAGTGATTTAGTGTCTGAATCTGCTCCACACTCAGACCATGTTCAGCACCTGAACTGTTCCTTTCACTGATCTGGACTCAGTAGTTTTCAAGATAATTTCTTTTAAAATGATTTTTTGAGACTGTATTTCCATCTAATGCCACACGGTGGAACATTCCGGGCAAAGCTTCATCTCCATGGAGACCAGCAGGTGGAACCTCCTCCTCAGAACAGTTTTGCTCCTTCGTTGGGACAGTTGTGCTTCTAAAACCTGCTGTTTTATGACACAAACACGACACTGGATTAAAGAGGAAACACAAACACGACACTGGATTAAAGAGGAAACACAAACACGACACTGGACTAAAGAGGAAACACAAACACGACACTGGATTAAAGAGGAAACACAAACACGACACTGGATTAAAGAGGAAACACAAACACGACACTGGATTAAAGAGGAAACACAAACACGACACTGGAGTAAAGAGGAAACACAAACACGACACTGGATTAAAGAGGAAACACAAACACGACACTGGATTAAAGAGGAAACACAAACACGACACTGGAGTAAAGAGGAAACACAAACACGACACTGGATTAAAGAGGAAACACAAACACGACACTGGATTAAAGAGGAAACACAAACACGACACTGGATTAAAGAGGAAACACAAACACGACACTGGATTAAAGAGGAAACACAAACACGACACTGGATTAAAGAGGAAACACAAACACGACACTGGATTAAAGAGGAAACACAAACACGACACTGGATTAAAGAGGAAACACAAACACGACACTGGATTAAAGAGGAAACACAAACACGACACTGGATTAAAGAGGAAACACAAACACGACACTGGACTAAAGAGGAAACACAAACACGACACTGGATTAAAGAGGAAACACAAACACGACACTGGATTAAAGAGGAAACACAAACACGACACTGGAGTAAAGAGGAAACACAAACACGACACTGGATTAAAGAGGAAACACAAACACGACACTGGATTAAAGAGGAAACACAAACACGACACTGGAGTAAAGAGGAAACACAAACACGACACTGGAGTAAAGAGGAAACACAAACACGACACTGGATTAAAGAGGAAACACAAACACGACACTGGATTAAAGAGGAAACACAAACACGACACTGGATTAAAGAGGAAACACAAACACGACACTGGATTAAAGAGGAAACACAAACACGACACTGGACTAAAGAGGAAACACAAACACGACACTGGATTAAAGAGGAAACACAAACACGACACTGGATTAAAGAGGAAACACAAACACGACACTGGAGTAAAGAGGAAACACAAACACGACACTGGATTAAAGAGGAAACACAAACACGACACTGGAGTAAAGAGGAAACACAAACACGACACTGGAGTAAAGAGGAAACACAAACACGACACTGGACTAAAGAGGAAACACAAACACGACACTGGATTAAAGAGGAAACACAAACACGACACTGGATTAAAGAGGAAACACAAACACGACACTGGATTAAAGAGGAAACACAAACACGACACTGGAGTAAAGAGGAAACACAAACACGACACTGGATTAAAGAGGAAACACAAACACGACACTGGAGTAAAGAGGAAACACAAACACGACACTGGAGTAAAGAGGAAACACAAACACGACACTGGATTAAAGAGGAAACACAAACACGACACTGGAGTAAAGAGGAAACACAAACACGACACTGGATTAAAGAGGAAACACAAACACGACACTGGACTAAAGAGGAAACACAAACACGACACTGGATTAAAGAGGAAACACAAACACGACACTGGATTAAAGAGGAAACACAAACACGACACTGGATTAAAGAGGAAACACAAACACGACACTGGAGTAAAGAGGAAACACAAACACGACACTGGATTAAAGAGGAAACACAAACACGACACTGGAGTAAAGAGGAAACACAAACACGACACTGGAGTAAAGAGGAAACACAAACACGACACTGGAGTAAAGAGGAAACACAAACACGACACTGGATTAAAGAGGAAACACAAACACGACACTGGATTAAAGAGGAAACACAAACACGACACTGGATTAAAGAGGAAACACAAACACGACACTGGATTAAAGAGGAAACACAAACACGACACTGGAGTAAAGAGGAAACACAAACACGACACTGGATTAAAGAGGAAACACAAACACGACACTGGATTAAAGAGGAAACACAAACACGACACTGGATTAAAGAGGAAACACAAACACGACACTGGAGTAAAGAGGAAACACAAACACGACACTGGATTAAAGAGGAAACACAAACACGACACTGGATTAAAGAGGAAACACAAACACGACACTGGAGTAAAGAGGAAACACAAACACGACACTGGAGTAAAGAGGAAACACAAACACGACACTGGATTAAAGAGGAAACACAAACACGACACTGGATTAAAGAGGAAACACAAACACGACACTGGATTAAAGAGGAAACACAAACACGACACTGGATTAAAGAGGAAACACAAACACGACACTGGATTAAAGAGGAAACACAAACACGACACTGGATTAAAGAGGAAACACAAACACGACACTGGATTAAAGAGGAAACACAAACACGACACTGGATTAAAGAGGAAACACAAACACGACACTGGATTAAAGAGGAAACACAAACACGACACTGGATTAAAGAGGAAACACAAACACGACACTGGATTAAAGAGGAAACACAAACACGACACTGGATTAAAGAGGAAACACAAACACGACACTGGATTAAAGAGGAAACACAAACACGACACTGGATTAAAGAGGAAACACAAACACGACACTGGATTAAAGAGGAAACACAAACACGACACTGGATTAAAGAGGAAACACAAACACGACACTGGATTAAAGAGGAAACACAAACACGACACTGGATTAAAGAGGAAACACAAACACGACACTGGATTAAAGAGGAAACACAAACACGACACTGGAGTAAAGAGGAAACACAAACACGACACTGGATTAAAGAGGAAACACAAACACGACACTGGATTAAAGAGGAAACACAAACACGACACTGGATTAAAGAGGAAACACAAACACGACACTGGAGTAAAGAGGAAACACAAACACGACACTGGATTAAAGAGGAAACACAAACACGACACTGGATTAAAGAGGAAACACAAACACGACACTGGAGTAAAGAGGAAACACAAACACGACACTGGATTAAAGAGGAAACACAAACACGACACTGGATTAAAGAGGAAACACAAACACGACACTGGAGTAAAGAGGAAACACAAACACGACACTGGAGTAAAGAGGAAACACAAACACGACACTGGAAGTGTTCAAACACCGGACTTTTATTTCCAGGAGGTTTAGTTACATTTGATTCTGTGAGACGTGTCTCTGATCTCACAACAGCACCAGAGACGCCTCTATTTTTTCTACATTCAGGACAAGAACATTGATTCATGCACATTTAGGCAACACAAAGGTAAACACAGAAGTGGAGCTGCTAGCGTCATCTTCAGTTCAGTGAGTTCAGAAGAATCAGAGTTCACCACTTTCCCACGTGCAGCGTGTGTGTGAAAATCAAACCACAGGATCATTTCTTAATACAGGTGACATAATGTAAAAGAATAATTCATAATAACCACAATTTTCATAATTTCATATTAACTTTACACATGCACATCCCATGTATTTAAAACACTGAAACGAAGACTTTATAAGCAATTGTATTTTTTTGCTAGACTTTATTTTATGAGTTTTGTACTGGTTTAGTCCTGGTTTTAGACCTGGTTTTAGTCCTGATGTTAGTCCTGGTTTTAGACCTGGTTTTAGTCCTGATGTTAGTTCTGGTTTAGACCTGGTGTAGTCTTAATTTTAGTCCTGGTTTATTCCTGGCTTTGGTTCTGGTTTAGAGGCGTGGCCCATGCGGCGCACACGAGAAGACACCATCCACACGGTGCATGGGAGGAGGCACGGCCCGGGTTTTGGGGACCCCTGCTTTATATGATAAGTTTTACAATCCGTCATATGTCAGAGGCTTTGATTAAGAAAGGCGGTGGGCTCAGAGATGGTGGTCTGGGAGAGGATAGAAGTAAATTGTAAATAATTTGGATACAGCCAAAAGTTCCACTGAAACCAAATGAGGGATTACACAAGCTCGAAGAGGTCACACTGTCTTAAAAAAACCCTCTATGGACCATCCCTATGCCACTAGCTGCAGGCAGACCTGCTGTCATGCGGCTTACAGCAGAATGTGAAACGAAACGAAATCTGCAGAATGCGAAATCTGCAGAATGCGAAATGGTGTGTTTATGTTTCACCCGAAAGTACATTACACCATCTGACTTGCGCGAAGATAGATTTAGTTTAGTAGTGGTGGCGAATCATGGACTTTTTGCAAGCGCAATATATGCTGTTCAAAGGACCTAAACGGGTCAGTCTCCGTGAAGAGGACATGACATGACAAGGTTAAAATGACCTTTTTCTGTTGTTGTAAACACCGTTTTCTAATAGGCGGCATTAGCTAATAACTGGAATGCTAGCCAGCACTGCCGTATGGATAGCTTTACTCGTAGGCAAGCTCATCGTCAAGGCACACACTGCTCCAGGGACTGTAACCAATACACTCTGTTATTAACTGTAAGTAGCTTTGGATAAAAAGTGTCAGCTAACACACGCACACACACACACACACACACGCACACACACACACGCACACACACACGCACACACACACACACACACACACACACACGCACACACACGCACACACACACGCACCCATTAACTGTAACTATGTACAATTTAAAAGCCTAATATAAATCATCAGTAAAGACCTGGATTTGTTCATTATTTATTCCACTGCAATAATGGAGCGGTATCTTTTAGGCATGGCAAATATGACTATGAAAACAATAGCCTGGGATAAGGGAAGCCTAGAATAACCCCTGTTTACATTGCATTATACATTACACTTAGCTGACACTTTTTATCCAAAGCTACTTACAGTTAATAACAGTGTATTGGTTACAGTCCCTGGAGCAGTGTGTGCCTTGACGATGAGCTTGCCTACGAGTAAAGCTATCCATACGGCAGTGCTGGCTAGCATTCCAGTTATTAGCTAATGCCGCCTATTACAAAACGGTGTTTACAACAACAGAAAAAGGTCATTTTAACCTTACCTCAAAAATAGTTCCAATTTTTTGGGGTGTCATGTCCTCTGACCCGTTTAGGTCCTTTGAACAGCATATATTGCACTTGCAAAAAGTCCATGATTCGCCACCACTACTAAACTAAATCTATCTTCGCGCAAGTCAGATGGTGTAATGTACTTTCGGGTGAAACATAAACACACCATTTCGCAGTTTGCAGATTTCGCATTCTGCAGATTTCGCAGTTTGCAGATTTCGCATTCTGCAGATTTCGCAGTTTGCAGATTTCGCAGTCTGCAGATTTCGTTTCGTTTCGCATTCTGCTGTAAGCCCTGTCATGCTGTAAGCAGCACAGCCTTAGGTCTGCAGCAAAGACTTATGCTACTAGTTTAAAGTAGCCAAACTGTGGCTGGTCGAGAGTCTCTGGGAATCACAAAAGCCGAGTGGACACATAGTGGATCGAAAACAGTGGACCGACATCAGCAGCTGGAATGTCAGCTCATGAGCTAGCTTCTGTGCTAACTCATGAGCTAGCTTCTGCGCTAACTCATGAGCTAGCTTCTGCGCTAACTCATGAGCTAGCTTCTGCGCTAACTCATGAGCTAGCTTCTGCGCTAACTCATGAGCTAGCTTCTGCGCTAACTCATGAGCTAGCTTCTGTGCTACCTCATGAGCTAGCTTCTGTGCTAACTCGTTGTTGTTGTGCTCTTTCATTGCTTTTGTGCGGTTCTCCAAGCTGTTGTTCAGTATTTTCAAAAGTTCATCACTTGTCAGTTTCGCATATTCTTTCTGGTACTCTTCCTGGAAATGGTCATTCAAGGACTGCAAGTCTCTGACTGTCTGTGCGTACTTTTTGTTTTCGGACAGTAACCATTTGATAGGACTATTTTTGCGTACCACTTCCAAATGAGAAATGTCTCTCTGTAGGACACGTTGGCGTTGTAGAAGCGATTTCTCCTCATCTTTAAGTTTTTTCAGATGAGCTTTTAGCAGCTTCTTACTTCCACTTACCTCCTCAAGGACCAGAACTTGTTTGTACAGGTTGCAGTTTTCTGTTTTCACGTCACTTATGGCAGTTGCGGCCATCTGGAGCTTCTCCTCAAGTGCGCTGTACTTCTGTACCTCCTTCTGGAGTTTCTGTTTTTTCTTCAACAGTGTCTTGTTCATTTCTTTCACCTTGCTGTCTTCCTTGTCCATGTGCCTGTAGCTCTCCTGCGTGACTTTGAGGTACAGTATTTTCTCTTCCAGTGTGCGGATTTGTTTCAGCGTCTGGTCATTCTCGGTCTGCATCTGCTGTGTCTTCTCCACTTTTTGCTTGTAGTCTTGCTCCTTCAGCAGGAGAGCATCATATTCAGGGTACTTATTCCAAAGATGTTCATTCAGCTGTGCATTTTCACTTTTTAAGGAGCTCCATGACAGCTGCAAGGCCTCACATTTGTTCCTCAAGCACAACACGTTGGCAATGTTCTGGTTTATTTTCAAGAACTTGTCCTTTAAACACTTATTTTCATTTGAGCTTCTGTCCATCTCAGATTTTAGTTGATCGTAGCGTGCTTTTTCGTCTCTTTGAAGCAGTTGTAACTGGTCAGTGAGGTTGTCGTATCTCAATATTTTCATTTCGTCCTCCAGATTTCTGGTTTCCTCTTGGACTGTCTCTACACTAGCTACTTTCCTCTGCAGCTCTTTATACTCCTCGCCAAGTGCCTGATTTTCTGCACGGATACGATCAATTTCAGAGTTTAATATAGCAAGGTGTTCTTCAAAATCAACTGACAGTTTTAATTTTAACAGGTCGGACTCTAATGTCAAATTAATATTCTGGACTTTCAAAGATTCCAATTCGTCCACCAGTTTACAAATGTCTTTTTTAACCGGCTCTACACTAGTTGACTTGTTCTGTAGCTCCGCACACTCCTGGAGAAGAGCCTGGTTTTGTGCACGGATGTGATCGATTTCAGAGTTTAATTTCCTGTGTTCTGCTTGAAATTGTGGCAGTTCAACATTTGGATCTGTAACATGCTCCGGTCTCGCTGTCTGTCTGTCTTGTGTCTGCTGGAGTTCCTCTAATAAAGCTCGATTTTCAAGCATGGCAACGTCATAGGTCGATTTCAGGGAAAGACATTTGTCAGCACCTTGCTTGCGCTTAAGAATTTCTTGCTGCAACTGGACATTTTGTTTTGTGATGGGGTTCAAAACTGACATGAAGATTCGACAAGAGCAGCAGCAGATGTTTGGCTCTGAGGCTTCGTTTTCAAAATCCACTCCTAAATTTTCCATTTCCGCTTCAACTAAACTTAGATTAAGAAATGTACTACTAATTTAGTAGGTAACGGCAATAGATTGAGTTTTTTGCGCAGATAATGAAGTAACCGAGTATAAAATGATAATGCCAAATATCCGGTCTGAGCTCACTATTTTGGTCAAAGCTCTGAGTGTTCGATGGTTTTGAACACTCAAAGCTTTGAGTGTTCGATGGCTTTGAACACTCAAAGCTCTGAGTGTTCGATGGCTTTGAACACTCAAAGCTTTGAGTGTTCGATGGTTTTGAAGTTTTGGCGTCTCAAAGAGAAAACAAAGCAGTTGAATCAGAATCCAGGAAGGTTCCATTTGGTTTCTAGGCAACCACGCTCACCTCCGCAGAGCCTGAACCTGGACTAGGACTAAACCAGGACTAGGACCAGGGCTCTACAGTGCGCCCATGTCACTCGCATTTGCAGGCAAATATTTCGGTGTGTGAACATGGAAAACAAAACAGGCTCATCTGTGCGATGCTTCTGCAGCACAATAAGGAGCTGCACAGACGCAACGTAATGAGTTCAACTTTCTAAATGCACGTTTCCCAGCGCGAGCGCAACCACATGACACCTGTGAGCGCACGAGCCCAGCGTACGAGCAGGACCCACATGTCCCTCCACTCATTAGACACCCCCACGCCGCTGGACTTCTTCTCTAAAGCCAGAGCTTTGTCTTGGTCTTGTCTCGGACTCGAGCACATTTAGACTCGGTCTTGTCATGTTCTCAAGGTCTGAATACTGAGTGCAGTCATTTTTCATTAAGGCCGCTGCTGTCGCCAATAAACTCATCCCGGTGTGTGAAGGTGTGTGGGGGTGTGTGGGGGTGTGTGGGGGTGTGTGAAGGTGTGTGGGGGTGTGTGGGGGTGTGTGGGGGTGTGTGGGGCTTCTCTCTGCAGCCTGTGCCAAATGCCAAACAAATCTGTTTGGCAACAGAACACAAACACAACACTGGATTAAAGAGGAAACACAAACACAACACTGGATTAAAGAGGAAACACAAACACGACACTGGAGTAAAGAGGAAACACAAACACGACACTGGATTAAAGAGGAAACACAAACACGACACTGGAGTAAAGAGGAAACACAAACACGACACTGGATTAAAGAGGAAACACAAACACGACACTGGAGTAAAGAGGAAACACAAACACGACACTGGATTAAAGAGGAAACACAAACACGACACTGGATTAAAGAGGAAACACAAACACGACACTGGATTAAAGAGGAAACACAAACACGACACTGGATTAAAGAGGAAACACAAACACGACACTGGATTAAAGAGGAAACACAAACACGACACTGGATTAAAGAGGAAACACAAACACGACACTGGAGTAAAGAGGAAACACAAACACGACACTGGATTAAAGAGGAAACACAAACACGACACTGGATTAAAGAGGAAACACAAACACGACACTGGATTAAAGAGGAAACACAAACACGACACTGGATTAAAGAGGAAACACAAACACGACACTGGATTAAAGAGGAAACACAAACACGACACTGAGTAAAGAGGAAACACAAACACGACACTGGATTAAAGAGGAAACACAAACACGACACTGGATTAAAGAGGAAACACTAAACACAAACACGACACTGGAGTTAAAGAGGAAACACAAACACGACACTGGATTAAGAGGAAACACAAACACGACACTGATGGAGTAAAGAGGAAACACAAACACGACACTGGATTAAAGAGGAAACACAAACACGACACTGGATTAAAGAGGAAACACAAACACGACACTGGATTAAAGAGGAAACACAAACACGACACTGGAGTAAAGAGGAAACACAAACACGACACTGGATTAAAGAGGAAACACAAACACGACACTGGATTAAAGAGGAAACACAAACACGACACTGGATTAAAGAGGAAACACAAACACGACACTGGAGTAAAGAGGAAACACAAACACGACACTGGAGTAAAGAGGAAACACAAACACGACACTGGAAGTGTTCAAACACCGGACTTTTATTTCCAGGAGGTTTAGTTACATTTGATTCTGTGAGACGTGTCTCTGATCTCACAACAGCACCAGAGACGCCTCTATTTTTTCTACATTCAGGACAAGAACATTGATTCATGCACATTTAGGCAACACAAAGGTAAACACAGAAGTGGAGCTGCTAGCGTCATCTTCAGTTTAGTGAGTTCAGGAGAATCAGAGTTCACCACTTTCCCACGTGCAGCGTGTGTGTGAAAATCAAACCACAGGATCATTTCTTAATACAGGTGACATAATGTAAAAGAATAATTCATAATAACCACAATTTTCATAATTTCATATTAACTTTACACATGCACATCCCATGTATTTAAAACACTGAAACGAAGACTTTATAAGCAATTGTATTTTTTTGCTAGACTTTATTTTATGAGTTTTGTACTGGTTTAGTCCTGGTTTTAGACCTGGTTTTAGTCCTGATGTTAGTCCTGGTTTTAGACCTGGTTTTAGTCCTGATGTTAGTTCTGGTTTAGACCTGGTGTAGTCTTAATTTTAGTCCTGGTTTATTCCTGGCTTTGGTTCTGGTTTAGAGGCGTGGCCCATGCGGCGCACACGAGAAGACACCATCCACACGGTGCATGGGAGGAGGCACGGCCCGGGTTTTGGGGACCCCTGCTTTATATGATAAGTTTTACAATCCGTCATATGTCAGAGGCTTTGATTAAGAAAGGCGGTGGGCTCAGAGATGGTGGTCTGGGAGAGGATAGAAGTAAATTGTAAATAATTTGGATACAGCCAAAAGTTCCACTGAAACCAAATGAGGGATTACACAAGCTCGAAGAGGTCACACTGTCTTAAAAAAACCCTCTATGGACCATCCCTATGCCACTAGCTGCAGGCAGACCTGCTGTCATGCGGCTTACAGCAGAATGTGAAACGAAACGAAATCTGCAGAATGCGAAATCTGCAAACTGCGAAATCTGCAAACTGCGAAATCTGCAGAATGCGAAATGGTGTGTTTATGTTTCACCCGAAAGTACATTACACCATCTGACTTGCGCGAAGATAGATTTAGTTTAGTAGTGGTGGCGAATCATGGACTTTTTGCAAGCACAATATATGCTGTTCAAAGGACCTAAACGGGTCAGTCTCCGTGAAGAGGACATGACATGACAAGGTTAAAATGACCTTTTTCTGTTGTTGTAAACACCGTTTTCTAATAGGCGGCATTAGCTAATAACTGGAATGCTAGCCAGCACTGCCGTATGGATAGCTTTACTCGTAGGCAAGCTCATCGTCAAGGCACACACTGCTCCAGGGACTGTAACCAATACACTCTGTTATTAACTGTAAGTAGCTTTGGATAAAAAGTGTCAGCTAACACACGCACACACACACACACACACACACACACGCACACACACGCACACACACGCACACACACACGCACACACACACACACGCACACACACACGCACACACACACGCACCCATTAACTGTAACTATGTACAATTTAAAAGCCTAATATAAATCATCAGTAAAGACCTGGATTTGTTCATTATTTATTCCACTGCAATAATGGAGCGGTATCTTTTAGGCATGGCAAATATGACTATGAAAACAATAGCCTGGGATAAGGGAAGCCTAGAATAACCCCTGTTTACATTGCATTATACATTACACTTAGCTGACACTTTTTATCCAAAGCTACTTACAGTTAATAACAGAGTGTATTGGTTACAGTCCCTGGAGCAGTGTGTGCCTTGACGATGAGCTTGCCTACGAGTAAAGCTATCCATACGGCAGTGCTGGCTAGCATTCCAGTTATTAGCTAATGCCGCCTATTACAAAACGGTGTTTACAACAACAGAAAAAGGTCATTTTAACCTTACCTCAAAAATAGTTCCAATTTTTTGGGGTGTCATGTCCTCTGACCCGTTTAGGTCCTTTGAACAGCATATATTGCACTTGCAAAAAGTCCATGATTCGCCACCACTACTAAACTAAATCTATCTTCGCGCAAGTCAGATGGTGTAATGTACTTTCGGGTGAAACATAAACACACCATTTCGCAGTTTGCAGATTTCGCATTCTGCAGATTTCGCAGTTTGCAGATTTCGCATTCTGCAGATTTCGTTTCGTTTCGCATTCTGCTGTAAGCCCTGTCATGCTGTAAGCAGCACAGCCTTAGGTCTGCAGCAAAGACTTATGCTACTAGTTTAAAGTAGCCAAACTGTGGCTGGTCGAGAGTCTCTGGGAATCACAAAAGCCGAGTGGACACATAGTGGATCGAAAACAGTGGACCGACATCAGCAGCTGGAATGTCAGCTCATGAGCTAGCTTCTGTGCTAACTCATGAGCTAGCTTCTGTGCTAACTCATGAGCTAGCTTCTGCGCTAACTCATGAGCTAGCTTCTGCGCTAACTCATGAGCTAGCTTCTGCGCTAACTCATGAGCTAGCTTCTGCGCTAACTCATGAGCTAGCTTCTGTGCTACCTCATGAGCTAGCTTCTGTGCTAACTCGTTGTTGTTGTGCTCTTTCATTGCTTTTGTGTGGTTCTCCAAGTTGTTGTTCAGTATTTTCAAAAGTTCATCACTTGTCAGTTTCGCATATTCTTTCTGGTACTCTTCCTGGAAATGGTCATTCAAGGACTGCAAGTCTCTGACTGTCTGTGCGTACTTTTTGTTTTCGGACAGTAACCATTTGATAGGACTATTTTTGCGTACCACTTCCAAATGAGAAATGTCTCTCTGTAGGACACGTTGGCGTTGTAGAAGCGATTTCTCCTCATCTTTAAGTTTTTTCAGATGAGCTTTTAGCAGCTTCTTACTTCCACTTACCTCCTCAAGGACCAGAACGTGTTTGTACAGGTTGCAGTTTTCTGTTTTCACGTCACTTATGGCAGTTGCGGCCATCTGGAGCTTCTCCTCAAGTGCGCTGTACTTCTGTACCTCCTTCTGGAGTTTCTGTTTTTTCTTCAACAGTGTCTTGTTCATTTCTTTCACCTTGCTGTCTTCCTTGTCCATGTGCCTGTAGCTCTCCTGCGTGACTTTGAGGTACAGTATTTTCTCTTCCAGTGTGCGGATTTGTTTCAGCGTCTGGTCATTCTCGGTCTGCATCTGCTGTGTCCTCTCCACTTTTTGCTTGTAGTCTTGCTCCTTCAGCAGGAGAGCATCATATTCAGGGTACTTATTCCAAAGATGTTCATTCAGCTGTGCATTTTCACTTTTTAAGGAGCTCCATGACAGCTGCAAGGCCTCACATTTGTTCCTCAAGCACAACACGTTGGCAATGTTCTGGTTTATTTTCAAGAACTTGTCCTTTAAATGCTTATTTTCATTTGAGCTTCTGTCCATCTCAGATTTTAGTTGATCGTAGCGTGCTTTTCCTCTCTTTGAAGCAGTTGTAACTGGTCAGTGAGGTTGTCGTATCTCAATATTTTCATTTCGTCCTCCAGATTTCTGGTTTCCTCTTGGACTGTCTCTACACTAGCTACTTTCCTCTGCAGCTCTTTATACTCCTCGCCAAGTGCCTGATTTTCTGCACGGATACGATCAATTTCAGAGTTTAATATAGCAAGGTGTTCTTCAAAATCAACTGACAGTTTTAATTTTAACAGGTCGGACTCTAATGTCAAATTAATATTCTGGACTTTCAAAGATTCCAATTCGTCCACCAGTTTACAAATGTCTTTTTAACCGGCTCTACACTAGTTGACTTGTTCTGTAGCTCCGCACACTCCTGGAGAAGAGCCTGGTTTTGTGCACGGATGTGATCGATTTCAGAGTTTAATTTCCTGTGTTCTGCTTGAAATTGTGGCAGTTCAACATTTGGATCTGTAACATGCTCCGGTCTCGCTGTCTGTCTGTCTTGTGTCTGCTGGAGTTCCTCTAATAAAGCTCGATTTTCAAGCATGGCAACGTCATAGGTCGATTTCAGGGAAAGACATTTGTCAGCACCTTGCTTGCGCTTAAGAATTTCTTGCTGCAACTGGACATTTTGTTTTGTGATGGGGTTCAAAACTGACATGAAGATTCGACAAGAGCAGCAGCGGATGTTTGGCTCTGAGGCTTCGTTTTCAAAATCCACTCCTAAATTTTCCATTTCCGCTTCAACTAAACTTAGATTAAGAAATGTACTACTAATTTAGTAGGTAACGGCAATAGATTGAGTTTTTTGCGCAGATAATGAAGTAACCGAGTATAAAATGATAATGCCAAATATCTGGTCTGAGCTCACTATTTTGGTCAAAGCTCTGAGTGTTCGATGGTTTTGAACACTCAAAGCTTTGAGTGTTCGATGGCTTTGAACACTCAAAGCTCTGAGTGTTCGATGGCTTTGAACACTCAAAGCTCTGAGTGTTCGATGGCTTTGAACACTCAAAGCTTTGAGTGTTCGATGGTTTTGAAGTTTTGGCGTCTCAAAGAGAAAACAAAGCAGTTGAATCAGAATCCAGGAAGGTTCCATTTGGTTTCTAGGCAACCACGCTCACCTCCGCAGAGCCTGAACCTGGACTAGGACTAAACCAGGACTAGGACCAGGGCTCTATAGTGCGCCCATGTCACTCGCATTTGCAGGCAAATATTTCGGTGTGTGAACATGGAAAACAAAACAGGCTCATCTGTGCGATGCTTCTGCAGCACAATAAGGAGCTGCACAGACGCAACGTAATGAGTTCAACTTTCTAAATGCACGTTTCCCAGCGCGAGCGCAACCACATGACACCTGTGAGCGCACGAGCCCAGCGTACGAGCAGGACCCACATGTCCCACCACTCATTAGACACTCCCACGCCGCTGGACTTCTTCTCTAAAGCCAGAGCTTTGTCTTGGTCTTGTCTCGGACTCGAGCACATTTAGACTCGGTCTTGTCATGTTCTCAAGGTCTGAATACTGAGTGCAGTCATTTTTCATTAAGGCCGCTGCTGTCGCCAATAAACTCATCCCGGTGTGTGAAGGTGTGTGGGGGTGTGTGGGGGTGTGTGGGGGTGTGTGGGGCTTCTCTCTGCAGCCTGTGCCAAATGCCAAACAAATCTGTTTGGCAACAGAACACAAACACAACACTGGATTAAAGAGGAAACACAAACACAACACTGGATTAAAGAGGAAACACAAACACGACACTGGATTAAAGAGGAAACACAAACACGACACTGGATTAAAGAGGAAACACAAACACGACACTGGATTAAAGAGGAAACACAAACACGACACTGGATTAAAGAGGAAACACAAACACGACACTGGAGTAAAGAGGAAACACAAACACGACACTGGAGTAAAGAGGAAACACAAACACGACACTGGATTAAAGAGGAAACACAAACACGACACTGGAGTAAAGAGGAAACACAAACACGACACTGGATTAAAGAGGAAACACAAACACGACACTGGAGTAAAGAGGAAACACAAACACGACACTGGAGTAAAGAGGAAACACAAACACGACACTGGATTAAAGAGGAAACACAAACACGACACTGGATTAAAGAGGAAACACAAACACGACACTGGATTAAAGAGGAAACACAAACACGACACTGGAGTAAAGAGGAAACACAAACACGACACTGGAGTAAAGAGGAAACACAAACACGACACTGGAGTAAAGAGGAAACACAAACACGACACTGGATTAAAGAGGAAACACAAACACGACACTGGATTAAAGAGGAAACACAAACACGACACTGGATTAAAGAGGAAACACAAACACAACACTGGAGTAAAGAGGAAACACAAACACGACACTGGATTAAAGAGGAAACACAAACACGACACTGGATTAAAGAGGAAACACAAACACGACACTGGATTAAAGAGGAAACACAAACACGACACTGGACTAAAGAGGAAACACAAACACGACACTGGATTAAAGAGGAAACACAAACACAACACTGGAGTAAAGAGGAAACACAAACACGACACTGGAGTAAAGAGGAAACACAAACACGACACTGGAAGTGTTCAAACACCGGACTTTTATTTCCAGGAGGTTTAGTTACATTTGATTCTGTGAGACGTGTCTCTGATCTCACAACAGCACCAGAGACGCCTCTATTTTTTCTACATTCAGGACAAGAACATTGATTCATGCACATTTAGGCAACACAAAGGTAAACACAGAAGTGGAGCTGCTAGCGTCATCTTCAGTTTAGTGAGTTCAGAAGAATCAGAGTTCACCACTTTCCCACGTGCAGCGTGTGTGTGAAAATCAAACCACAGGATCATTTCTTAATACAGGTGACATAATGTAAAAGAATAATTCATAATAACCACAATTTTCATAATTTCATATTAACTTTACACATGCACATCCCATGTATTTAAAACACTGAAACGAAGACTTTATAAGCAATTGTATTTTTTTGCTAGACTTTATTTTATGAGTTTTGTACTGGTTTAGTCCTGGTTTTAGACCTGGTTTTAGTCCTGATGTTAGTTCTGGTTTAGACCTGGTGTAGTCTTAATTTTAGTCCTGGTTTATTCCTGGCTTTGGTTCTGGTTTAGAGGCGTGGCCCATGCGGCGCACACGAGAAGACACCATCCACACGGTGCATGGGAGGAGGCACGGCCCGGGTTTTGGGGACCCCTGCTTTATATGATAAGTTTTACAATCCGTCATATGTCAGAGGCTTTGATTAAGAAAGGCGGTGGGCTCAGAGATGGTGGTCTGGGAGAGGATAGAAGTAAATTGTAAATAATTTGGATACAGCCAAAAGTTCCACTGAAACCAAATGAGGGATTACACAAGCTCGAAGAGGTCACACTGTCTTAAAAAAACCCTCTATGGACCATCCCTATGCCACTAGCTGCAGGCAGACCTGCTGTCATGCGGCTTACAGCAGAATGTGAAACGAAACGAAACGAAATCTGTCGAATGCGAAATCTGCAAACTGCGAAATCTGCAGAATGCGAAATCTGCAGAATGCGAAATCTGCAGAATGCGAAATGGTGTGTTTATGTTTCACCCGAAAGTACATTACACCATCTGACTTGCGCGAAGATAGATTTAGTTTAGTAGTGGTGGCGAATCATGGACTTTTTGCAAACGCAATATATGCTGTTCAAAGGACCTAAACGGGTCAGTCTCCGTGAAGAGGACATGACATGACAAGGTTAAAATGACCCGTTTTCGTTTCGTTTCGCATTCTGCTGTAAGCCCTGTCATGCTGTAAGCAGCACAGCCTTAGGTCTGCAGCAAAGACTTATGCTACTAGTTTAAAGTAGCCAAACTGTGGCTGGTCGAGAGTCTCTGGGAATCACAAAAGCCAAGTGGACACATAGTGGATCGAAAACAGTGGACCGACATCAGCAGCTGGAATGTCAGCTCATGAGCTAGCTTCTGCGCTAACTCATGAGCTAGCTTCTGCGCTAACTCATGAGCTAGCTTCTGCGCTAACTCATGAGCTAGCTTCTGCGCTAACTCATGAGCTAGCTTCTGCGCTAACTCATGAGCTAGCTTCTGCGCTAACTCATGAGCTAGCTTCTGCGCTACCTCATGAGCTAGCTTCTGTGCTAACTCGTTGTTGTTGTACTCTTTCATTGCTTTTGTCTGGTTCTCCAAGCTGTTGTTCAGTATTTTCAAAAGTTCATCACTTGTCAGTTTCGCATATTCTTTCTGGTACTCTTCCTGGAAATGGTCATTCAAGGACTGCAAGTCTCTGACTGTCTGTGCGTACTTTTGTTTTCAGACAGTAACCATTTGATAGGACTATTTTTGCGTACCACTTCCAAATGAGAAATGTCTCTCTGTAGGACACGTTGGCGTTGTAGAAGCGATTTCTCCTCATCTTTAAGTTTTTTCAGATGAGCTTTTAGCAGCTTCTTACTTCCACTTACCTCCTCAAGGACCAGAACGTGTTTGTACAGGTTGCAGTTTTCTGTTTTCACGTCACTTATGGCAGTTGTTGCCATCTGGAGCTTCTCCTCAAGTGCGCTGTACTTCTGTACCTCCTTCTGGAGTTTCTGTTTTTTCTTCAACAGTGTCTTGTTCATTTCTTTCACCTTGCTGTCTTCCTTGTCCATGTGCCTGTAGCTCTCCTGCGTGACTTTGAGGTACAGTATTTTCTCTTCCAGTGTGCGGATTTGTTTCAGCGTCTGGTCATTCTCGGTCTGCATCTGCTGTGTCCTCTCCACTTTTTGCTTGTAGTCTTGCTCCTTCAGCAGGAGAGCATCATATTCAGGGTACTTATTCCAAAGATGTTCATTCAGCTGTGCATTTTCACTTTTTAAGGAGCTCCATGACAGCTGCAAGGCCTCACATTTGTTCCTCAAGCACAACACGTTGGCAATGTTCTGGTTTATTTTCAAGAACTTGTCCTTTAAATGCTTATTTTCATTTGAGCTTCTGTCCATCTCAGATTTTAGTTGATCGTAGCGTGCTTTTTCCTCTCTTTGAAGCAGTTGTAACTGGTCAGTGAGGTTGTCGTATCTCAATATTTTCATTTCGTCCTCCAGATTTCTGGTTTCCTCTTGGACTGTCTCTACACTAGCTACTTTCCTCTGCAGCTCTTTATACTCCTCGCCAAGTGCCTGATTTTCTGCACGGATACGATCAATTTCAGAGTTTAATATAGCAAGGTGTTCTTCAAAATCAACTGACAGTTTTAATTTTAACAGGTCGGACTCTAATGTCAAATTAATATTCTGGACTTTCAAAGATTCCAATTCGTCCACCAGTTTACAAATGTCTTTTTTAACCGGCTCTACACTAGTTGACTTGTTCTGTAGCTCCGCACACTCCTGGAGAAGAGCCTGGTTTTGTGCACGGATGTGATCGATTTCAGAGTTTAATTTCCTGTGTTCTGCTTGAAATTGTGGCAGTTCAACATTTGGATCTGTAACATGCTCCGGTCTCGCTGTCTGTCTGTCTTGTGTCTGCTGGAGTTCCTCTAATAAAGCTCGATTTTCAAGCATGGCAACGTCATAGGTCGATTTCAGGGAAAGACATTTGTCAGCACCTTGCTTGCGCTTAAGAATTTCTTGCTGCAACTGGACATTTTGTTTTGTGATGGGGTTCAAAACTGACATGAAGATTCGACAAGAGCAGCAGCGGATGTTTGGCTCTGAGGCTTCGTTTTCAAAATCCACTCCTAAATTTTCCATTTCCGCTTCAACTAAACTTAGATTAAGAAATGTACTACTAATTTAGTAGGTAACGGCAATAGATTGAGTTTTTTGCGCAGATAATGAAGTAACCGAGTATAAAATGATAATGCCAAATATCTGGTCTGAGCTCACTATTTTGGTCAAAGCTCTGAGTGTTCGATGGTTTTGAACACTCAAAGCTCTGAGTGTTCGATGGTTTTGAACACTCAAAGCTTTGAGTGTTCGATGGCTTTGAACACTCAAAGCTCTGAGTGTTCGATGGCTTTGAACACTCAAAGCTCTGAGTGTTCGATGGCTTTGAACACTCAAAGCTTTGAGTGTTCGATGGTTTTGAAGTTTTGGCGTCTCAAAGAGAAAACAAAGCAGTTGAATCAGAATCCAGGAAGGTTCCATTTGGTTTCTAGGCAACCACGCTCACCTCCGCAGAGCCTGAACCTGGACTAGGACTAAACCAGGACTAGGACCAGGGCTCTATAGTGCGCCCATGTCACTCGCATTTGCAGGCAAATATTTCGGTGTGTGAACATGGAAAACAAAACAGGCTCATCTGTGCGATGCTTCTGCAGCACAATAAGGAGCTGCACAGACGCAACGTAATGAGTTCAACTTTCTAAATGCACGTTTCCCAGCGCGAGCGCAACCACATGACACCTGTGAGCGCACGAGCCCAGCGTACGAGCAGGACCCACATGTCCCACCACTCATTAGACACTCCCACGCCGCTGGACTTCTTCTCTAAAGCCAGAGCTTTGTCTTGGTCTTGTCTCGGACTCGAGCGCATTTAGACTCGGTCTTGTCATGTTCTCAAGGTCTGAATACTGAGTGCAGTCATTATTCATTAAGGCCGCTGCTGTCGCCAATAAACTCATCCCGGTGTGTGAAGGTGTGTGGGGGTGTGTGGGGGTGTGTGGGGGTGTGTGGGGGTGTGTGGGGGTGTGTGGGGCTTCTCTCTGCAGCCTGTGCCAAATGCCAAACAAATCTGTTTGGCAACAGAACACAAACACAACACTGGATTAAAGAGGAAACACAAACACAACACTGGATTAAAGAGGAAACACAAACACGACACTGGAGTAAAGAGGAAACACAAACACGACACTGGATTAAAGAGGAAACACAAACACGACACTGGATTAAAGAGGAAACACAAACACGACACTGGATTAAAGAGGAAACACAAACACGACACTGGATTAAAGAGGAAACACAAACACGACACTGGATTAAAGAGGAAACACAAACACGACACTGGATTAAAGAGGAAACACAAACACGACACTGGATTAAAGAGGAAACACAAACACGACACTGGATTAAAGAGGAAACACAAACACGACACTGGATTAAAGAGGAAACACAAACACGACACTGGATTAAAGAGGAAACACAAACACGACACTGGAGTAAAGAGGAAACACAAACACGACACTGGAGTAAAGAGGAAACACAAACACGACACTGGATTAAAGAGGAAACACAAACACGACACTGGAGTAAAGAGGAAACACAAACACGACACTGGAGTAAAGAGGAAACACAAACACGACACTGGATTAAAGAGGAAACACAAACACGACACTGGAGTAAAGAGGAAACACAAACCACGACACTGGAGTAAAGAGGAAACACAAACACGACACTGGATTAAAGAGGAAACACAAACACGACACTGGATTAAAGAGGAAACACAAACACGACACTGGATTAAAGAGGAAACACAAACACGACACTGGATTAAAGAGGAAACACAAACACGACACTGGAGTAAAGAGGAAACACAAACACGACACTGGAGTAAAGAGGAAACACAAACACGACACTGGATTAAAGAGGAAACACAAACACGACACTGGATTAAAGAGGAAACACAAACACGACACTGGATTAAAGAGGAAACACAAACACGACACTGGAGTAAAGAGGAAACACAAACACGACACTGGATTAAAGAGGAAACACAAACACGACACTGGAGTAAAGAGGAAACACAAACACGACACTGGAGTAAAGAGGAAACACAAACACGACACTGGAGTAAAGAGGAAACACAAACACGACACTGGATTAAAGAGGAAACACAAACACGACACTGGATTAAAGAGGAAACACAAACACGACACTGGATTAAAGAGGAAACACAAACACGACACTGGATTAAAGAGGAAACACAAACACGACACTGGATTAAAGAGGAAACACAAACACGACACTGGATTAAAGAGGAAACACAAACACGACACTGGATTAAAGAGGAAACACAAACACGACACTGGATTAAAGAGGAAACACAAACACGACACTGGATTAAAGAGTAAACAAAAACACGACACTGTATTAAAGAGGAAACACAAACACGACACTGGAGTAAAGAGGAAACACAAACACGACACTGGATTAAAGAGGAAACACAAACACGACACTGGAAGTGTTCAAACACGGACTTTTATTTCCAGGAGGTTTAGTTACATTTGATTCTGTGAGACGTGTCTCTGATCTCACAACAGCACCAGAGACGCCTCTATTTTTTCTACATTCAGGACAAGAACATTGATTCATGCACATTTAGGCAACACAAAGGTAAACACAGAAGTGGAGCTGCTAGCGTCATCTTCAGTTTAGTGAGTTCAGAAGAATCAGAGTTCACCACTTTCCCACGTGCAGCGTGTGTGTGAAAATCAAACCACAGGATCATTTCTTAATACAGGTGACATAATGTAAAAGAATAATTCATAATAACCACAATTTTCATAATTTCATATTAACTTTACACATGCACATCCCATGTATTTAAAACACTGAAACGAAGACTTTATAAGCAATTGTATTTTTTTGCTAGACTTTATTTTATGAGTTTTGTACTGGTTTAGTCCTGGTTTTAGACCTGGTTTTAGTCCTGATGTTAGTTCTGGTTTAGACCTGGTGTAGTCTTAATTTTAGTCCTGGTTTATTCCTGGCTTTGGTTCTGGTTTAGAGGCGTGGCCCATGCGGCGCCTGCGAGAAGACACCATCCACACGGTGCATGGGAGGAGGCACGGCCCGGGTTTTGGGGACCCCTGCTTTATATGATAAGTTTTACAATCCGTCATATGTCAGAGGCTTTGATTAAGAAAGGCGGGTGGTGGGCTCAGAGATGGTGGTCTGGGAGAGGATAGAAGTAAATTGTAAATAATTTGGATACAGCCAAAAGTTCCACTGAAACCAAATGAGGGATTACACAAGCTCGAAGAGGTCACACTGTCTTAAAAAAACCCTCTATGGACCATCCCTATGCCACTAGCTGCAGGCAGACCTGCTGTCATGCGGCTTACAGCAGAATGTGAAACGAAACGAAATCTGCAGAATGCGAAATCTGCAAACTGCGAAATCTGCAGAATGCGAAATCTGCAGAATGCGAAATCTGCAGAATGCGAAATGGTGTGTTTATGTTTCACCCGAAAGTACATTACACCATCTGACTTGCGCGAAGATAGATTTAGTTTAGTAGTGGTGGCGAATCATGGACTTTTTGCAAACGCAATATATGCTGTTCAAAGGACCTAAACGGGTCAGTCTCCGTGAAGAGGACATGACATGACAAGGTTAAAATGACCCGTTTTCGTTTCGTTTCGCATTCTGCTGTAAGCCCTGTCATGCTGTAAGCAGCACAGCCTTAGGTCTGCAGCAAAGACTTATGCTACTAGTTTAAAGTAGCCAAACTGTGGCTGGTCGAGAGTCTCTGGGAATCACAAAAGCCAAGTGGACACATAGTGGATCGAAAACAGTGGACCGACATCAGCAGCTGGAATGTCAGCTCATGAGCTAGCTTCTGCGCTAACTCATGAGCTAGCTTCTGCGCTAACTCATGAGCTAGCTTCTGCGCTAACTCATGAGCTAGCTTCTGCGCTAACTCATGAGCTAGCTTCTGCGCTAACTCATGAGCTAGCTTCTGCGCTAACTCATGAGCTAGCTTCTGCGCTACCTCATGAGCTAGCTTCTGTGCTAACTCGTTGTTGTTGTACTCTTTCATTGCTTTTGTCTGGTTCTCCAAGCTGTTGTTCAGTATTTTCAAAAGTTCATCACTTGTCAGTTTCGCATATTCTTTCTGGTACTCTTCCTGGAAATGGTCATTCAAGGACTGCAAGTCTCTGACTGTCTGTGCGTACTTTTTGTTTTCAGACAGTAACCATTTGATAGGACTATTTTTGCGTACCACTTCCAAATGAGAAATGTCTCTCTGTAGGACACGTTGGCGTTGTAGAAGCGATTTCTCCTCATCTTTAAGTTTTTTCAGATGAGCTTTTAGCAGCTTCTTACTTCCACTTACCTCCTCAAGGACCAGAACGTGTTTGTACAGGTTGCAGTTTTCTGTTTTCACGTCACTTATGGCAGTTGTTGCCATCTGGAGCTTCTCCTCAAGTGCGCTGTACTTCTGTACCTCCTTCTGGAGTTTCTGTTTTTTCTTCAACAGTGTCTTGTTCATTTCTTTCACCTTGCTGTCTTCCTTGTCCATGTGCCTGTAGCTCTCCTGCGTGACTTTGAGGTACAGTATTTTCTCTTCCAGTGTGCGGATTTGTTTCAGCGTCTGGTCATTCTCGGTCTGCATCTGCTGTGTCCTCTCCACTTTTTGCTTGTAGTCTTGCTCCTTCAGCAGGAGAGCATCATATTCAGGGTACTTATTCCAAAGATGTTCATTCAGCTGTGCATTTTCACTTTTAAGGAGCTCCATGACAGCTGCAAGGCCTCACATTTGTTCCTCAAGCACAACACGTTGGCAATGTTCTGGTTTATTTTCAAGAACTTGTCCTTTAAATGCTTATTTTCATTTGAGCTTCTGTCCATCTCAGATTTTAGTTGATCGTAGCGTGCTTTTTCCTCTCTTTGAAGCAGTTGTAACTGGTCAGTGAGGTTGTCGTATCTCAATATTTTCATTTCGTCCTCCAGATTTCTGGTTTCCTCTTGGACTGTCTCTACACTAGCTACTTTCCTCTGCAGCTCTTTATACTCCTCGCCAAGTGCCTGATTTTCTGCACGGATACGATCAATTTCAGAGTTTAATATAGCAAGGTGTTCTTCAAAATCAACTGACAGTTTTAATTTTAACAGGTCGGACTCTAATGTCAAATTAATATTCTGGACTTTCAAAGATTCCAATTCGTCCACCAGTTTACAAATGTCTTTTTTAACCGGCTCTACACTAGTTGACTTGTTCTGTAGCTCCGCACACTCCTGGAGAAGAGCCTGGTTTTGTGCACGGATGTGATCGATTTCAGAGTTTAATTTCCTGTGTTCTGCTTGAAATTGTGGCAGTTCAACATTTGGATCTGTAACATGCTCCGGTCTCGCTGTCTGTCTGTCTTGTGTCTGCTGGAGTTCCTCTAATAAAGCTCGATTTTCAAGCATGGCAACGTCATAGGTCGATTTCAGGGAAAGACATTTGTCAGCACCTTGCTTGCGCTTAAGAATTTCTTGCTGCAACTGGACATTTTGTTTTGTGATGGGGTTCAAAACTGACATGAAGATTCGACAAGAGCAGCAGCGGATGTTTGGCTCTGAGGCTTCGTTTTCAAAATCCACTCCTAAATTTTCCATTTCCGCTTCAACTAAACTTAGATTAAGAAATGTACTACTAATTTAGTAGGTAACGGCAATAGATTGAGTTTTTTGCGCAGATAATGAAGTAACCGAGTATAAAATGATAATGCCAAATATCTGGTCTGAGCTCACTATTTTGGTCAAAGCTCTGAGTGTTCGATGGTTTTGAACACTCAAAGCTCTGAGTGTTCGATGGCTTTGAACACTCAAAGCTCTGAGTGTTCGATGGCTTTGAACACTCAAAGCTCTGAGTGTTCGATGGCTTTGAACACTCAAAGCTTTGAGTGTTCGATGGTTTTGAAGTTTTGGCGTCTCAAAGAGAAAACAAAGCAGTTGAATCAGAATCCAGGAAGGTTCCATTTGGTTTCTAGGCAACCACGCTCACCTCCGCAGAGCCTGAACCTGGACTAGGACTAAACCAGGACTAGGACCAGGGCTCTATAGTGCGCCCATGTCACTCGCATTTGCAGGCAAATATTTCGGTGTGTGAACATGGAAAACAAAACAGGCTCATCTGTGCGATGCTTCTGCAGCACAATAAGGAGCTGCACAGACGCAACGTAATGAGTTCAACTTTCTAAATGCACGTTTCCCAGCGCGAGCGCAACCACATGACACCTGTGAGCGCACGAGCCCAGCGTACGAGCAGGACCCACATGTCCCACCACTCATTAGACACTCCCACGCCGCTGGACTTCTTCTCTAAAGCCAGAGCTTTGTCTTGGTCTTGTCTCGGACTCGAGCACATTTAGACTCGGTCTTGTCATGTTCTCAAGGTCTGAATACTGAGTGCAGTCATTTTTCATTAAGGCCGCTGCTGTCGCCAATAAACTCATCCCGGTGTGTGAAGGTGTGTGGGGGTGTGTGGGGGTGTGTGGGGGTGTGTGGGGGTGTGTGGGGCTTCTCTCTGCAGCCTGTGCCAAATGCCAAACAAATCTGTTTGGCAACAGAACACAAACACAACACTGGATTAAAGAGGAAACACAAACACAACACTGGATTAAAGAGGAAACACAAACACGACACTGGAGTAAAGAGGAAACACAAACACGACACTGGATTAAAGAGGAAACACAAACACGACACTGGATTAAAGAGGAAACACAAACACGACACTGGATTAAAGAGGAAACACAAACACGACACTGGATTAAAGAGGAAACACAAACACGACACTGGATTAAAGAGGAAACACAAACACGACACTGGATTAAAGAGGAAACACAAACACGACACTGGATTAAAGAGGAAACACAAACACGACACTGGAGTAAAGAGGAAACACAAACACGACACTGGATTAAAGAGGAAACACAAACACGACACTGGAGTAAAGAGGAAACACAAACACGACACTGGAGTAAAGAGGAAACACAAACACGACACTGGATTAAAGAGGAAACACAAACACGACACTGGATTAAAGAGGAAACACAAACACGACACTGGATTAAAGAGGAAACACAAACACGACACTGGATTAAAGAGGAAACACAAACACGACACTGGATTAAAGAGGAAACACAAACACGACACTGGATTAAAGAGGAAACACAAACACGACACTGGATTAAAGAGGAAACACAAACACGACACTGGATTAAAGAGGAAACACAAACACGACACTGGATTAAAGAGGAAACACAAACACGACACTGGAGTAAAGAGGAAACACAAACACGACACTGGAGTAAAGAGGAAACACAAACACGACACTGGAGTAAAGAGGAAACACAAACACGACACTGGATTAAAGAGGAAACACAAACACGACACTGGATTAAAGAGGAAACACAAACACGACACTGGATTAAAGAGGAAACACAAACACGACACTGGATTAAAGAGGAAACACAAACACGACACTGGATTAAAGAGGAAACACAAACACGACACTGGATTAAAGAGGAAACACAAACACGACACTGGATTAAAGAGGAAACACAAACACAACACTGGAGTAAAGAGGAAACACAAACACAACACTGGATTAAAGAGGAAACACAAACACGACACTGGATTAAAGAGGAAACACAAACACGACACTGGATTAAAGAGGAAACACAAACACGACACTGGATTAAAGAGGAAACACAAACACGACACTGGAGTAAAGAGGAAACACAAACACGACACTGGAGTAAAGAGGAAACACAAACACGACACTGGAGTAAAGAGGAAACACAAACACGACACTGGAGTAAAGAGGAAACACAAACACGACACTGGAAGTGTTCAAACACCGGACTTTTATTTCCAGGAGGTTTAGTTACATTTGATTCTGTGAGACGTGTCTCTGATCTCACAACAGCACCAGAGACGCCTCTATTTTTTCTACATTCAGGACAAGAACATTGATTCATGCACATTTAGGCAACACAAAGGTAAACACAGAAGTGGAGCTGCTAGCGTCATCTTCAGTTTAGTGAGTTCAGAAGAATCAGAGTTCACCACTTTCCCACGTGCAGCGTGTGTGTGAAAATCAAACCACAGGATCATTTCTTAATACAGGTGACATAATGTAAAAGAATAATTCATAATAACCACAATTTTCATAATTTCATATTAACTTTACACATGCACATCCCATGTATTTAAAACACTGAAACGAAGACTTTATAAGCAATTGTATTTTTTTGCTAGACTTTATTTTATGAGTTTTGTACTGGTTTAGTCCTGGTTTTAGACCTGGTTTTAGTCCTGATGTTAGTTCTGGTTTAGACCTGGTGTAGTCTTAATTTTAGTCCTGGTTTATTCCTGGCTTTGGTTCTGGTTTAGAGGCGTGGCCCATGCAAGCACACGAGAAGACACCATCCACACGGTGCATGGGAGGAGGCACGGCCCGGGTTTTGGGGACCCCTGCTTTATATGATAAGTTTTACAATCCGTCATATGTCAGAGGCTTTGATTAAGAAAGGCGGGTGGTGGGCTCAGAGATGGTGGTCTGGGAGAGGATAGAAGTAAATTGTAAATAATTTGGATACAGCCAAAAGTTCCACTGAAACCAAATGAGGGATTACACAAGCTCGAAGAGGTCACACTGTCTTAAAAAAACCCTCTATGGACCATCCCTATGCCACTAGCTGCAGGCAGACCTGCTGTCATGCGGCTTACAGCAGAATGTGAAACGAAACGAAATCTGCAGAATGCGAAATCTGCAAACTGCGAAATCTGCAGAATGCGAAATCTGCAGAATGCGAAATGGTGTGTTTATGTTTCACCCGAAAGTACATTACACCATCTGACTTGCGCGAAGATAGATTTAGTTTAGTAGTGGTGGCGAATCATGGACTTTTTGCAAGCGCAATATATGCTGTTCAAAGGACCTAAACGGGTCAGTCTCCGTGAAGAGGACATGACATGACAAGGTTAAAATGACCTTTTTCTGTTGTTGTAAACACCGTTTTCTAATAGGCGGCATTAGCTAATAACTGGAATGCTAGCCAGCACTGCCGTATGGATAGCTTTACTCGTAGGCAAGCTCATCGTCAAGGCACACACTGCTCCAGGGACTGTAACCAATACATACTCTGTTATTAACTGTAAGTAGCTTTGGATAAAAAGTGTCAGCTAACACACGCACACACACACACACACACACACGCACACACACACGCACACACACGCACACACACGCACACACACGCACACACACACACACACACACACACACGCACACACACACACACACGCACACACACACGCACACACACGCACACACACGCACGCACACACACACACACGCACACACACGCACACACACACGCACACACACACGCACCCATTAACTGTAACTATGTACAATTTAAAAGCCTAATATAAATCATCAGTAAAGACCTGGATTTGTTCATTATTTATTCCACTGCAATAATGGAGCGGTATCTTTTAGGCATGGCAAATATGACTATGAAAACAATAGCCTGGGATAAGGGAAGCCTAGAATAACCCCTGTTTACATTGCATTATACATTACACTTAGCTGACACTTTTTATCCAAAGCTACTTACAGTTAATAACAGAGTGTATTGGTTACAGTCCCTGGAGCAGTGTGTGCCTTGACGATGAGCTTGCCTACGAGTAAAGCTATCCATACGGCAGTGCTGGCTAGCATTCCAGTTATTAGCTAATGCCGCCTATTACAAAACGGTGTTTACAACAACAGAAAAAGGTCATTTTAACCTTACCTCAAAAATAGTTCCAATTTTTTGGGGTGTCATGTCCTCTGACCCGTTTAGGTCCTTTGAACAGCATATATTGCACTTGCAAAAAGTCCATGATTCGCCACCACTACTAAACTAAATCTATCTTCGCGCAAGTCAGATGGTGTAATGTACTTTCGGGTGAAACATAAACACACCATTTCGCATTCTGCAGATTTCGCAGTCTGCAGATTTCGCAGTTTGCAGATTTCGCATTCTGCAGATTTCGCAGTTTGCAGATTTCGCAGTCTGCAGATTTCGTTTCGTTTCGCATTCTGCTGTAAGCCCTGTCATGCTGTAAGCAGCACAGCCTTAGGTCTGCAGCAAAGACTTATGCTACTAGTTTAAAGTAGCCAAACTGTGGCTGGTCGAGAGTCTCTGGGAATCACAAAAGCCGAGTGGACACATAGTGGATCGAAAACAGTGGACCGACATCAGCAGCTGGAATGTCAGCTCATGAGCTAGCTTCTGTGCTAACTCATGAGCTAGCTTCTGCGCTAACTCATGAGCTAGCTTCTGCGCTAACTCATGAGCTAGCTTCTGCGCTAACTCATGAGCTAGCTTCTGCGCTAACTCATGAGCTAGCTTCTGCGCTAACTCATGAGCTAGCTTCTGTGCTACCTCATGAGCTAGCTTCTGTGCTAACTCGTTGTTGTTGTGCTCTTTCATTGCTTTTGTGTGGTTCTCCAAGTTGTTGTTCAGTATTTTCAAAAGTTCATCACTTGTCAGTTTCGCATATTCTTTCTGGTACTCTTCCTGGAAATGGTCATTCAAGGACTGCAAGTCTCTGACTGTCTGTGCGTACTTTTTGTTTTCGGACAGTAACCATTTGATAGGACTATTTTTGCGTACCACTTCCAAATGAGAAATGTCTCTCTGTAGGACACGTTGGCGTTGTAGAAGCGATTTCTCCTCATCTTTAAGTTTTTTCAGATGAGCTTTTAGCAGCTTCTTACTTCCACTTGCCTCCTCAAGGACCAGAACGTGTTTGTACAGGTTGCAGTTTTCTGTTTTCACGTCACTTATGGCAGTTGCGGCCATCTGGAGCTTCTCCTCAAGTGCGCTGTACTTCTGTACCTCCTTCTGGAGTTTCTGTTTTTTCTTCAACAGTGTCTTGTTCATTTCTTTCACCTTGCTGTCTTCCTTGTCCATGTGCCTGTAGCTCTCCTGCGTGACTTTGAGGTACAGTATTTTCTCTTCCAGTGTGCGGATTTGTTTCAGCGTCTGGTCATTCTCGGTCTGCATCTGCTGTGTCCTCTCCACTTTTTGCTTGTAGTCTTGCTCCTTCAGCAGGAGAGCATCATATTCAGGGTACTTATTCCAAAGATGTTCATTCAGCTGTGCATTTTCACTTTTTAAGGAGCTCCATGACAGCTGCAAGGCCTCACATTTGTTCCTCAAGCACAACACGTTGGCAATGTTCTGGTTTATTTTCAAGAACTTGTCCTTTAAACACTTATTTTCATTTGAGCTTCTGTCCATCTCAGATTTTAGTTGATCGTAGCGTGCTTTTTCCTCTCTTTGAAGCAGTTGTAACTGGTCAGTGAGGTTGTCGTATCTCAATATTTTCATTTCGTCCTCCAGATTTCTGGTTTCCTCTTGGACTGTCTCTACACTAGCTACTTTCCTCTGCAGCTCTTTATACTCCTCGCCAAGTGCCTGATTTTCTGCACGGATACGATCAATTTCAGAGTTTAATATAGCAAGGTGTTCTTCAAAATCAACTGACAGTTTTAATTTTAACAGGTCGGACTCTAATGTCAAATTAATATTCTGGACTTTCAAAGATTCCAATTTGTCCACCAGTTTACAAATGTCTTTTTTAACCGGCTCTACACTAGTTGACTTGTTCTGTAGCTCCGCACACTCCTGGAGAAGAGCCTGGTTTTGTGCACGGATGTGATCGATTTCAGAGTTTAATTTCCTGTGTTCTGCTTGAAATTGTGGCAGTTCAACATTTGGATCTGTAACATGCTCGGTCTCGCTGTCTGTCTGTCTTGTGTCTGCTGGAGTTCCTCTAATAAAGCTCGATTTTCAAGCATGGCAACGTCATAGGTCGATTTCAGGGAAAGACATTTGTCAGCACCTTGCTTGCGCTTAAGAATTTCTTGCTGCAACTGGACATTTTGTTTTGTGATGGGGTTCAAAACTGACATGAAGATTCGACAAGAGCAGCAGCAGATGTTTGGCTCTGAGGCTTCGTTTTCAAAATCCACTCCTAAATTTTCCATTTCCGCTTCAACTAAACTTAGATTAAGAAATGTACTACTAATTTAGTAGGTAACGGCAATAGATTGAGTTTTTTGCGCAGATAATGAAGTAACCGAGTATAAAATGATAATGCCAAATATCTGGTCTGAGCTCACTATTTTGGTCAAAGCTCTGAGTGTTCGATGGTTTTGAACACTCAAAGCTCTGAGTGTTCGATGGTTTTGAACACTCAAAGCTCTGAGTGTTCGATGGCTTTGAACACTCAAAGCTCTGAGTGTTCGATGGCTTTGAACACTCAAAGCTTTGAGTGTTCGATGGTTTTGAAGTTTTGGCGTCTCAAAGAGAAAACAAAGCAGTTGAATCAGAATCCAGGAAGGTTCCATTTGGTTTCTAGGCAACCACGCTCACCTCCGCAGAGCCTGAACCTGGACTAGGACTAAACCAGGACTAGGACCAGGGCTCTACAGTGCGCCCATGTCACTCGCATTTGCAGGCAAATATTTCGGTGTGTGAACATGGAAAACAAAACAGGCTCATCTGTGCGATGCTTCTGCAGCACAATAAGGAGCTGCACAGACGCACCGTAATGAGTTCAACTTTCTAAATGCACGTTTCCCAGCGTGGCGCAACCACATGACACCTGTGAGCGCACAGGCCCAGCTGCATTTGAGCAGGACCCACATGTCCCACCACTCATTAGACACTCCCACGCCGCTGGACTTCTTCTCTAAAGCCAGAGCTTTGTCTTGGTCTTGTCTCGGACTCGAGCACATTTAGACTCGGTCTTGTCATGTTCTCAAGGTCTGAATACTGAGTGCAGTCATTTTTCATTAAGGCCGCTGCTGTCGCCAATAAACTCATCCCGGTGTGTGAAGGTGTGTGGGGGTGTGTGGGGGTGTGTGGGGCTTTTCTCTGCAGCCTGTGCCAAATGCCAAACAAATCTGTTTGGCAACAGAACACAAACACAACACTGGATTAAAGAGGAAACACAAACACAACACTGGATTAAAGAGGAAACACAAACACGACACTGGAGTAAAGAGGAAACACAAACACGACACTGGATTAAAGAGGAAACACAAACACGACACTGGATTAAAGAGGAAACACAAACACGACACTGGATTAAAGAGGAAACACAAACACGACACTGGATTAAAGAGGAAACACAAACACGACACTGGATTAAAGAGGAAACACAAACACGACACTGGATTAAAGAGGAAACACAAACACGACACTGGATTAAAGAGGAAACACAAACACGACACTGGATTAAAGAGGAAACACAAACACGACACTGGATTAAAGAGGAAACACAAACACGACACTGGATTAAAGAGGAAACACAAACACGACACTGGAGTAAAGAGGAAACACAAACACGACACTGGAGTAAAGAGGAAACACAAACACGACACTGGATTAAAGAGGAAACACAAACACGACACTGGAGTAAAGAGGAAACACAAACACGACACTGGAGTAAAGAGGAAACACAAACACGACACTGGATTAAAGAGGAAACACAAACACGACACTGGAGTAAAGAGGAAACACAAACACGACACTGGATTAAAGAGGAAACACAAACACGACACTGGATTAAAGAGGAAACACAAACACGACACTGGATTAAAGAGGAAACACAAACACGACACTGGATTAAAGAGGAAACACAAACACGACACTGGATTAAAGAGGAAACACAAACACGACACTGGAGTAAAGAGGAAACACAAACACGACACTGGATTAAAGAGGAAACACAAACACGACACTGGAGTAAAGAGGAAACACAAACACGACACTGGAGTAAAGAGGAAACACAAACACGACACTGGAGTAAAGAGGAAACACAAACACGACACTGGAGTAAAGAGGAAACACAAACACGACACTGGATTAAAGAGGAAACACAAACACGACACTGGATTAAAGAGGAAACACAAACACGACACTGGATTAAAGAGGAAACACAAACACGACACTGGATTAAAGAGGAAACACAAACACGACACTGGATTAAAGAGGAAACACAAACACGACACTGGATTAAAGAGGAAACACAAACACGACACTGGATTAAAGAGGAAACACAAACACAACACTGGAGTAAAGAGGAAACACAAACACGACACTGGATTAAAGAGGAAACACAAACACGACACTGGATTAAAGAGGAAACACAAACACGACACTGGAGTAAAGAGGAAACACAAACACGACACTGGAGTAAAGAGGAAACACAAACACGACACTGGATTAAAGAGGAAACACAAACACGACACTGGATTAAAGAGGAAACACAAACACGACACTGGATTAAAGAGGAAACACAAACACGACACTGGATTAAAGAGGAAACACAAACACGACACTGGATTAAAGAGGAAACACAAACACGACACTGGATTAAAGAGGAAACACAAACACGACACTGGATTAAAGAGGAAACACAAACACGACACTGGATTAAAGAGGAAACACAAACACGACACTGGATTAAAGAGGAAACACAAACACGACACTGGAGTAAAGAGGAAACACAAACACGACACTGGATTAAAGAGGAAACACAAACACGACACTGGATTAAAGAGGAAACACAAACACGACACTGGAGTAAAGAGGAAACACAAACACGACACTGGAGTAAAGAGGAAACACAAACACGACACTGGATTAAAGAGGAAACACAAACACGACACTGGAGTAAAGAGGAAACACAAACACGACACTGGAGTAAAGAGGAAACACAAACACGACACTGGATTAAAGAGGAAACACAAACACGACACTGGATTAAAGAGGAAACACAAACACGACACTGGATTAAAGAGGAAACACAAACACGACACTGGATTAAAGAGGAAACACAAACACGACACTGGATTAAAGAGGAAACACAAACACGACACTGGATTAAAGAGGAAACACAAACACGACACTGGATTAAAGAGGAAACACAAACACGACACTGGAGTAAAGAGGAAACACAAACACGACACTGGAGTAAAGAGGAAACACAAACACGACACTGGAGTAAAGAGGAAACACAAACACGACACTGGATTAAAGAGGAAACACAAACACGACACTGGATTAAAGAGGAAACACAAACACGACACTGGATTAAAGAGGAAACACAAACACGACACTGGATTAAAGAGGAAACACAAACACGACACTGGATTAAAGAGGAAACACAAACACGACACTGGATTAAAGAGGAAACACAAACACGACACTGGATTAAAGAGGAAACACAAACACAACACTGGAGTAAAGAGGAAACACAAACACGACACTGGATTAAAGAGGAAACACAAACACGACACTGGATTAAAGAGGAAACACAAACACGACACTGGAGTAAAGAGGAAACACAAACACGACACTGGAGTAAAGAGGAAACACAAACACGACACTGGATTAAAGAGGAAACACAAACACGACACTGGAGTAAAGAGGAAACACAAACACGACACTGGATTAAAGAGGAAACACAAACACGACACTGGATTAAAGAGGAAACACAAACACGACACTGGAAGTGTTCAAACACCGGACTTTTATTTCCAGGAGGTTTAGTTACATTTGATTCTGTGAGACGTGTCTCTGATCTCACAACAGCACCAGAGACGCCTCTATTTTTTCTACATTCAGGACAAGAACATTGATTCATGCACATTTAGGCAACACAAAGGTAAACACAGAAGTGGAGCTGCTAGCGTCATCTTCAGTTTAGTGAGTTCAGAAGAATCAGAGTTCACCACTTTCCCACGTGCAGCGTGTGTGTGAAAATCAAACCACAGGATCATTTCTTAATACAGGTGACATAATGTAAAAGAATAATTCATAATAACCACAATTTTCATAATTTCATATTAACTTTACACATGCACATCCCATGTATTTAAAACACTGAAACGAAGACTTTATAAGCAATTGTATTTTTTTGCTAGACTTTATTTTATGAGTTTTGTACTGGTTTAGTCCTGGTTTTAGACCTGGTTTTAGTCCTGATGTTAGTTCTGGTTTAGACCTGGTGTAGTCTTAATTTTAGTCCTGGTTTATTCCTGGCTTTGGTTCTGGTTTAGAGGCGTGGCCCATGCGGCGCACACGAGAAGACACCATCCACACGGTGCATGGGAGGAGGCACGGCCCGGGTTTTGGGGACCCCTGCTTTATATGATAAGTTTTACAATCCGTCATATGTCAGAGGCTTTGATTAAGAAAGGCGGGTGGTGGGCTCAGAGATGGTGGTCTGGGAGAGGATAGAAGTAAATTGTAAATAATTTGGATACAGCCAAAAGTTCCACTGAAACCAAATGAGGGATTACACAAGCTCGAAGAGGTCACACTGTCTTAAAAAAACCCTCTATGGACCATCCCTATGCCACTAGCTGCAGGCAGACCTGCTGTCATGCGGCTTACAGCAGAATGTGAAACGAAACGAAATCTGCAGAATGCGAAATCTGCAAACTGCGAAATCTGCAGAATGCGAAATCTGCAGAATGCGAAATGGTGTGTTTATGTTTCACCCGAAAGTACATTACACCATCTGACTTGGCGAAGATAGATTTAGTTTAGTAGTGGTGGCGAATCATGGACTTTTGCAAGCGCCAATATATGCTGTTCAAAGGACCTAAACGGGTCAGTCTCCGTGAAGAGGACATGACATGACAAGGTTAAAATGACCTTTTTCTGTTGTTGTAAACACCGTTTTCTAATAGGCGGCATTAGCTAATAACTGGAATGCTAGCCAGCACTGCCGTATGGATAGCTTTACTCGTAGGCAAGCTCATCGTCAAGGCACACACTGCTCCAGGGACTGTAACCAATACATACTCTGTTATTAACTGTAAGTAGCTTTGGATAAAAAGTGTCAGCTAACACACGCACACACACACACACACACACGCACACACACACGCACACACGCACACACACGCACACACGCACACACACACGCACACACACACACACACACACACACACGCACACACACGCACACACACACACACACACACGCACACACACACACACACACACACACACGCACACACACACACACGCACACACACGCACACACACACGCACACACACACGCACCCATTAACTGTAACTATGTACAATTTAAAAGCCTAATATAAATCATCAGTAAAGACCTGGATTTGTTCATTATTTATTCCACTGCAATAATGGAGCGGTATCTTTTAGGCATGGCAAATATGACTATGAAAACAATAGCCTGGGATAAGGGAAGCCTAGAATAACCCCTGTTTACATTGCATTATACATTACACTTAGCTGACACTTTTTATCCAAAGCTACTTACAGTTAATAACAGTGTATTGGTTACAGTCCCTGGAGCAGTGTGTGCCTTGACGATGAGCTTGCCTACGAGTAAAGCTATCCATACGGCAGTGCTGGCTAGCATTCCAGTTATTAGCTAATGCCGCCTATTAGAAAACGGTGTTTAAAACAACAGAAAAAGGTCATTTTAACCTTACCTCAAAAATAGTTCCAATTTTTTGGGGTGTCATGTCCTCTTCACGGAGACTGACCCGTTTAGGTCCTTTGAACAGCATATATTGCACTTGCAAAAAGTCCATGATTCGCCACCACTACTAAACTAAATCTATCTTCGCGCAAGTCAGATGGTGTAATGTACTTTCGGGTGAAACATAAACACACCATTTCGCATTCTGCAGATTTCGCATTCTGCAGATTTCGCAGTTTGCAGATTTCGCATTCTGCAGATTTCGCAGTTTGCAGATTTCGCATTCTGCAGATTTCGTTTCGTTTCGCATTCTGCTGTAAGCCCTGTCATGCTGTAAGCAGCACAGCCTTAGGTCTGCAGCAAAGACTTATGCTACTAGTTTAAAGTAGCCAAACTGTGGCTGGTCGAGAGTCTCTGGGAATCACAAAAGCCGAGTGGACACATAGTGGATCGAAAACAGTGGACCGACATCAGCAGCTGGAATGTCAGCTCATGAGCTAGCTTCTGTGCTAACTCATGAGCTAGCTTCTGCGCTAACTCATGAGCTAGCTTCTGCGCTAACTCATGAGCTAGCTTCTGCGCTAACTCATGAGCTAGCTTCTGCGCTAACTCATGAGCTAGCTTCTGCTTAACTCATGAGCTAGCTTCTGTGCTACCTCATGAGCTAGCTTCTGTGCTAACTCGTTGTTGTTGTACTCTTTCATTGCTTTTGTGTGGTTCTCCAAGTTGTTGTTCAGTATTTTCAAAAGTTCATCACTTGTCAGTTTCGCATATTCTTTCTGGTACTCTTCCTGGAAATGGTCATTCAAGGACTGCAAGTCTCTGACTGTCTGTGCGTACTTTTGTTTTCGGACAGTAACCATTTGATAGGACTATTTTTGGCGTACCACTTCCAAATGAGAAATGTCTCTCTGTAGGACACGTTGGCGTTGTAGAAGCGATTTCTCCTCATCTTTAAGTTTTTTCAGATGAGCTTTTAGCAGCTTCTTACTTCCACTTGCCTCCTCAAGGACCAGAACGTGTTTGTACAGGTTGCAGTTTTCTGTTTTCACGTCACTTATGGCAGTTGCGGCCATCTGGAGCTTCTCCTCAAGTGCGCTGTACTTCTGTACCTCCTTCTGGAGTTTCTGTTTTTTCTTCAACAGTGTCTTGTTCATTTCTTTCACCTTGCTGTCTTCCTTGTCCATGTGCCTGTAGCTCTCCTGCGTGACTTTGAGGTACAGTATTTTCTCTTCCAGTGTGCGGATTAGTTTCAGCGTCTGGTCATTCTAGGTCAGCATCTGCAGAGTCCTCTCTCCACTTTTTGCTTGTAGTCTTGCTCCTTCAGCAGGAGAGCATCATATTCAGGGTACTTATTCCAAAGATGTTCATTCAGCTGTGCATTTTCACTTTTTAAGGAGCTCCATGACAGCTGCAAGGCCTCACATTTGTTCCTCAAGCACAACACGTTGGCAATGTTCTGGTTTATTTTCAAGAACTTGTCCTTTAAACGCTTATTTTCATTTGAGCTTCTGTCCATCTCAGATTTTAGTTGATCGTAGCGTGCTTTTTCCTCTCTTTGAAGCAGTTGTAACTGGTCAGTGAGGTTGTCGTATCTCAATATTTTCATTTCGTCCTCCAGATTTCTGGTTTCCTCTTGGACTGTCTCTACACTAGCTACTTTCCTCTGCAGCTCTTTATACTCCTCGCCAAGTGCCTGATTTTCTGCACGGATACGATCAATTTCAGAGTTTAATATAGCAAGGTGTTCTTCAAAATCAACTGACAGTTTTAATTTTAACAGGTCGGACTCTAATGTCAAATTAATATTCTGGACTTTCAAAGATTCCAATTCGTCCACCAGTTTACAAATGTCTTTTTTAACCGGCTCTACACTAGTTGACTTGTTCTGTAGCTCCGCACACTCCTGGAGAAGAGCCTGGTTTTGTGCACGGATGTGATCGATTTCAGAGTTTAATTTCCTGTGTTCTGCTTGAAATTGTGGCAGTTCAACATTTGGATCTGTAACATGCTCCGGTCTCGCTGTCTGTCTGTCTTGTGTCTGCTGGAGTTCCTCTAATAAAGCTCGATTTTCAAGCATGGCAACGTCATAGGTGGATTTCAGGGAAAGACATTTGTCAGCACCTTGCTTGCGCTTAAGAATTTCTTGCTGCAACTGGACATTTTGTTTTGTGATGGGGTTCAAAACTGACATGAAGATTCGACAAGAGCAGCAGCAGATGTTTGGCTCTGAGGCTTCGTTTTCAAAATCCACTCCTAAATTTTCCATTTCCGCTTCAACTAAACTTAGATTAAGAAATGTACTACTAATTTAGTAGGTAACGGCAATAGATTGAGTTTTTTGCGCAGATAATGAAGTAACCGAGTATAAAATGATAATGCCAAATATCTGGTCTGAGCTCACTATTTTGGTCAAAGCTTTGAGTGTTCGATGGCTTTGAACACTCAAAGCTTTGAGTGTTCGATGGCTTTGAACACTCAAAGCTCTGAGTGTTCGATGGCTTTGAACACTCAAAGCTCTGAGTGTTCGATGGCTTTGAACACTCAAAGCTCTGAGTGTTCGATGGCTTTGAACACTCAAAGCTTTGAGTGTTCGATGGTTTTGAAGTTTTGGCGTCTCAAAGAGAAAACAAAGCAGTTGAATCAGAATCCAGGAAGGTTCCATTTGGTTTCTAGGCAACCACGCTCACCTCCGCAGAGCCTGAACCTGGACTAGGACTAAACCAGGACTAGGACCAGGGCTCTACAGTGCGCCCATGTCACTCGCATTTGCAGGCAAATATTTCGGTGTGTGAACATGGAAAACAAAACAGGCTCATCTGTGCGATGCTTCTGCAGCACAATAAGGAGCTGCACAGACGCAACGTAATGAGTTCAACTTTCTAAATGCACGTTTCCCAGCGCGAGCGCAACCACATGACACCTGTGAGCGCACGAGCCCAGCGTACGAGCAGGACCCACATGTCCCACCACTCATTAGACACTCCCACGCCGCTGGACTTCTTCTCTAAAGCCAGAGCTTTGTCTTGGTCTTGTCTCGGACTCGAGCACATTTAGACTCGGTCTTGTCATGTTCTCAAGGTCTGAATACTGAGTGCAGTCATTTTTCATTAAGGCCGCTGCTGTCGCCAATAAACTCATCCCGGTGTGTGAAGGTGTGTGGGGGTGTGTGGGGGTGTGTGGGGGTGTGTGAAGGTGTGTGGGGGTGTGTGGGGGTGTGAGGGGTGTGTGGGGGTGTTTAGGGGCGTGTGGGGTGGGGGGTGTGTGGGGTGTGTGGGGTGTGTGGGGGTGTGTGGGGGCGTGTGGGGGCGTGTGGGGGTGTGTGGGGTGTGTGGGGGTGTGTGGGGGTGTGTGGGGTGTGTGGGGGTGTGTGGGGTGTGTGGGGGTGTGTGGGGGTGTGTGGGGGTGTGTGGGGGTGTGTGGGGCTTCTCTCTGCAGCCTGTGCCAAATGCCAAACAAATCTGTTTGTCATAATGAGCGTTTGGTTTGGTAAATGTGCAGAGGCTAAATCCCACTGGAAAACAAGAGAATGGAACTCCAGTTTGGAATGTGAAAATCCAGGTTTAAAATCCTACACACTTTATTCACTTTGAAGCAGTTTTGTGTAAAGTGCCAGTGGAAGTTCTCTTGAAGAAGAGGTTCTCAAACTGTGGGTGAGGGTCCAAAAAGGGGTGCAGGGTGTTTTCTTGTCCATCTGGGAAACAGAAGGATTGGATAGATGTGGAAAAGAGACATATAATTAAATAAATTAGGTCACAATAAAGAAAAAAACATTTGAATGAGGTAAACATGTGTAAACACTTACATTTCCACATTATATTACACTACTTCACTGTGTGGGGATCATTTAAAAGCACTGTACCAATGGAAAAAAAAAGTGACAGAAGTATTTAATTTTAAATTGTATGTAATGATCCAAAGTTCTTCCTCACTTCCTTCTGCATTCAGAACAGTGAGAAGTTTCTCCATTGATCTTGGGTTATTTCCATGTTTTTCTGGCTCATCTTCTTCTTCATGTTCTTCTTGATGAAGCTGTGGATGGAGGATCGGGGCTCAGTCGCCTTTTTTGGCTCTGGTTCTTCTTCAGGTGCTTTGTCGTTCCAGAATTCAGTCAGTTGGTGTGAGGTGATGAACTGGGACATATCTGTGGTCATAAACTTTTACTCTTTACTGTGATGGTTTCAATACAAACTGAATGTTATTTTAATTTGACTGGATCACTGTTTGGAGGAACTGTTTATTTCCCTGTTTGCACTAAACATTCTGATCACACAGGGTTTCTTCTCCCGTTCTCACTTTCTATCCTTAGTGTGATTTTTTTTTTTAAAGGAGAAGATTTTTACTTTGTTTTTTTTTTTAAAGGTGTCAACATGACTTTTAGTTTTTAATTATGATTATTTATTTTAACTGTTTTAATTGAGCCTAATATTTGGTCGTTTTCTTTTGTTCTTGATGAATTCCTTCTGAAACAGACTCAGGTCAGATGGGACACAGGGTTCACTGGGATTATTATTCATTTACTTGTTTATTTCTTTTGCTTTTCACAACAGTGGTGATGAGTACACTGCAAAAAGCCTTTCTGAAAAACAAAACCTTTCATTTGAATTCTACTGGAAAATCATTCTTTGCAGTGTAGAGTAAAACATGTAAAACATGTGCGTATTTTAACAATTGTCAATTTGGCAATAAATGTTTAGCTGTAACACACTATTTTATCAGTTTTACCAATAACTATTAATGACTAGGAAATGGAATTGATTTTTACATTATGAAGTTTAGTTTTTAGCAGTGTCCCTCATGACCTGACTTCACTCTGCCTCTAACTTATGACAATTACGTTTTCAGAATCTCACTTTGTTAATTCAGTACTAACACTTTAATAGTAACTTCTTCTAACTTGAACAGAATAAGCATCCAGCTAAGAGCCACAGAAATCCAACAACTCCTTATTACAAGTTTCAACAGCAGCTTTAAATCCCCCTCCCAGTCTGTGCGTCCAGCCCTGAGTGACCCCTGAGTGACCCCTGAGTGACCCCTGAGTGACCTCAGACCAAAGTCTCACCATGACCCAAACATCTCTTCACCCAACAAGCTGAATTATCGGCCAGTGTAACTTGTAAGAGAAGCAGAAATCTACTTTTCAAAAAATAAAATACATTATGTCATTAATAACAAGAGCTCCTCCAGCGGGGCAAAATACGCCCATACTTTGAATTATTGTATATAGAATTAAGTTAGAATTTGTCAAACCTAGTTAAAAATGAATTGTTGGTGCAGTTTGGAAGTTTGACATTCCTACGTGAGACGGTTGTCGAGTTAGAGCGCGGACAAGAAATTGTCCACGGACAGACGGACAGACGGACAGACGGATAATCAATAGGGAAATCTGGCTCTTGCAGTAGGAGTATGAGTATGACATCATCACATTCTAGAATCGGAATTCCACCAATCAGATCACAGCAACAGAACTTAAAGACACTACAAAGCTTTGAAGTGTCAAAGCTCAAAGAAGCAGAGAATGTGGGTTGTTCTCGCTTTCAGCAGCAGAACATTTGAGAAGAGAGTTCAGATCTACGGCAGGTAGATCAGGTGTGTCAAAGTGAAAGTGTTTGTGATCCAGGAGAGATGGCGCAGAAAACACTCGACCAAGAAGCCTTTTCCTGCCGGCCGGCCAGGAGGGCCCTGCTGCTCCAGAGCCTCCAGCACAAAGAGACAGACCTGAAGAGGCTCCAACAGGAGGCCCAGGACATCAGACGTTCTGCCCAGACAGCAGTGCAGCGCAGTGGGGACAGCTTCACACAGATGGCCCTTCTCCTGGAGAAAAGACGCTCTGAAGTGGAGCAGCAGATCCGCTCCCAGGAGCAGACCCAACTGAGCCGAGTCCAAGAGCTCCAGGACCAAGTGCAGCAGGACGTGAGGGGGCTGAAGAGGAGCCTCTCTGAGCTGGACACACTGGCCCTCACCCAGGATCATAACCAGTTTCTACAGGTCTACGCTTCACTGTCCCCACACACACAGAGCACAGAGCCAGACACCATTCACACAGGGGACCGGAGCTACTTTGAGGAAGTGACCAGAGCTGTGTCCAAGCTCAGAGACACACTCCAGCTCACTCTGAGTCCAGTCCAGGTTTTACTGGCACCAGCTGAACCCAGCTCCAGAGACGACTTCTTACAATATTCTACAGAAATCACTCTGGACCCAAACACAGTTCACACAGGACTGTCTCTGTCTGATGGAAACAGAAGAGTAACAGGTATGAGTGAACACCAGATTTGCATTTGGAGACAATGATAAATCCTGGGCCTTACATTGTGATCCTAACTGTTATTCATTTTGGTTTAACTCAGTCCAGTCCCAGGTCTCAGGTCCTGTCGGTTCTAGAATCGGGGTTTACCTGGACCACGGTTCAGGGGTTTTGGCGTTTTACAGCATCTCTGGAAGAACCATGAGCCTCCTCCACAGAGTCCAGACCAGGTTCACTCAGCCTCTCTACGCTGGGGTCTGGATTCATACTGGAGCCACTGCACATTTCCCTAAACTCAAATAGCAGCTTTGTTCTTCACAATTTGGGCTCAACTTTGACTCTTATTTTGAACTATCTACGTAAGACTTTAAAGTACTGTTAAAAAAATCAATATCTAAACACAAATCGATTATAAGAACCAGATACTCATTTGATTCTGAAACAACTGTGACATATACAGGAGGAAAATGACCTCTGGTCTATATAAGAACAAAGAAAATGCTGTGATTTTGTGTTGACAATGATATTCTATCCTAAGACTTTATGATCGAAATGAAAAATTGTTCCTCTGCTTCAAAATGGAGTTTGACATTTTGGCCTCGTGTATGAATGCAGTCGTAGCTACATCACTGTTCATACTAGAATCGTTTGTACTATTACTGGATTAGAACTTTGTTTCACTTCAAATGTTCTTCTGTAAACTTCATCTGTGTTTGACTCTTCACTCGATCATGATGTAAAAAGTGATTTTCTTATTTCATGTAAAACTACAGCAGTGTGTTTCTGTCTGTGATGGAGCTGATGTCACTTTGAGAGGAGCAGAATCAGAACTGTAAATGTTGCTCAGGGAGAAAACTGTTTAAACAGTTCTGAGCATTTTTACACTGGAAATTTGAAACAATAAATCTGTAAATTCATTATTTTTTCCTGTGGATTTTTCTCTTTCAAAATCTAAAATTCATTGCAGTTGTGAAATAGTTTAGCACCAGTATTTACTGTAGGTGGAGGCAGGGGGCGCCATCTGAAATCTTGGCCAGCTAATGAGTTCTGGTTTAGTCCTGGTTTAGTCCTGGTTTAGTCCTGGTTTAGTCCTGGTTTAGTCCTGGTTTAGTCCTAGTTTAGAACTGGTTTAGACCTGATATAGTCCTGGTTTAGACCTGATATAGTCCTGGTTTAGTCCTAGTTTAGACCTGGTTTAGACCTGAAATAGACCTGATATAGTCCTGGTTTAGAACTGATATAGTCCTGGTTTAGTCCTAGTTTAGAACTGGTTTAGACCTGAAATAGACCTGATATAGTCCTGGTTTAGACCTGATATAGTCCTGGTTTAGTCCTAGTTTAGACCTGGTTTAGACCTGAAATAGACCTGATATAGTCTTGGTTTAGACCTGATATAGTCCTGGTTTAGTCCTAGTTTAGACCTGGTTTAGACCTGAAATAGACCTGATATAGTCCTGGTTTAGACCTGATATAGTCCTGGTTTAGTCCTAGTTTAGACCTGGTTTAGACCTGAAATAGACCTGAGATAGTCCTGGTTTAGAACTGATATAGTCCTGGTTTAGTCCTAGTTTAGACCTGGTTTAGACCTGAAATAGACCTGATATAGTCCTGGTTTAGTCCTAGTTTAGACCTGGTTTAGACCTGAAATAGACCTGATATAGTCTTGGTTTAGACATGATATAGTCCTGGTTTAGTCCTAGTTTAGACCTGGTTTAGACCTGAAATAGACCTGATATAGTCCTGGTTTAGACCTGATATAGTCCTGGTTTAGTCCTAGTTTAGACCTGGTTTAGACCTGAAATAGACCTGATATAGTCCTGGTTTAGACCTGATATAGTCCTGGTTTAGTCCTAGTTTAGACCTGGTTTAGACCTGAAATAGACCTGATATAGTCCTGGTTTAGTCCTAGTTTAGACCTGGGTAAAAGGGACGTCTGGTCACTCTAACATATTCAAATGTTTTTTTTAATTTTCACTTTCATTTTTAGCACTATGAATTCCCCTCCCTTTGCACATCACATCAGGTTTGTGAAGTTGTCGTGTATTGTTTCGCATCCTGCTGTATATTCATGGAGAGTGACGTAGGCCTGTGTGCTGAAGATTGGACAGAATCTTATTGCTCACCATAAGGAGGGTTGGGTTTGGTCTGGGAGAGGCGTGGATCTCTGTTTGCTGTGATTATTTGGGTTTGCTGTGCACTTATAGTTCTTTAAAAGGACACAGACTGGACTAACTGGATCACTCAGGAGGGAAAAGAGGGAACTGAACCGTTGGTGGAAGTGGAAGTGAAGTGGACACAGTTGGATCAAGGAGACAGATGAGACACAGCAGAGGAACAAAGAGCCTGTGGGTGAAGCCGGCTGACACCAGAAAGCCTGATCTAAAGTTGTGCACATGAGGCTTTCTTTAGCGTCTGTCCTGTCAGCTCACTGAGGGCTCCTTCTCGTCCAGCACCTGCAAGTGGAGGAGGGCGGTGGAGACTGTGGTGCAGATGTGTGGAACTTAGCCAGGACAATAATGGTAAGAGAGACTCAAAGCATGAAAAATTAAACCTGTTCTACAAGTGAAGGTTAGGTTCAAGATTCTGAATTCTGGTTTTAACTCAGGCCTTTCATTTTTGCTGTTCACAAACTATTTCATGAGCAGCTACAAGATTAAACGGGTTCAAGTCAATGAACGATCAACAAATATGTGAGTGGAGCTTTATTTAGACAACTTTAGTTTTCTGAAGACCTAGTTTATCATGTTCACTGGACAAGCATGAAGAGTGTTAATACCAATTTAAATGTGTAAATTACATTTAGAACCATTATTGACTTAAGTTGAACTCCAGTATGTTTAAAGTTAAATTCCGTTGCTAGAGGTGGTGGAATTCTGTCAGAAGCCAAAAAACGGCACAGATCAGTGTTTCCTCGGCGGAGATCTCACTGTGGCAGTGAGTCTGTCAAGGCAACAAACTAGTGCAGTGATGGGGGCAAGTTCTTAACTTCCACGTAAAACACCAATTTGCTTCACACTGAAGAAGTTTAACACCACTTTAACCCATCTGACAACAGCCACGAGTCTAACAAACCAAACGCTCTGCCTGGTTCACTCATTAGTGTCTGGAAACGTTAGAAAACAACTTACGGAGCCTTACACTTCCCTCTGTTGATTTCCCACTGCACATGAAAGCTCAAAGATTCGATTGTCGATGTCGTTTCTAATCCCATTTATTTACGAGTGAATTATATTTTTTGAAAAGTAAGTAAGTAAGTATGCCCTTTATTATCCCACAATGGGGAAATTCATGTGTCGCAGCAGCAACAGCAACATACACTCCACAAACAACATGAGCAATTGACATACATACAAGACATACAGACATACAGACATACAAGACATACAGACATACAAGACCAGAGTTAAAGGAAGGGGATATATATATATAAAAAATGCAAAAGAAAACATTCCAAAAGGGTGACCTGTCCCAATAAATAAATAAGAAAATAAATCAATAAATATAAAAGTTTAAAAGTTAAAAAAGTTAAAAAAAATACCCCCCCCCCCCCCCACATTCCACATTCCACCGCTCCCCAACACCCACCCATCATCATCGCCACCGCCATCACCACCATGGCTACCGCAGAGAGTTGTTATACAGTCTTACTGCGTGGGGAAGAAAAGACCTGCGGTACCTCTCAGTCTTACAAAGGGGGTGGATAAGCCTGCTGCTGCTCAGTGAGCTCTCCAGGGCTGCCAATGTTCCATGCAAGGGGTGGTGGACATTACCCAAGATTGATGACAGTTTTGTCATCACCCTCCTGTCCCCCACCACTTCCACAGAATCCAGGTTACAGCCCAAGACAGAGCCAGCTCTCCTAACCAATTTATTTAATTTCTTGGCCTCTGCTGCCGTGATGCTGCTGCACCAACACACCACACCATACATAACAACAGAGGCAACCACAGAGTCATAAAAGGTCCTCAGGAGGCAGTCCTGTACCCCAAAAGACCTCAGCCTCCGTAGCAGGTGGAGTCTGCTCTGCCCCCTCTTGTAAAGTGCTTCTGTGTTAGTAGTCCAGTCAAGCTTCTTGTTAAGGTGAACACCCAGGTATTTGTAGGTGTCCACGATCCCAATGTCTATACCCTGGATGTTCACCGGTACCAGGGGGTGATCTTTGCGCCTGCGAAAGTCCACCACTAGTTCTTTTGTTTTTCCAGCGTTAATCTGGAGCTGGTTCTGTTGGCACCATGCCACAAAGTTCTGATTTAGTTCCCTATACTCCCTCTCGTCTCCGTTATTAATGAGACCGACCACGGCTGAGTCATCTGAGAATTTTTGTAAGTGACAATTTGCAGTGTAATAAGTAAAGTCAGCAGTGTAAATAGTGAAGAGAAGGGGGGCCAACACGGTCCCCTGCGGCACCCCCGTGTTACAGACCACAGTGTCGGACACGCAGCCTTTTGTCCTCACAAACTGTGGCCTGGCACACAGGAAGTCCAGGAGCCATGCTGACAGGTGGTGGTGCACTCCTGCACGGTCCAGCTTGTCCCTCAGGAGATCTGGTTTGATGGTATTAAAAGCACTAGAGAAGTCATAAAACATGATTCTCACGATGGTTCCAGACCTCTCCAGATGAGACAGGGATCTCTGGGTGAGGAAAATGACAGCGTCCTCAACCCCAACGCCAGGCCGGTAGGCAAACTGCAGTGGGTCTGCTGATGGGCCTACCAGGGGGCGCAGGTGGTGAAGGACAAGCCTCTCTAAAGTCTTTGCTAGATGGGCTGTCAGGGCCACTGGTCGATAATGGTTGAGGTCACTGGGCCTAGATATTTTGGGCACCGGTACCACACAAGATGTCTTCCACAGCTGTGGTACTTTCTGCTGCCGCAGGCTCATGTTGAAGAGACGTGTCACAATCCCACTCAGTTGTTTAGCGCAGGATTTTAGGAGCCTGGGGCTGATTCCATCAGGCCCTATCGCCTTCTTTATCTTGAGCCTGGCCAGTTCTCTCTCCACCTGTGCTGTGGAGAGCACCATACTAGGTGACGGGGGAGGGGGGAGGGGGGAGTGAGGGGCGGTGCGTGCCCTGAAGGGCTGTGGCAGGTCTGTGGCGAGGAGAGTTGGTGGGACCGTAGTCTGTGGAGGTTTGGCTGAGAGGGGGGAGCTGTCTAAGATGGAACAGGGGGTGGGACAGGAGGTGGCAGCTGGTGTTCCAGTTGGAGGGAATAGTGACAGGGCTGGCTGGGGTAGATGGACAGGAGGGGGGTTGGCTGGCTGGTCAAACCTATTAAAAAATCTATTTAGGTTATTCACCCACTCCTGATCTCTAACCAGCTCAGGTCTGGAGTTATTATGCCCCGAGATTGTTTTTAGACTCCTCCAGACCCCACTGACATCACACTGCTGCAGTTGTTCCTCCATCCTCCTCCTATAGCTACTTTTCCCCTCTCTGATCTTCCTCCTCAGTTCTCTCTGTACACACTTCATCTGCTCCCTGTCCCCTGACCTGAAAGCCCTCCTTTTGTCATTAAGGAGGGCCTTTATATCAGGAATAATCCATGGCTTGTTATTTGAGAACAGTCTCACCGTCTTGGTGGGTATGGTGGTGTCAACACAAAAATTGATGTAGTCTGTGACACAGCTGGTGAGACTGTCAATATCCTCCCCATGGTCCTCACAGAACACTTCCCATAATGTATTGTCAAAACAATCCCTTAACATCTCCATTGCTTCCTCAGACCAGACCTTCCTCGTGTGCGTAGTAACTGGTTGTCTGTGTACCATAGGTTTGTACACAGGAATGAGATGCACCAGGTCATGGTCAGATCTCCCCAGGGGAGGGAGGGGGGATGATGTGTATGCTTCCTTAACGTTAGCGAAAAATAGGTCTAGTGTTTTGTTCCCTCTCATGTGGCAGGTGACATATTGACTAAATGTTGGCAGCGTGGCGGTTGGGGGGGCATGATTAAAATCTCCAGTGATTAAAATGAGGGCTTGTGGATGCTGTGTTTGCAGTCTATTCACAACTGAATGGAGAGCATCCCGGGCCGAGTCTGCATTAGCAGAGGGAGGGACGTACACTGCTACCGTAATGACATGCGAAAGCTCCCTTGGCAAGTAGTATGGCCTAGTGCTAATGGCTAATAGTTCAATGTCCACACTACACAGTTTTTCCTTGATAGTGATATGCCCCGGGTTACACCATCTATCATTAACGAACACAGCCAGTCCTCCACCCTTTCTCTTACCGCTGTCCCTTGTTCTGTCTGCCCTTATTAGCTGAAACCCGTCCAGAGTAGCATTGGAGTCCGGTGTTAGCTCCGTTAGCCAGGTCTCCGTGAACAGCATCATGCTACATTGACTGTATTCCCTCTGATGCTTCGCCAGCGCCGCAAGCTCATCCATCTTGTTATAGATGGATCTCACGTTCCCGGTGATGATGGCAGGGAGGGTAGGTTTGAAGCGTTTCTTTTTATTGCTGCACATCGCCCCTGATCGGCAGCCTCTTCTTTTCCTTTTCAACTCCCGGGGGACATCGGGCCTGTAGCCGGTTAGCTTCCCAGCGTTGCATAGGGCTAACAGCTGTTCCCGAGTGTAAACAATCGCACGCCCCTCACCTGTTCAGTCGGCTTGCGAGGCGAGAAGGAGCAAAAGAAGCAGGGCAAGCACCACCGTCTTGATATACATAATGTCCCGGTAGAAGGGGAAAGTTAGTCCTGAGAATAGTCCACACAGAGACGCCACAGAAGAACGTAAACATAGAGTCACACACGCACATTCAGGGCTACTGCGACAGGCAGCCACCTGCGCGGCGCCATCTTGCTTAAAACGCTGTGGTTAAGTATTTTAATCGTCACCACAATATTGCAGAGGATGTAACAACATGAATAGGCACTGGGCAGAGCTTTCTCGCTTTGGCAGTCAATCCTTCTGTTCTGACCCCAAACTAAAGTCTTGCTCTAAAATCACATGTGAGTTTGTTATTGCCGGAAAAGACTCCAGCGGCGGCAAGTGGTTTGAGCCGCCAGAAGCAACAAGTCAGGATCCACTACTGACTGTGAACAAGAGAAACTGAAGTTGGTGAAATAAAATGGCTCGGGAATGTATTATTTAGTGTTTTTCAAACTTTTACTCTGAGGAAGTGACCAGAGCTGTGTCCAAACTGTCTCTGTCTGATGGAAACAGAAGAATCACAGTTATGAGAGAACACCAGAGTTATCCAGATCATCCAGACAGATTCAGAGTCTATAGACTGGTCCTGAGCAGAGAGAGTCTGACGGGCTGAGGTGGAGTGGAGCTGGGATTGGGTTTGTAGATGTTTCATACAGAGATATTCAGAGGAAAGGACGCTATGGAAACTCTGTATTTGGCTACAATGATAAATCCTGGGCCTTACACCATGACAAAAACAGTTCATTTTGGTTTAACAAATTCCAGTCCCAGGTCTGGTTGGGTCCAGAATCGGGTTTACCTGGACCACGGTTCAGGGGTTTTGGCGTTTTACAGCGTCTCTGGAAGAACCATGAGTCTCCTCCGCAGAGTCCAGACCAGGTTCACTCAGCCTCTCTACACTGGGGTCTGGATTGCAAATATTGGAACCACAGCATTTTTCCTCATATGACAAATATAAAATAACGGTTTTGTTCTGCACAGTTTGGGACATATCTGTACCTTTTATTTTTGACAAATTAGTCCCATGTTTAAAAGCCTCATGAGGACTCTCCAAAATCTATACCTTGATTTAGATCTAGGTATAGATCTAAATCAAGGTATAGATTGATTTAGATCAATCTATACCTTAATACGCCCATGTGGCAAGGGCAAAATACGCCTGCATACTTTGAATTATTGTATATAGAATTAAGTTAGAATTTGTCAAACCTAGTTAAAGATGAATTGTTGGTGCAGTTTGGAAGTTTGACATTCCTAGGTGAGACGGTTGTCGAGTTAGAGCGCGGACAAGAAATTGTCCACAGACAGACGGACAGACGGACAGACAGACGGACGGATAATCAATAGGGAAATCTGGCTCTTGCAGTAGGAGTATGAGTATGACATCATCACATTCTAGAATCGGAATTCCACCAATCAGATCGCAGCAACAGAACTTAAAGACACTACAAAGCTTTGAAGTGTCAAAGCTCAAAGAAGCAGAGAATGTGGGTTGTTCTCGCTTTCAGCAGCAGAACATTTGAGAAGAGAGTTCAGATCTACGGCAGGTAGATCAGGTGTGTCAAAGTGAAAGTGTTTGTGATCCAGGAGAGATGGCGCAGAAAACACTCGACCAAAAAGCCTTTTCCTGCTCCGTGTGTTTAGATCTACTGAAGGATCCAGTGACGACTCCCTGTGGACACAACTACTGCATGAAGTGTCTTCAGCACCACTGGGACCAACAGAACCACAGCTACAGCTGTCCTCAGTGCAGAGAGAACTTCAGCCCCAGGCCTGTGCTGCGTAAAAACACTTTGTTAAGTGATTTGGTGGAGCAACTGAAGAAGACTGGACTCTCAGCGCCCCCTGCAGACCACTGCTATGCCGGACCTCAGGATGTGTCCTGTGATGTGTGCACTGGGAAGAAGCTGAGAGCTGTCCAGTCCTGTCTGCAGTGTGTGGCCTCTTACTGTGAGCGCCACCTACAGCCTCATTATGAAGCTGCAGCGTTACAGAAACACCAGCTGGTGGCGCCGTCTCACAGTCTCCAGGAAAACATCTGCTCTGAACACCACAGACTGATGGATCTGTTCTGCCGCAGTGACCAGCAGAGCATCTGTTACCTCTGCTCTGTGGACCAACATAAGGGTCATGACATAGTGGCCTCTGCCTCAGAGAGGGCTCAGAGACAGGCAGAGCTGCCGGCCAGGAGGGCCCTGCTGCTCCAGAGCCTCCAGCACAAAGAGACAGACCTGAAGAGGCTCCAACAGGAGGCCCAGGACATCAGACGTTCTGCCCAGACAGCAGTGCAGCGCAGCGGGGACAGCTTCACACAGATGGCCCTTCTCCTGGAGAAAAGACGCTCTGAAGTGGAGCAGCAGATCCGCTCCCAGGAGCAGACCCAACTGAGCCGAGTCCAAGAGCTCCAGGACCAAGTGCAGCAGGACGTGAGGGGGCTGAAGAGGAGCCTCTCTGAGCTGGACACACTGGCCCTCACCCAGGATCATAACCAGTTTCTACAGGTCTACGCTTCACTGTCCCCACACACACAGAGCACAGAGCCAGACACCATTCACACAGGGGACCGGAGCTACTTTGAGAAAGTGACCAGAGCTGTGTCCAAGCTCAGAGACACACTCCAGCTCACTCTGAGTCCAGTCCAGGTTTTACTGGCACCAGCTGAACCCAGCTCCAGAGACGACTTTTTTTTTTGTTTTGTTTTTTGTTTTTTTGTTTTTTTGTTTATTTGGATGGGACGATGCATATTCATGAACATACAATTTGTATGAAATCACACATATTGATGTAAATACGCCGGATTTAGCACAGGTGCTAATTTCCATCCGTAGTCCCATATATAAAATATATAAAATACACATAAAACAGACATTTGACAGACTCGACAAATATAACTAACAATATGCATAATACACAGTATAGTACAGTACAATAAACAGCTATCATGACCTAAAGTGCTGTTGCATTTTAAGGTGCCTACAGTATTACGGTACTATTTCTAAAGTGCTAGTGTCTACGTGTGTGTGTTTGTGTGTGTGTGTGTGTGTGTGTGTGTGTTTGTGTGTGTGTGTGTGTGTGTGTGTGTGTGTGTAGTGGTGTCTAAAGATGGTTACAATTTTGACTGCTTTTCAACCATCTCTTAAGGTGTGTTTTAAACGATGTAAAGGTTGGGCTGGTTCTGACTGAGACAGGTGAGGTGTTCCAGCTGCTGCAGCCTGCGATCGAGAGAACATTTTGAGCGAAGGTGGTTTTTCGAAATTGTATCTCACAATCCCCTCTAGAGGTTGATCTGGTGCTAGACACACTTTTCCTTTTTATGTATTTTTTCAAGGGTGGTGGGGCCAGTTCGTGCAGGGACCTAAAAATGATACAGCAGTTTTTAAATATTTTAAAATTATCAAAACTTAAAAGGTTATACTTTCCTAGGATTGCACAGTGGTGAAATGATTGTGGCTTCTTATCAAATGCTTTTATGGCTTTTTTATAAAGCTGTTCAATTGGTTTTAGTGTAGTGGTGCTGGCAAACGACCATGTGGTGAAGCAGTTTTCTATATGGGACAGTGTCCTGCAGTGGAGGGAGGATTTGGCCTCTGTTGTGATGAAAGGGCGGATTTGTTTGAAGTTTTGTAAGTTGAATTTGACTATATTGGATCCTTTTTTATTTGTTTTTTGAATGTCAGGTTGGAGTCTAACACTACTCCAAGGTCTGTAAACTGTGCCACCAATTCCACTTCGTCTCTCTCCAGAAAAACAAAGGACCTGCTTCTCGGTTTTGGTCGTTTGGTAAACATCATGCAGACAGTTTTTTTTATTGAGCATAAGACAGTTTTGTTTTAACCAGTTGTCTATCTTGTTTAATGCGTTTGTGAGGTCTGTGGCTGTTTTCTCCTCTTTTCCCTGTGTGTAGATCACCACATCATCTGCTACATTTGCATATTAAGTTCGAGGCACAGATCCGGGAGGTCGTTTATGTAAAGAGAGAATAATAAGGGGGCAAGAGTAGATCCCTGAGGCAGGCCGATATTACTATTAAGATAAGGAGATGTGACACCGTCTGTGGAAACACACTGCTTTCTATTTGATAGGTCGGATTGAAACCAAAGTATAGCGTCTGCAGAAAAGTTCAAGTATGTGAGCTTAGCTAAAAGAACCTGATGGATGACGGTGTCAAATGCTTTTTTAAGGTCTAAGAACACAGATCCTACACATGAATTGTTGTCTAGTAGATGTTTAATGTTTTCTACAAAGAAACAATTTGCTGTCTCAGTGCTATGGTTAGCCCGGAACCCGAACTGCATCTGATGCAGTGGGGTATGGCCATTGTTGAGATGTTCGATTAGTTGACTTGCTATCCATTTTTCGGCTACTTTGGATGCTATAGGCAGAATGCTAATTGGCCGATAGTTGGCTCCCTGTGTTTTGGACCCAGATTTATAGATGGGAGTTACGGTGGCCTCTTTCCAGGACAATGGAAATGTTTTTTGACTGATGGACTGATTCATCATAAGTGTGATGGGTTTTACCAAGGCATTTGAATGGGTTTTTAAAAAGTTAGTGTCAATACCGTTAACATCTCTAGCCTTCGAGGTTTTGAGGGCTGCAATGATTTTCGTTACTGCTGACTCATTTATTTCTTGCAGCTGAAAAACAGGCTGATCCTCGTTTAATGGTCGATAGCGGGTGGGGACCGTAAAAAGACTTGAGATTTCGGATATACTGTCTACAAAGTAATTATTGAAGATGTTTGCCACTGTCATGGGATCCTTTATTGAGGTGTTATTTACGACTAGTTCGAAGGTTCTTTTCTCATCTTTTTTTTGTTTACTTAGTAGTTTGTTTAGAGTTTGCCATGTTTTTTGTCCATTGCCTTTTGCATTCTCTATTAGGGAGATGAAAAAATTTGCTTTGGCTTTTCTAAGGGTTTGTATAACTTTATTGCGAGCGTGTGTGAATTTTTGTCTATCTGTATACATCCCGGATTTCAGATATTGTTTAAGTAGAGCATCTCTTGATTTTAATAGGGTTCTGCAGTTTTTGTCGATCCATGGTAAGGGATGGTCCTTTTTAGTTCTGTGATGCCCCCTGGTGACAAAGACAGACATTACCTCATTAATTTTTCGGAGAAAGGATTTGGAGCTTGTCTCTATGTTTTTTGACGATAGAGTCTCCTCCCAATTTACCATTTTCAGAGCGTCATTTATGTTTTGTGTTTGGTTCTTTGGTATAATGTTTGAAGGAGGGGCATTGCATGAATTTAGGTATCGTTGTTTTGGGAGCTTTCTAGAAAAAAGAATTATATTATGGTCTGATAAGCCGGTCAGAAAGTTGAAGGTCTTAGCGATTCTGTCAGGCTTATTAGTGAACAGGAGGTCTATCCTTGTCTGAGATTTGTTTGTTAGTCTGGGGGGTTTCTCTATTAATTGTTCTAGATTAAAATAGTCTGTGGTGCGTTTGAGAGTTTTCCGAGTGTGTTTATCGTCCCAATTTATGTTAAAATCCCCTATCATAATTATCTCTTTGTTTTGGCCACATATGGTCAGCATGTGTTTTAGTTGGTCATAAAAGTCTATTTTGGCAGAGGGGTGTCGATATAAGCAAATTAGAATGAATGACATTTCCTTTGATAATGTAATTTCAACACCAAGTAGGTCAAATTCAATGTCATTAGGCCAGTCTAGTTTTTTACATTTCAGGGTGTTCTTGATGTACAGCAAGACTCCCCCACCTTTGCTCCTCTCTCTGTCTTTTCTGAATACATGATACCCCGGCATTGTTATTAGAGCCTCTGCTGATGTTTGTTTTAGCCAAGACTCAGATATACCGAGGCAGTCGATGTTGGACTCGTCTAGGAGGTGTTCAAGCTGCTCACGTTTGTTGCAGATACTTCTAGCATTCAGATGTCCACACAACAGTCCTTTTGGTTTGAGACGAGGGTCCCAGATTATTCTTGATTGATTAAGTGTTTGAAAAAGCTTGCATGTACGGTGTTTTTTAAAGACTGGATTCCTAGTTTCTACCTTTTGTAGGTCGGATGGATTTTGTTGTGTCTTACTTGGCCGTGGTTCGTCTGCCAAGCTGCTGGCCGTAGGCGCGACCTCGTCGGGAGCCGCCGATCCGCTGGTAGCCCCCGGTCCGCTGGTAGCCGCTGCCCGGGTTTGTCCCCCGGCTAGCACCGATGGATGAGATGGAAGTATCTGGACTGCTAGGCTGATAGCCGTAGGCGCGACCCCGTCGCCGGGCCGCTTGTGGCCTCCGGTCCGCTGATAGCCGCTGCCCGGGTTAGCCTCCCCGATGGATGAGATGGAAGTCTCTGGACTGCTAGGCTGATAGCCGTAGGCGCGGCCCCGTCGAGAGCCACCGGTCCGCTGGTAGCCGCTGCCCGGGTTAGCCTCCCCAATGGATGAGATGGAGGTCTCTGGACTGCTAGGCTGATAGCCGTAGGCGCGACCCCGTCGAGAGCCGCCGATCCGCTGGTAGCCGCCGGGCCGCTTGTGGCCTCCGGTCCGCTGATAGCCGCTGCCCGGGTTAGCCTCCCCGATGGATGAGATGGAGGTCTCTGGACTGCTAGGCTGATAGCCGTAGGCGCGGCCCCGTCGAGAGCCACCGGTCCGCTGGTAGCCGCTGCCCGGGTTAGCCTCCCCGATGGATGAGATGGAGGTCTCTGGACTGCTAGGCTGATAGCCGTAGGCGCGACCCCGTCGAGGGCCGCCGGTCCGGGCACGGGTGACGTTGGACACAGGAGAAGCCGAGAATTAACATGTTGCTCCGATGGACACCACGATGTAACTGGTGAGCATACGTGTAAGATCGGAGAGCCGCGTGTGTTCTCAGGTGTTGTGAAGGCGTCTCCCGGCGTCCTGTGGTGCGGGCCTGGGCACGGGTGGATGTCCCCAGATAACATCAGACATAATATAATAATGAGTCCAGTGGTGGGTGAGGGAGAGGAAGAAGGTGGTGTTGTTTTAGTCCTCTTGATTGACTTCTTGAAAAGCGATGGATATACAAGGATTACAGCCAGTGTGTATTTTCCATAGTCTATGCTTGCTTTTGCCATTTCGTTATTGACAGTTTGTTTGTAGTCGGGTTCCTCATTTTTAGACGGGTTGTCGTTTAGGTTAAGATAAGGAAATATGTTTCCAAATCTTCGAGGTGGATCGACTTGTTTCAGATTTATTAAATTTGCGAACAAGCAATAGACCAAGAGCTCTGTGATAGCACCTGTCCCTCCGGCGGCCATCTTGAAGGGATCCATCTAGTGGTGGTAGTCACTTCTTACAATATTCTACAGAAATCACTCTGGACCCAAACACAGTTCACACAGGACTGTCTCTGTCTGATGGAAACAGAAGAGTAACAGGTATGAGTGAAGACCAGAGTTATCCAGATCATCCTGATAGATTCAGTGAGCGGGTTCAGGTCCTGAGCAGAGAGAGTCTGACGGGCCGATGTTACTGGGAGGTGGAGTGGAGCGGGGTGTGGGCTTGTATAGCAGTTTCATACAGAGATATTCAGAGGAAAGGAAACTCTGATGAATGTAGATTTGGATACAATGATAAATCCTGGGCCTTACATTGTGAACCTAACTGTTATTCATTTTGGTTTAACTCAGTCCAGTCCCAGGTCTCAGGTCCTGTCGGTTCTAGAATCGGGGTTTACCTGGACCACGGTTCAGGGGTTTTGGTGTTTTACAGCATCTCTGGAAGAACCATGAGCCTCCTCCACAGAGTCCAGACCAGGTTCACTCAGCCTCTCTACACTGGGGTCTGGATTGGTGAAATTGGAACAATGGCACATTTCCCTAAACTCAAATAAGTGCTTTTTTGTCCACAGTTTGGGTTCCTTTTAGTTCTGTGATGACAGACTTATTATGAAGGTTTATAATAAAATGTTCCTCAAACATTTGTGAATGAAACAAAACAATAGCCCAGGTCTGTGTCTAAGGCGAGAACAACATTAGATCAAGGCTACAGGCTCACAAGAGTCAGTGTCATGTCATTTAGCACCTGAACTTTCTTTCACGTCACATGTTATTCCTAAGACTGATCAGATTGTGGTTCTGCTGGTCTGTCAGACTGTTTTTAAACTAATTGCAGTGGAGGCCGTGCCCTCACTTGTCTGTTACACCTTTTTCTTGGTTGTTGTTTCCTTGTAAACATTTTATAAAAGCATATTTGTAATTTGTCAGAATAAAAGTGTATTTATGATTAAAACTGCAATTATAGTTTCATGAAGACTGAGTTCACTGTGTTTATTTCAGACACATCCAGGAGCTTTGACGTTTGAGAGACTGAACTACAGTCTTACGATATGCAAAGACACGAGTTTTAAAATTTCTTGACCTGGTTTATGGTTCATATCTCTGAATTTACTAGTGTCACGTGTCTTCTCTGTCTGTATAAATGAACAAAAACACACATCACATTCATACTAGGTGATGTGGGTGAAGTGTCTTGCTTGAGAACACAACGAAAACCTTTGGTGCCTTTCTGTGGTACCAGGAATTACCAGTGGTCTCCCATTCAAGGACCATCCAGGCCCTGCCCTTTGCTTCATGAGAGACGAGGAGGTTCTGCACTCTGTCAGTCTGGGATCACAAAACAAGGAACTTCATGACCTTTATTTGCATCTGATTGGTCAAAGCTTCTCAACAAGTCGAGTAATCAAACATTTGTGTCGCCCTGTTCGTTATGGGGTTCACCCCCTATTCCGACATCCCCCCACTCCGACATCCCCCCACTCCGACATCCCCCCACTCCGACATCCCCCCACTCCGATAACCCCCCACTCCGACATCCCCCCACTCCGATAACCCCCCACTCCGATAACCCCCCACTCCGACATCCCCCCACTCCGACATCCCCCCACTCCGACATCCCCCCACTCCGATAACCCCCACTCCGACATCCCCCACTCCGACATCCCCACTCCGATAACCCCCACTCCGACATCCCCCCACTCCAATAACCCCCCACTACGACATCCCCACTCCAATAACCCCACTCGACATCCCCCACTCCGACATCCCCTACTCCGACATCCCCACTCCGACATCCCCCACTACGATAACGCCCCTCCGACATCCCCACTCCGAAATCCCTCACTCCGACATCCCTCACTCCGACATCCCCACTCCGACATCCCCACTCCGATAACCCCCACTCCGACATCCCCACTCCGACATCCCCACTCCGATAACCCCCCCTCCGACATCCCTCACTCCGACATCCCCACTCCGACATCCCCCACTCCGATAACCCCCACTACGACATCCCCACTCCGACATCCCCCCACTCCGACATCCCTCACTCCGACATCCCCCCACTCCGCCATGCCCCCACTCCGACATCCCCACTCCGACATCCCCCCACTCCGACATCCCCCCACTCCGACATCCCCCACTCCGACATCCCCACTCCAACAACCCCCACTCCGACATCCCCACTCCGACATCCCCCACTCCGATAACTCCCCCACTCCGACATCCCCACTCCGACATCCCCACTCCGACATCCCCACTCCGACATCCCCACTCCGATAACCCCACTCCGAAAACCCCGCACTCCGACATCCCCCCACTCCGACATCCCCACTCCGACATCCCCACTCCGACATCCCCACTCCGATAACCCCACTCCGACATCCCCACTCCGACATCCCCACTCCGACATACCCCCACTCCGACAACCCCCCACTCCGACATCCCCACTCCGACATCCCCACTCCGATAACCCCACTCCGACATCCCCCACTCCGACATCCCCACTCCGACATCCCCACTCCGAGATCCCCCCACTCCGACATCCCCCCACTCCGACATCCCCCCACTCCGACATCCCCCCACTCCGACATCCCCCCACTCCGACATCCCCCCACTCCGACATCCCCCCACTCCGACATCCCCCCACTCCGATAACCCCCCACTCCGACATCCCCCCACTCCGACATCCCCCCACTCCGACATCCCCCCACTCCGATAACCCCCCACTCCGACATACCCCCACTCCGATAACCCCCACTCCGACATCCCCCACTCCGACAACCCCACTCCGACATCCCCACTCCGATAACCCCACTCCGACATCCCCACTCCGACATCCTCACTCCGACATCCCCCCACTCCGACATCCCCCCACTCCGACATCCCCCCACTCCGACAACCCCCCACTCCGACATCCCCCCACTCCGACATCCCCCCACTCCGACATCCCCCCACTCCGACATCCCCCCACTCCGACAACCCCCCACTCCGATAACCCCCCACTCCGACATCCCCCCACTCCGATAACCCCCCACTCCGACATCCCCCCACTCTGATAACCCCCCACTCCGACATCCCCCCACTCCGACATCCCCACTCCGACATCCCCACTCCGACAACCCCACTCCGACATCCCCACTCCGACATCCACCCACTCCGACATCCCACCACTCCGACATCCCCACTCCGACATCCCCACTCCGACATCCCCACTCCGACAACCCCACTCCGACATCCCCACTCCGACATCCCCACTCCGACAACCCCCACTCCGACATCCCCCCACCCGACATCCCCACCCCGACATCCCCACTCCGACATCCCCACTCCGACATCCCCCACTCCGACATCCCCACTCCGACAACCCACACTCCGACATCCCCCCACTCCGACATCTACCCACTCCGACATCCCCCACTCCGACAACCACCCACTCCGACATCCCCTCACTCCGACATCCCCCCACTCCGATAACCCCAACTCCGACATCCCCTCACTCCGACATCCCCCCACTCCGACATCCCCCCACTCCGACATCCCCCCACTCCGACAACCCCCCACTCCGACATCCCCCCACCCCGACATCCCCCCACCCCGACATCCCCACTCCGACATCCCCCACTCCGACATCCCCACTCCGATAACCCCCACTCCGACAACCCCCCACTCCGACATCCCCACCCCGACATCCCCACCCCGACATCCCCACTCCGACATCCCCCCACTCCGACATCCCCACTCCGACATCCCTACTCCGACAACCCCACTCCGACATCCCCACTCCGACATCCCCACCCCGACATCCCCACTCCGACATCCCCACTCCGACATCCCCACTCCGACATCCCCCCACTCCGACAACCCCTCACTCCAACATCCCCACTCCGACAACCCCCACTCCGATATCCCCACTCCGACATCCCCCCACCCCGACAACCCTCACTCCGACAACCCCACTCCGACATCCCCACTCCGACATCCCCACTCCGACATCCCCCACTCCGACAACCCCACTCCGACATCCCCACTCCGACATCCCCACCCCGACATCCCCCCACTCCGACATCCCCACTCCGATAACCCCACTCCGACATCCCCCACTCCGACATCCCCCACCCCGACATCCCCACTCCGACATCCCCACTCCGACATCCCCACTCCGACAACCCCACAATCCGACAACCCCCACTCCGACATCCCCCCACCCCGACATCCCCACCCCCCGACATCCCCCCACTCCGACATCCCCCCACTCCGACAACCCCCCACTCCGATAACCCCCCACTCCGACATCCCCCCACTCCGATAACCCCCCACTCCGACATCCCCCCACTCCGACATCCCCCCACTCCGACATCCCCCCACTCCGACATCCCCCCACTCCGACAACCCCCCACTCCGACATCCCCCCACCCCGACATCCCCCCACCCCGACATCCCCCCACTCCGATAACCCCCCACTAGTCCTGATTTAAAACCTGGTTTTAGTCCTGATTTAGACCTGGTTTAGTCCTGATTAAGATCTGGTTTAGACCTTATATAGACCTGGTTTTGGTCCTGGTATAAACCTGCTTTTAAACCAGGACTAAACCAGGTCTAAATCAGGACTAAACCAGGACTAAACCAGGACTAAACCAGGTCTAAAACTAAACCAGGTCTAAAATCAGAACTCAAACCAGGTCTAAACCAGGACCAAACCAGGACTAAACCAGGTCTAAAACTAAACCAGGTCTAAAATCAGAACTCAAATCAGAACTCAAACCAGGTCTAAACCAGGACTAAACCAGGTCTAAATCTAATCCAGGTCTAAAATCAGAACTCAAACCAGGTCTAAACCATAACTAAACCAGAACTAAACCAGGACTAAACCAGATCTCAACCAGGACTAAACCAGGTCTATAACAGGACTAAAACCAGGTCTATAACAGGACTAAAACCAGGTCTAAAACAGGACTCCAACAGGATTTTTTTCAACTCGCCTTCTCCCTTCGCCCTCAGCACTCCTACACCTCCAGTCCGTGAAAATGGTCCTTAAAACAGCGCAGTCCAAACTTCATAATTACATGTCGGAATGTCGGGGTGTTGATAAAAAAGCTAATATTCCTCCACTCCGACCAAGGGGGAAAAATGTGGGAGTGCAGGGACGTTTGGTAACAAATGGACACTCCGCCACTCCCACAATTAGACGTCAATGTCGGAGTAGCGATGTGTCGGAATAGCGGCCTGTAACCGTTTGTTTTGGTCGGTCTGGACGTTTCACCTTCTGCACAAACCTCGATGCTGCGAAGTGATTCCAAGGGTTTCTCATCAGTTCTTGAGCTGTGAACTCACAAATATCTTCCTGTGCAAGGTTAGTGACCGTTGTAATTTCGAGGGACTTTAAGCCGTGAGATTTATATTGCAGGTTTGTGAAGCCACTACCAAACAAATAACGATAAAGTTCAATGTTTGTGGTTTTCTAATTTGGATATTTCTTTCAAGAACTTCCATAGAGTTCCATAGACCTTCGTTCACCATCAGGGATCATGACAACATCAAATTCGACTGTTTGAATGCAGCCTTTTGTATTAGCCTAGTGCTGTACGTCCTCAGCTTCTTAGGACATTGGGACAGCGTTGTCCATTCCCGTCTAATCAAGCCCAGAATTTCTGTAGTAGGGAGCATTATACCTGAGATGATGTAGGCCAAAATAACAAGGACTGAGCTGACACATTACAGAAGTGTAATTTATAGTTAAAGAGAGGATAATACTCGTCTGCTAATAGACGCATATTCTAGGGTGGCCAGATTTATAAAATTAGCAAGAGCTCCTCCAGCGGGACAAAATACGCCCGTACTTTGAATTATTGTATATAGAATTAAGTTAGAATTTGTCAAACCTAGTTAAAGATGAATTGTTGGTGCAGTTTGGAAGTTTGACATTCCTCGGTGAGACGGTTGTCGAGTTAGAGCGCGGACAAGAAATTGTCCACAGACAGACGGACAGACGGACAGACAGACGGACGGATAATCAATAGGGAAATCTGGCTCTTGCAGTAGGAGTATGAGTATGACATCATCACATTCTAGAATCGGAATTCCACCAATCAGATCGCAGCAACAGAACTTAAAGACACTACAAAGCTTTGAAGTGTCAAAGCTCAAAGAAGCAGAGAATGTGGGTTGTTCTCGCTTTCAGCAGCAGAACATTTGAGAAGAGAGTTCAGATCTACGGCAGGTAGATCAGGTGTGTCAAAGTGAAAGTGTTTGTGATCCAGGAGAGATGGCGCAGAAAACACTCGACCAAAAAGCCTTTTCCTGCTCCGTGTGTTTAGATCTACTGAAGGATCCAGTGACGACTCCCTGTGGACACAACTACTGCATGAAGTGTCTTCAGCACCACTGGGACCAACAGAACCACAGCTACAGCTGTCCTCAGTGCAGAGAGAACTTCAGCCCCAGGCCTGTGCTGCGTAAAAACACTTTGTTAAGTGATTTGGTGGAGCAACTGAAGAAGACTGGACTCTCAGCGCCCCCTGCAGACCACTGCTATGCCGGACCTCAGGATGTGTCCTGTGATGTGTGCACTGGGAAGAAGCTGAGAGCTGTCCAGTCCTGTCTGCAGTGTGTGGCCTCTTACTGTGAGCGCCACCTACAGCCTCATTATGAAGCTGCAGCGTTACAGAAACACCAGCTGGTGGCGCCGTCTCACAGTCTCCAGGAAAATATCTGCTCTGAACACGACAAAGTGATGGATCTGTTCTGCCGCAGTGACCAGCAGAGCATCTGTTACCTCTGCTCTGTGGACCAACATAAGGGTCATGACATAGTGGCCTCTGCCTCAGAGAGGGCTCAGAGACAGGCAGAGCTGCCGGCCAGGAGGGCCCTGCTGCTCCAGAGCCTCCAGCACAAAGAGACAGACCTGAAGAGGCTCCAACAGGAGGCCCAGGACATCAGACGTTCTGCCCAGACAGCAGTGCAGTGCAGCGGGGACAGCTTCACACAGATGGCCCTTCTCCTGGAGAAAAGACGCTCTGAAGTGGAGCAGCAGATCCGCTCCCAGGAGCAGACCCAACTGAGCCGAGTCCAAGAGCTCCAGGACCAAGTGCAGCAGGACGTGAGGGGGCTGAAGAGGAGCCTCTCTGAGCTGGACACACTGGCCCTCACCCAGGATCATAACCAGTTTCTACAGGTCTACGCTTCACTGTCCCCACACACACAGAGCACAGAGCCAGACACCATTCACACAGGGGACCGGAGCTACTTTGAGGAAGTGACCAGAGCTGTGTCCAAGCTCAGAGACACACTCCAGCTCACTCTGAGTCCAGTCCAGGTTTTACTGGCACCAGCTGAACCCAGCTCCAGAGACGACTTCTTACAATATTCTACAGAAATCACTCTGGACCCAAACACAGTTCACACAGGACTGTCTCTGTCTGATGGAAACAGAACAGTAACAGGTATGAGTGAAGACCAGAGTTATCCAGATCATCCTGATAGATTCAGTGAGCGGGTTCAGGTCCTGAGCACAGAGAGTCTGACAGGCCGATGTTACTGGGAGGTGGAGTGGAGCGGGGTGTGGGCTTGTATAGCAGTTTCATACAGAGATATTCAGAGGAAAGGAAACTCTGATGAATGTAGATTTGGATACAATGATAAATCCTGGGCCTTACATTGTGAACCTAACTGTTATTCATTTTGGTTTAACTCAGTCCAGTCCCAGGTCTCAGGTCCTGTCGGTTCTAGAATCGGGGTTTACCTGGACCACAGTGCAGGGGTTTTGGTGTTTTACAGCATCTCTGGAAGAACCATGAGCCTCCTCCACAGAGTCCAGACCAGGTTCACTCAGCCTCTCTACACTGGGGTCTGGATTTTTATTGGAGACACTGCACATTTCCCTAAACTCAAATAGCAGCTTTGTTCGTCACAATTTGGGCTCAACTTTGACTCTTATTTTGAACTATCTACATAAGACTTTAAAGTACTGTTAAAAAAATCAATATCTAAATACAAATCGATTATGTCATGGTTTGAGTGTGGTTGAGGACCCCAAAGCAGAGACATAGGCGCAGGTAGATGTTAAACAGGTTTATTGCCGGGATTGAAGGATGTGGTGATGGAAACTGGCTGGAGACATAGACGGAGGGAAGACACTGGGGTAGACTCACGGGTAGACAGACTGGACAACAAGGTCAGGCAGGACGACATGGACAAGCAGGACGAGGACGTGGACAAGGGATAAAGGAGGAATGAACTGACAAAAGAACAAAGGATGAGGACAGAACTAAATAGTGGGGCTGATTAGACAATTAGCTGCAGGTGAACCACAGAGCAGGTGATCCACACTGCAGCATTAGCCCAGCCACGCCCCCGAGAGGAGCAGACAGACACAGAAGGGAGGGGGAACACACAACAAACACCAAACCCTGACAGTACCCCCCCCTAAAGGGACAGCTCTCAGATGTCCCAAACAACAACACAAACACGGGAGGGTGGAGGGGGCCTGGACGGAGGGACACAGGGAAACTGGCACCCAGGATGGAGAGGAGCGACCAGCAGCAGCCCAGGAAGGGACACAGCCACCCCGGACGGAAAAGAGTGTCCAGCAGCAGCCCAGGAAGGGAGTTGACCACCCCAGACGGAGAACAGTGTCCAGCGGTGGTCCAAGAAGGGAATCTACCACCCTGGACGGAGAACAATGTCCAGCGATGGTCCAGGAAGGGAGTTGACCACCCCAGACGGAGAACAGTGTCCAGCGGTGGTCCAGGAAGGGAATCTACCACCCTGGACGGAGAACAATGTCCAGCGGTGGTCCAGGAAGGGAGTTGACCACCCCAGACGGAGAACAGTGTCCAGCGGTGGTCCAGGAAGGGAATCTACCACCCTGGACGGAGAACAATGTCCAGCGGTGGTCCAGGAAGGGAATCTACCACCCTGGACGGAGAACAATGTCCAGCGGTGGTCCAGGAAGGGATTCTGCCACCCCAGACGGAGAACAGTGTCCAGCGGCGGCCCAGGAAGGGAGTTGACCACCCCAGATGGAGAACAGTGTCCAGCGGTGGTCCAGGAAGGGAGTTGACCACCCCAGACGGAGAACAGTGTCCAGCGGTGGTCCAGGAAGGGAATCTACCACCCTGGACGGAGAACAGTGTCCAGCGGTGGTCCAGAAAGGGAATCTACCACCCTGGACGAAGAACAATGTCCAGCAGTGGTCCAGGAAGTTCAAGGGACATGGCGGCAGAGAAAACAGGAGGTGGGACAGGAGCAGGGCTAGCGGCTGCTGCAGAACGCTCCAGAGGAACAGGTGAGGACAAACGAGGCAGCCGGGAACCGGAGCCCGCCGACGCTCCACACTCTGCGGGGTCCAAGTGGTCAGTTCATTCTTCCTTTATCCCTTGTCCATGTCCTCGTCCTGTTTGTCCACGTCCATCTCCTGCTTGTCCATGTTGTCCTGCCTGACCTTGTTGTCCAGTCTGTCTACCAGTGAGTCTACCCCTGTGTCTTCCCTCCGTCTATGTCTCCAGCCGGTTTCCATCACCACATCCTTCAATCCCGGCAATAAACCTGTTAAACATCTACCTGCGCCTATGTCTCTGCTTTGGGGTCCTCAACCACACTCATACCATGACAGAATGAACTGACACTTGGACCCCGCAGAGTGTAGAGCATCGGCAGGCTCCTATTCCCAGCTGCCTCGTTTGTCCTCACCTGTTCCTCTGGAGCGTTCTGCAACAGCCACTAACCCTACTCCTGTCCCACCAACTGTTTTCTCTGCCTCCATGTCCCTTGGACTTTGTGGACCGCCGCTGGACACTGTTCTCCGTCTGGGGCGGTCGATTCCCTTCCTGGACCACCGCTGGACATTGTTCTCCGTCCAGGGTGGTAGATTCCCTTCTTGGACCACTGCTGGACATTGTTCTTCGTCCAGGGTGGTAGATTCCCTTCTTGGACCACTGCTGGACATTGTTCTCCGTCCAGGGTGGTAGATTCCCTTCCTGGACCACCGCTGGACACTGTTCTCCGTCTGGGGTGGTCAACTCCCTTCCTGGACCACCGCTGGACACTGTTCTCCGTCTGGGGTGGTCAACTCCCTTCCTGGGCTGCCGCTGGACACTTGTCTCCGTCTGGGGTGGCCGTATCCCTTCTTCGGCTGCTGCTGGACACTCGTTTCCGTCCGGGGTGGCTTTGTCCCTTCCTGGGCTGTTGCTGGTCGCCCCTCTCCATCCTGGGTGCCAGTTTCCCTGTGTCCCTCCGTCCAGGCCCCCTCCACCCTCCCGTGTTTGTGTTGCTGTTTGGGACATCTGAGAGCTGTCCCTTTAGGGGGGGGTACTGTCAGGGTTTGGTGTTTGTTGTGTGTTCCCCCTCCCTTCTGTGTCTGTCTGCTCCTCTCGGGGGCATGGCTGGGCTAATGCTGCAGTGTGGATCACCTGCTCGGTGGTTCACCTGCAGCTAATTGTCTAATCAGCCCCACTATTTAGTTCTGTCCTCATCCTTTGTTCTTTTGTCAGTTCATTCCTCCTTTATCCCTTGTCCACGTCCTCGTCCTGTTTGTCCACGTCCATCTCCTGCTTGTCCATGTCATCCTGCCTGACCTTGTTGTCCAGTCTGTCTACCTGTGAGTCTACCTGTGAGTCTACCCGTGAGTCTACCCCTGTGTCTTCCCTCCGTCTATGTCTCCAGCCGGTTTCCATCACCAAATCCTTCAATCCCGGCAATAAACCTGTTAAACATCTACCTGCGCCTATGTCTCTGCTCAACCACACTCAAACCATGACACGATTATAAGAACCAGATACTCATTTGATTCTGAAACAACTGTGACATATACAGGAGGAAAATTACCTCTGGTCTATATAAGAACAAAGAAAATGCTGTGATTTTGTGTTGACAATGATATTCTATCCTAAGACTTTATGATCGAAATGAAAAATTGTTCCTCTGCTTCAAAATGGAGTTTGACATTTTGGCCTCGATAATATGAATGCAGTCGTAGCTACATCACTGTTCATACTAGAATCGTTTGTACTATTACTGGATTAGAACTTTGTTTCACTTCAAATGTTCTTCTGTAAACTTCATCTGTGTTTGACTCTTCACTCGATCATGATGTAAAAAGTGATTTTCTTATTTCATGTAAAACTACAGCAGTGTGTTTCTGTCTGTGATGGAGCTGATGTCACTTTGAGAGGAGCAGAATCAGAACTGTAAATGTTGCTCAGGGAGAAAACTGTTTAAACAGTTCTGAGCATTTTTACACTGGAAATTTGAAACAATAAATCTGTAAATTCATTATTTTTTCCTGTGGATTTTTCTCTTTCAAAATCTAAAATTCATCGCAGTTGTGAAATAGTTTAGCACCAGTATTTACTGTAGGTGGAGGCAGGGGGCGCCATCTGAAATCTTGGCCAGCTAATGAGTTCTGGTTTAGTCCTGGTTTAGTCCTGGTTTAGTCCTGGTTTAGTCGTGGTTTAGTCCTGGTTTAGTCCTAGTTTAGACCTGGTTTAGACCTGAAATAGACCTGATATAGTCCTGGTTTAGACCTGATATAGTCCTGGTTTAGTCCTAGTTTAGACCTGGTTTAGACCTGAAATAGACCTGATATATATTCCTGGTTTAGACCTGATATAGTCCTGGTTTAGTCCTGGTTTAGACCTGGTTTAGTCCTGGTTTAGTCCTGGTTTAGTCCTGGTTTAGTCCTAGTTTAGAACTGGTTTAGACCTGTAATAGACCTGATATAGTCCTGGTTTAGAACTGATATAGTCCTGGTTTAGTCCTTGTTAAGTCCTGGTTTAGTCCTGGTTTAGTCTTGATTTACATTGGGTTTAGTCCTTGTTAAGTCCTGGTTTAGTTCTGGTTAATTACTGGTTTAGTCCTGGTTTAGTCCTGGTTTAGTCATGGTTTTGTCATGGTCCGGTCATGGTTCAGTCATGGTTCAGTCCTGGTTCAGTCCTGGTTCAGTCCTGGTTTAGTCCTGGTTTAGTCCTGGTTCAGTCCTGGTCCAGTCATGGTTCAGTCCTGGTTCAGTCCTGGTTCAGTCCTGGTTCAGTCCTGGTTCAGTCTTGTTCAGTCTTGTTATAGTCTTGAACCATGACCCTAACCCTCACCCACTAAACCAGTACTTAACCAGGACTAAACCCAATATAAAGCAAGACTATACCAGGACAGAACCAGAACCTAACCAGAACTAAACCTGGACTAAGCCAAATTCATAAAGTGATTTGTTTTCCTGTGTCTCGGCCTCACAAAGCCTGGAATGTGCAGCTTCATTAGACATGCAGGTCCTAAACCTCAGCCATACATTCATATTCAGCAGCAGCAGTGGGAGTAAGAGTAGTAGTAGTAGTATAGTAGTAGTATAGTAGTATAGTAGTAGTAGTATAGTAGTAGTAGTAGTATAGTAGTATAGTAGTAGTAGTATAGTAGTAGTAGTAGTATAGTAGTATGGTAATGGTAGTGGTAGTGATGATATGGTAGTAGTGGTAGTATGGTAATTATAGTAGTAGTGGTATGGTGGTAGTAGTAGTGATGAGTATGGTAGTAGTGGTAATTATGGTGGTATGGTGGTAGTGGTATGGTAGTGTAGTAGTGGTGTAGTGGTATATGGTATAGTAGTAGTATAGTAGTAGTAGTAGTAGGAGTGGTAGTAGTAGTTGTATAGTAGTAGTTGTATAGTAGTAGTAGTAGTAGTAGTAGTAGTATAGTAGTATAGTAGTAGTAGTAGTAATAGTAGTATAGTAGTAGTAGTAGTAGTAGTAGGAGTGGTAGTAGTAGTAGTAGTAGTAGGAGGAGGAGTGGTAGTAGTAGTAGTAGTAGGAGTGGTGGTAGTACTTCTCCTCCTCCTCGCCTGGCTCCTCCTCTTCGCCTGGCTCCTCCTCCTCGCCCGGCTCCTCCTCCTCGCCCCTCTCCTCCTCCTCGCCCGGCTCCTTCCCCACCTGGGTAGCTGTGGTCATACTGAACTGGCCCACGGGCCTGGACATCTATAGCCTGTCCGTCCATGGGAGTGGATCTCTCCTTCACTGTAGTTCTCCCCGAGGTTTCTTCTTTTTCCCAGGACCCTGGGTTTTTTGGAGTTTTTCCTTGCTGAGAAGGAGGGTCTAAGGACAGGGGACGACTGGACCATGTTTCATTTGCTGCTTTACATGAATGTTGTTTATTCCTGTTCTGATATGTCTGTGTGTATGTTTTACTCATCCATATCTTGGAACGCCCTTAGAGGAAACTGTTGTTGTGATTTTGGGCGCTACAAAATAAATTGAATTGAATAGTAGTAGTAGTAGTTGTATAGTAGTTGTATAGTAGTAGTAGTAGTAGTAGTTGTATAGTAGTAGTAGTAGTAGTTGTATAGTAGTAGTAGTAGTAGTTGTATAGTAGTAGTAGTAGTAGTAGTAGTAGTAGTAGTAGTTGTATAGTAGTAGTAGTAGTGTAGTAGTAGTAGGAGGAGTGGTAGTAGTAGTAGTAGTAGTAGTTGTATAGTAGTAGTAGTAGTAGGAGTAGTAGTAGTATAGTAGGAGTAGCAGTAGTAGTAGTGGTAGTAGTAGTAGAGTAGTAGTAGTAGTAGTAGTAGGAGTGGTAGTAGTAGTAGGAGTGGTAGTAGTAGTAGTGGTAGTAGTAGTTGTATAGTAGGAGTAGTAGTAGTAGTAGTGGTGGTAGTAGTGGTAGTAGTAGTGGTAGTGATGGTAGTAGTAGTAGATGGTAGTGGTAGATTGGTGGTAGTAGTAGTGAGATTAATTGGTAGTAGTAGTGGTAGTGGTAGTAGTAGTAGTAGTAGTAGTAGTAGTAGTAGTAGTAGTAGTGAATTAGTGGTGGTAGTAGTAGTGATGATGGTAGTAGTAGTAGTAGTAGTAGTAGTATGTAGTAGTAGTAGTAGTAGTAGTAGTAGTAGTAGGAGTGGTAGTAGTAGTAGTAGTAGTAGTAGTAGTAGTAGTAGGAGTGGTAGTAGTAGTAGGAGTGGTAGTAGGAGTGGTAGTAGTAGTAGTAGTAGTAGTAGTAGTTGTATAGTAGTAGGAGTGGTAGTAGTAGGAGTGGTAGTAGTAGTAGGAGTGGTAGTAGTAGTAGTAGTAGTAGGAGTGGTAGTAGTAGTAGTAGTAGTAGTAGTAGTAGGAGTGGTAGTAGGAGTGGTAGTAGTAGTAGTAGGAGTGGTAGTAGTAGTAGTAGTAGTAGGAGTGGTAGTAGTAGTGGTAGTAGTAGTAGTAGTAGTAGTAGTGGTAGTAGTAGTAGTAGTAGTAGGAGTGGTAGTAGTAGTAGGAGTGATAGTAGTAATAGGGTAGTAGTAGTAGTAGTAGTAGAATTGGTAGTAGTAGGAGTGGTAGTGATGGTAGTAGTAGTAGTAGTAGGGTGGTAGTAGTAGTAGTGATTGGTAGTAGTAGTAGGTGGTAGTAGTGAATTGGTAGTAGTAGGAGTGGTAGGAGTGGTAGTAGGAGTGGTAGGAGTGGTAGTAGTAGTAGGAGTGGTAGTAGTAGTAGGAGTGGTAGTAGTAGTAGTTGTATAGTAGTAGGAGTGGTAGTAGTAGGAGTGGTAGTAGTAGTAGGAGTGGTAGTAGTAGTAGTAGGAGTGGTAGTAGTAGTAGGAGTGGTAGTAGTAGTAGTAGGAGTGGTAGTAGTAGTAGGAGTGGTAGTAGTAGTAGTAGTAGGAGTGGTAGTAGTAGTAGTTGTATAGTAGTAGTAGTGGTAGTAGTAGTAGGAGTGGTAGTAGTAGTATTAATGGTAGATTGGTAGTAGTAGATTGGTGGTAGTAGTAGTAGGAGTGGTAGTAGTAGGAGTGGTAGTAGTAGTAGTAGTAGTAGTAGTAGTAGTAGGAGTGGTAGTAGTAGTAGTAGGAGTGGTAGTAGTAGTAGTAGGAGTGGTAGTAGTAGTAGTAGTAGTAGTAGTAGTAGGAGTGGTAGTAGTAGTAGTAGTAGGAGTGGTAGTAGTAGTAGTTGTATAGTAGTAGGAGTGGTAGTAGTAGTAGGAGTGGTAGTAGTAGTAGTTGTATAGTAGTAGGAGTGGTAGTAGTAGGAGTGGTAGTAGTAGTAGGAGTGGTAGTAGTAGTAGTAGGAGTGGTAGTAGTAGTAGTAGTAGTTGTATAGTAGTAGGAGTGGTAGTAGTAGTAGGAGTGGTAGTAGTAGTAGAAGTGGTAGTAGTAGTAGTAGGAGTGGTAGTAAGGAATCAACTCCCTGTTGGTGTTAAACAGGCTCCACAGTCTCTTTATTTAAGACCAGGCTTAAAACCTTCCTCTTCGGAATAGCTTATGACCAGGTTACTTAGTTGATGTCACTAAGATAAGCTGCCGCAGGAGATAACAAGCTGGGGGAAGTGTGGCAACCTGAGCACTGTCCTCTGTTTCCTCCTATTTTCTCATCAGCATCACTCACTATGTTCTCATCTGTAGTTTGTTCATTGCTATTCACATGTTGTCCCCTGTCCCACTCCCCCTGTGGAGTGGAACTCTTTCAGACGCCTGATGGCAGCTGGACCTCTCTCCTCCTCCTCGCCTGGCTCCTCCTCCTCGCCCGGCTCCTCCTCCTCGCCCGGCTCCTCCTCCTCCTGGCCCGGCTCCTCCTCGCCCCTCTCCTCCTCCTCGCCCCTCTCCTCCTCCTCCTCCCCGGCTCCTCCTCCACCTGGGTAGCTGTGGTCATACCGAACTGGCCCACGGGCCTGGACATCTATAGCCTGTCCGTCCATGGGAGTGGATCTCTCCTTCACTGTAGTTCTCCCCGAGGTTTCTTCTTTTTCCCAGGACTCTGGGTTTTTTGGAGTTTTTCCTTGCTGAGAAGGAGGGTCTAAGGACAGGGGACGACTGGACCATGTTTCATTTGCTGCTTTACATGAATGTTGTTTATTCCTGTTTTGATATGTCTGTGTGTATGTTTGGCTCATCCATATCTTGGAACGCCCTTAAAGGCTACTGTTGTTGTGATTTTGGGCGCTACAAAATAAATTGAATTGAATTGAATAGTAGGAGTGGTAGTAGTAGTAGTAGTAGTATAGTAGTAGTAGTTGTATAGTAGTAGTAGTAGTAGTAGTAGTATAGTAGTATAGTAGTAGTAGTAGTATAGTAGTATAGTAGTAGCAGTAGTAGTAGTATAGTAGTAGTCGTAGTAGTAGTAGTCGGAGTAGTAGTAGTAGGAGTGGTAGTAGTAGTAGTAGTAGTAGTGTAGTAGTAGTAGTAGTAGGAGTGGTAGTAGTAGTAGTAGTAGGAGTGGTAGTAGTAGGAGTGGTAGTAGTAGTAGGAGTGGTAGTAGTAGTAGTAGTTGTATAGTAGTAGTAGTTGTATAGTAGTAGTAGTAGTAGTAGTAGTATAGTAGTATAGTAGTAGTAGTAGTATAGTAGTATAGTAGTAGCAGTAGTAGTAGTATAGTAGTAGTCGTAGTAGTAGTAGTCGTAGTAGTAGTAGTAGGAGTGGTAGTAGTAGTAGTAGTAGTAGTGTAGTAGTAGTAGTAGTAGGAGTGGTAGTAGTAGTAGTAGTAGGAGTGGTGGTAGTAGTAGTAGTAGTATAGTAGTAGTATAGTAGTAGTAGTAGTAGTAGGAGTATAGTAGTAGTAGTAGTAGTAGGAGTGGTAGTAGTAGTAGTATAGTAGTAGTAGTAGTATAATAGTAGTAGTAGTGGTAGTAGTAGTGGTAGTAATAGTAGGAGCAGTATAGTAGTAGTAGTAGTAGTAGTAGGAGTATAGTAGTAGTAGTAGTAGTAGTAGTAATAGTAGTATTAGTATAGTAGTAGTAGTAGTAGTAGGAGTGGTAGTAGTAGTAGTAGTAGTAGTAGTAGTAGTAGTTGTATAGTAGTAGTAGTAGTAGTAGGAGTAGTAGTAGTATAGTAGTAGTAGTAGTAGTAGTATAGTAGTAGTAGTAGTAGTAGGAGGAGTGGTAGTAGTAGTAGTAGTAGTAGTAGTAGTTGTATAGTAGTAGTAGTAGTATAGTAGGAGTAGCAGTAGTAGTAGTGGTAGTAGTAGTAGAGTAGTAGTAGTAGTAGTAGTAGTAGGAGTGGTAGTAGTAGTAGGAGTGGTAGTAGGAGTGGTAGTAGTAGTAGTAGTAGTAGTGGTAGTAGTAGTAGTAGGAGTAGTAGTAGGAGTGGTAGTAGTAGGAGTGGTAGTAGTAGTAGTAGTAGGAGTGGTAGTAGGAGTGGTAGTAGTAGTAGTTGTTGTATAGTAGTAGGAGTGGTAGTAGTAGTAGTAGTTGTTGTATAGTAGTAGGAGTGGTAGTAGTAGTAGTAGGAGTGGTAGTAGTAGTTGTAGTAGGAGTGGTAGTAGTAGTAGGAGTGGTAGTAGTAGTAGTAGTAGTAGTAGGAGTGGTAGTAGGAATGGTAGTAGTAGTAGTAGTAGTTGTATAGTAGTAGGAGTGGTAGTAGTAGTAGTAGTAGTTGTTGTATAGTAGTAGGAGTGGTAGTAGTAGTAGTAGGAGTGGTAGTAGTAGTTGTAGTAGGAGTGGTAGTAGTAGTAGTAGTAGTAGGAGTGGTAGTAGTAGTTGTAGTAGGAGTGGTAGTAGAAATGGTAGTAGTAGTAGTAGTAGTTGTATAGTAGTAGGAGTGGTAGTAGTAGTAGTAGTAGTTGTTGTATAGTAGTAGTACTAGTAGTAGTAGTAGTGGTGGTAGTTGTAGTAGTGGTACTAGTAGTTGTAGTAGTAAATAGTAGTAGTAGTAGTAGTAGTAATTGTAGTAGCAGTAGTAGTAGTAGTGGTTGTAGTAGAAATAGTATTGGTAGTAGTAGGAGTTGTAGTAGTAGTAGTAGTAGGAGTGGTAGTAGTAGGAGTGGTAGTAGTAGTAGTAGTAGTAGTAGTAGTAGTAGTAGTAGTAGTAGTAGTAGTAGTAGTAGGAGTGGTAGTAGTAGTAGTAGTAGTAGTAGGAGTGGTAGTAGTAGTAGTAGTGGTAGTAGTGGTAGTAGTAGTAGTAGTAGTGGTAGTAGTAGTAGTAGTAGTGGTAGTAGTAGTAGTAGTAGTAGTAGTAGTAGTAGTAGTAGTAGTAGTAGTAGTAGTAGTAGTAGTAGTAGTAGTAGTTGTATAGTAGTAGTTGTATAGTAGTAGTAGTAGTAGTAGTAGTAGTTGTATAGTAGTAGTTGTATAGTAGTAGTAGTAGTAGTAGTAGTAGTATAGTAGTAGTTGTATAGTAGTAGTAGTAGTAGTAGTAGTAGTATAGTAGTAGTAGTAGTTGTATAGTAGTAGTTGTATAGTAGTAGTAGTAGTAGTAGTAGTAGTTGTATAGTAGTAGTTGTATAGTAGTAGTAGTAGTAGTAGTAGTAGTAGTAGTAGTAGTAGTAGTAGTAGTAGTAGTAGTATAGTAGTAGTAGTAGTTGTATAGTAGTAGTAGTAGTAGTAGTAGTAGTAGTAGTATAGTAGTAGTAGTAGTAGTTGTATAGTAGTAGTTGTATAGTAGTAGTAGTAGTAGTAGTTGTAGTAGTTGTATAGTAGTAGTAGTAGTTGTATAGTAGTAGTAGTAGTTGTATAGTAGTAGTAGTAGTAGTAGTAGTAGTATAGTAGTAGTAGTAGTAGTAGTAGTAGTATAGTAGTAGTAGTAGTTGTATAGTAGTAGTTGTATAGTAGTAGTAGTAGTAGTAGTAGTAGTATAGTAGTAGTAGTAGTAGTAGTAGTAGTAGTAGTTGTATAGTAGTAGTAGTAGTAGTAGTAGTAGTAGTAGTAGTAGTAGTAGTATAGTAGTAGTAGTAGTAGTAGTAGTAGTAGTAGTAGTAGTAGTAGTAGTATAGTAGTAGTAGTAGTAGTAGTAGTAGTAGTAGTAGTATAGTAGTAGTAGTAGTAGTAGTAGTAGTAGTAGTAGTAGTAGTAGTAGTATAGTAGTAGTAGTAGTAGTAGTAGTAGTAGTAGTAGTAGTAGTAGTAGTAGTAGTAGTAGTATAGTAGTAGTAGTAGTAGTAGTAGTAGTAGTAGTAGTAGTAGTAGTAGTAGTAGTAGTATAGTAGTAGTAGTAGTAGTAGTAGTATAGTAGTAGTAGTAGTAGTAGTATAGTAGTAGTAGTAGTAGTATAGTAGTAGTAGTAGTAGTAGTAGTAGTATAGTAGTAGTAGTAGTAGTTGTATAGTAGTAGTAGTAGTAGTAGTAGTAGTAGTTGTATAGTAGTAGTAGTAGTTGTATAGTAGTAGTAGTAGTAGTAGTTGTATAGTAGTAGTAGTAGTAGTAGTAGTATAGTAGTAGTAGTAGTTGTATAGTAGTAGTAGTAGTAGTAGTAGTAGTTGTATAGTAGTAGTAGTAGTTGTATAGTAGTAGTAGTAGTAGTAGTAGTTGTATAGTAGTAGTAGTAGTTGTATAGTAGTAGTAGTAGTTGTATAGTAGTAGTAGTAGTAGTTGTATAGTAGTTGTAGGAGTGGTAGTAGTAGTAGTAGTAGTAGTAGGAGTTGTAGTAGTAGTAGCAGTAGCAGTAGCAGTAGTAGTAGTAGTAGTAGTTGTATAGTAGTAGTAGTAGTAGTAGTAGCAGTAGCAGTAGCAGTAGCAGTAGTAGTAGTAGTAGTAGTAGTAGTAGTAGTTGTATAGTAGTAGTAGTAGTAGTTGTATAGTAGTAGTAGTAGTAGTAGTAGTAGTAGTAGTAGTTGTATAGTAGTACTAGTACTAGTAGTAGCAGTAGCAGTAGCAGTAGTAGTAGTAGTATAGTAGTAGTAGTAGTAGGAGTGGTAGTAGTAGGAGTGGTAGTAGTAGTAGTAGTAGTAGTAGTATAGTAGTAGTAGTAGTAGTAGTAGTAGTAGTAGTAGTAGTAGTAGTAGTAGTAGTAGTAGTAGTTGTATAGTAGTAGTAGTAGTAGTAGTAGTAGTAGTAGTAGTAGTAGTAGTAGTAGTAGTAGTAGTAGTAGTAGTAGTTGTATAGTAGTAGTAGTAGTAGTAGTAGTTGTATAGTAGTAGTAGTTGTATAGTAGTAGTAGTAGTTGTATAGTAGTAGTAGTAGTAGTAGTAGTAGTAGTTGTATAGTAGTAGTAGTAGTAGTAGTAGTAGTTGTATAGTAGTAGTAGTAGTAGTAGTAGTAGTAGTTGTATAGTAGTAG
>CM068348.1:480000-757500 GCA_034769755.1 Odontamblyopus lacepedii
GCACTTTTTCTGCAGAGACAAACCTCGCGAAACACAACTTTTATTTCTTGCACAGCGACAGACGCCGGTTGAGGTAAGTTTCTGCTTCGTTTCACAGTGTTTCGACCAAAGGGAATTGACATTTTGGTAGGTTGAGGCTTTGTTTTGGCAAAAAGTCACTATGTTTGTCTCAAACTTAAACTTTTTCGAATATACATTTCTTAACTTGTACTCGTTTAGTGTTTTTTGAGGGGTAAGACGTGTTAATTTGGGTTCAATGCGTAGTGAAACAAAAAACATACTCAACAAAAATATAAAGGCAACACTTTTGTTTTTGCTCCCATTTGTCATGAGATGGACTCAAAGATCTAAAATTCATTCCAGATACACAATATTACCATTTCTCTCAAACATTGTTCACAAATCTGTCTAAATGTGTGATAGTGGCACTTTTGCTTTGCTGAGATAATCCATCCCACCTCACAGGTGCCACATCAAGATGCTCATCAGACACCATGATTAGTGCACAGGTGAACCTTAGACTGTCCACAATAAAAGGCCACTCTGAAATGTGCAGTTTTGTCTCACAGCAAAATGCCACAGATGGCGCAAGCATTGAGGGAGCATGCAATTGGCATGCTGACAGCAGGAATGTCAACCAGATCTGTTGCTCGGGCATTGAATGTTCATTTCTCCACCATAAGCCCTCTCCAAAGGCGTTTCAGAGAATATGGCAGTACATCCAACCGGCCTCACAACCGCAGACCACGTGTAACCACACCAGCCCAGGACCTTCACATCCAGCAGGTTCACCTCCAAGATCGTCTGAGACCAGCTACTCAGACAGCTGCTGAAACAATTGGTTTGCATAACCAAAGAATTTCTGCACAAACTGTCAGAAACCGTCTCAGGGAAGCTCAACTGCTCGTCGTCCTCATCGGGGTCTTAACCTGACTCCAGATCGTCACCGTAACAGACTTGAGTGGGCAAATGCCCACATTCGATGGCGTCTGGCACGTTGGAGAGGCGTTCTCTTCACAGATGAATCTCGGTTTACATTGTTCAGGGCAGATGGCAGACAGCGTGTGTGGCGTCGTGTGGGTGAGCGCTTTGCTGATGTCAGTGTTGTGGATCGAGTGGCCCATGGTGGAGTGGCCTTTTATTGTGGGCAGTCTAAGGTTCACCTGTGCACTAATCATGGTGTCTGATGAGCATCTTGATGTGGCACCTGTGAGGTGGGATGGATTATCTCAGCAAAGCAAAAGTGCCACTATCACACATTTAGACAGATTTGTGAACAATGTTTGAGAGAAATGGGAATATTGTGTATCTGGAATGAATTTTAGATCTTTGAGTCCATCTCATGACAAATGGGAGCAAAAACAAAAGTGTTGCGTTTCTATTTTTGTTGAGTGTACATGACACAAATGAAGCTCATTGGGCGACAGAAGTGATCGTTATATCGTTTAAATGTTGATATAAGACAGTGAGGGTGTAGTTCCTGCGGCGTCCACAGGAGGCGCAGTGGAGGGTTTTAGCGGCAGCCACAGGGACACTGTGTTTACGACCGTCTCTGCATAGAAAATACTTTAACACGTGTAATAACCTATGACTTAATCGTAGAAAATGCACTGTGTAACTTTCGCCGCTTGTTTCTATGGAGACGTCACTGCTGTTCCAATGTTCCACAGTGTGACTTTAAACAGTTCCACTTCACATTTATCCAAAGACAGGAGGTTTTACTGCTCCAAATCCCCACAAAAACGTTCTGAGTGGAGTCGCCTCTCCACAGATCTGACCTGTACCTTGGTCTGGTTTAGTCTCCATGGACACAGAAAGGTTTAATGCTGAACTGCGGAACATTTCAGACAAAGCAAGAACATCTCCATGGGGAAAAGTGTATAGACGGACACCAGAAAAGTTCCACAGTGCAGCTTTGAAGCTGTGAGGTCTGTCATCATAACACACGAAGTGAAATAAAGACGAATATGAAGGAGAATCTGTGCCACACAACACCAACTCTTCGAAATGTAAAATGTTATTAAACAGCAGAATATTGGAATAAAAGAGTTTAGTGCTGAGTTTGCATCTACAAAGTCACAGAAGTGTTTTATTTAAACTTTTACAGCTTAGATCAGTGAAAGGCTCGATTCACACTCACCGGAAAAGTTTAGAAACGTGCGGATGACGACGTCCAGAGGATTTCCCGACTCTGAGATAAAACCGAGGATTCAGCAGCAGCGCCGAAGCTTCAGGGCGACGGGCTCTGATCCAGTCTTCAGTGTCACTGAAGTCGGGCGAACACTGCGGGATATTTCCGACAGTTTCAGCTCCAGCTCAAACTGTTCGATCAAATCTCAGGGTTTAAAGTTGACAGATTCTTGTTCTCACACTGAACGACTTCAGCAGAGAAACTCACGAGGCGACGGGACTCAAACAGGTTTGAGATTCGACCTACGACCGCAGATCTGGAGCTGGTCCTGAGGGATTCATCTGTTCTGGTTCCCTCATGTTTAAGACATGAAGCCCGACGCACGATTAAGACAAAACTCAATCCCCAAAACAGTCGCACGAGTGAAACATCGGCTCAAAAAGACCCAAAAATCACACAGTGTACGGCGACTTACAGGAAGCTGGTCGCACCTGTTGATCTGCTGCACATAACGAACGCTGCACTGACATCTTTTTTTTTATTAAGTTGGACAAATTATATTATTAAAGGCAATTTATAACAGGAAAAAACAAAAGAATTCAGTGACATTTAGACATTTAGTTTTCCCAGATTTTATCAGAGTCACTTTGGCCCAAAGTCGTCGTCTGCAGGTTTCCAAACGTCTGCAGGTTTCCAAACGTCTGCAGGTTTCCAAACGTCTGCAGGTTTCCAAACGTCTGCAGGTTTCCAAACGTCTGCAGGTTTCCAAACGTCTGCAGGTTTCCAAACGTCTGCAGGTTTCCAAACGTCTGCAGGTTTCCAAACGTCTGCGTGAACTGAGCCAAAACCAAAGAATGACCAGTAGTGAAGAAAGAAACTGGAGCTCCGCTGCCGTAAATATGTCCAACAGTAAATCATTACAGTGATTATCCTGACAGGCCTAAAGACAAGAGTAACTGTGGTGGAAATAAAACATTTGCTGCTGTTTGGTACAGAGGAGTTTCTGAGGTGTTTCAGTGGCAGTGAAGCTGTGGAGCAGCATCTCAAACTGAAGCGGCACAAATAAAGTCACAAACTCCAATACTGAAACTTCACAAAATCCAACAAGTGACGTCACAATGAGACAAACGTCGAAGCATCGAAACAGACATCATTTTACCACTGAATTTAAAGCTGCACTTTGGAACTTTTCTGGTGGTGGTGGTTGTTTTCCCTGAAATGTTCCACTGTGGCATTAAAATGATCCATCTCACCTCTTCCCCCATTACAGCCGTTATTATCAAAAACAAGACAAAATGAGCCAGAAAAGTTACGCAGTGCAGCTTTAAGTGCTTTGTTTCCAGTCCCAGTGACCTGATTCTGTTGGGTTATATTATATTCTACTAAAGCAGGAGCACAAACTTTTTATGGAATGATTTTTTTAAATACATAAAGAAGGCAATAATTCGGCATTTGACATAATTACAGATTATATTTGTACAATAAAAAACTTGATTTGTCACAGATGGAACCTGGAGCCGCTGAGAATTCACAGATTTACTGTTTTTGAAGAAACATCTAAAGTTAAAATCCAATGTTGAACCTTTTTATTTCTTTGGGACGAGCTCCACAAACTCTCCTGTCCTGAACTGTTGAACTGTGGCTTTTGTTTCACGTCATTATTTTGTTGATCAGAAAAATGTGTTTGTCTTTGTGTAAATTGTGCTAAGCTTTTGGACAGAAATATTCCTGTAATTTAACATATTTTTCAACTTTTTTTTGGCAAATTGCTTCTAAATTTGTGTAAAACTATAATTTATATTTAAAACAGGAATTATTCCACCAAACTCAGTCAAAAAGAGAGAATCCAAAGCCGTCATCTGCACTTTAACGGCTCAAAACGGGTTTATCGCAGTCGATTTCATGGAAAACGTAATTTTTCATCACAATTTTTATACACCCGTTGTAATAAGACGGGACGTATTATGGTATGGCGCTGTCCGTCCGTCCGTCCGTCCGTCTGTCCGTCCATCCGTCTGTGGACACTTCAAAGCTTTGTAGTGTCTTTAAGTTCTGTTGCTGCGATCTGATTGGTGGAATTCCGATTCTAGAATGTGATGATGTCATACTCATACTCCTACTGCAAGAGGCAGATTTCCCTATTGATTATCCGTCCGTCCGTCTGTCCGTCTGTCCGTCTGTCTGTCCGTCTGTCCGTCTGTCCGTGGACAATTTCTTGTCCGCGCTCTAACTCGACAACCGTCTCACGTAGGAATGTCAAACTTCCAAACTGCACCAACAATTCATCTTTAACTAGGTTTGACAAATTCTAACTTAATTCTATATACAATAATTCAAAGTACGGGCGTATTTTGCCCCGCTGGAGGAGCTCTTGTTTGTTCTTGGGACGTTGCAAAATGAAATGTAAAGTTTTATTTCATGAGCTTTAATATTAAAATTCAACTTGAGGTTCCTGATTTTAATTTATTAGTTCAGCCATAAATATTAAGCAACACTTTGTGAATAAGTAGAATAAAACCGGCCACAGGAAGGAACTGTTCCATTAAGTCTGCGTTAAAGGAACTGTACGATTAAGTCTGCGTTAAAGGAACTGTTCCATTAAGTCTGCGTTAAAGGAACTGTACGATTAAGTCTGCGTTAAAGGAACTGTACGATTAAGTCTGCGTTAAAGGAACTGTTCCATTAAGTCTGCGTTAAAGGAACTGTACGATTAAGTCTGCGTTAAAGGAACTGTACGATTAAGTCTGCGTTAAAGGAACTGTTCGATTAAGTCTGCGTTAAAGGAACTGTTCGATTAAGTCAGCGTTAAAGGAACTGTTCGATTAAGTCTGCGTTAAAGGAACTGTTCGATTAAGTCTGCGTTAAAGGAACTGTTCGATTAAGTCTGCGTTAAAGGAACTGTACGATTAAGTCTGCGTTAAAGGAACTGTTCCATTAAGTCTGCGTTAAAGGAACTGTTCCATTAAGTCTGCGTTAAAGGAACTGTTCGATTAAGTCTGCGTTAAAGGAACTGTTCGATTAAGTCTGCGTTAAAGGAACTGTTCCATTAAGTCTGCGTTAAAGGAACTGTTCCATTAAGTCTGCGTTAAAGGAACTGTTCGATTAAGTCTGCGTTAAAGGAACTGTTCGATTAAGTCTGCGTTAAAGGAACTGTTCGATTAAGTCTGCGTTAAAGGAACTGTTCGATTAAGTCTGCGTTAAAGGAACTGTTCCATTAAGTCTGCGTTAAAGGAACTGTTCCATTAAGTCTGCGTTAAAGGAACTGTACGATTAAGTCTGCGTTAAAGGAACTGTTCCATTAAGTCTGCGTTAAAGGAACTGTTCGATTAAGTCAGCGTTAAAGGAACTGTTCGATTAAGTCTGCGTTAAAGGAACTGTTCGATTAAGTCTGCGTTAAAGGAACTGTTCGATTAAGTCTGCGTTAAAGGAACTGTTCGATTAAGTCTGCGTTAAAGGAACTGTTCGATTAAGTCTGCGTTAAAGGAACTGTTCCATTAAGTCTGCGTTAAAGGAACTGTACGATTAAGTCTGCGTTAAAGGAACTGTTCCATTAAGTCTGCGTTAAAGGAACTGTTCGATTAAGTCTGCGTTAAAGGAACTGTTCGATTAAGTCTGCGTTAAAGGAACTGTTCCATTAAGTCTGCGTTAAAGGAACTGTTCCATTAAGTCTGCGTTAAAGGAACTGTTCGATTAAGTCTGCGTTAAAGGAACTGTTCCATTAAGTCTGCGTTAAAGGAACTGTTCGATTAAGTCAGCGTTAAAGGAACTGTTCGATTAAGTCTGCGTTAAAGGAACTGTTCGATTAAGTCTGCGTTAAAGGAACTGTTCGATTAAGTCAGCGTTAAAGGAACTGTTCGATTAAGTCTGCGTTAAAGGAACTGTTCGATTAAGTCTGCGTTAAAGGAACTGTACGATTAAGTCTGCGTTAAAGGAACTGTTCGATTAAGTCTGCGTTAAAGGAACTGTTCGATTAAGTCTGCGTTAAAGGAACTGTACGATTAAGTCTGCGTTAAAGGAACTGTTCGATTAAGTCAGCGTTAAAGGAACTGTACGATTAAGTCTGCGTTAAAGGAACTGTTCGATTAAGTCTGCGTTAAAGGAACTGTTCGATTAAGTCTGCGTTAAAGGAACTGTTCGATTAAGTCTAAGCGGCGTTAAAGGAACTGTTCGATTAAGTCTGCGTTAAAGGAACTGTTCGATTAAGTCTGCGTTAAAGGAACTGTTCGATTAAGTCAGCGTTAAAGGAACTGTTCGATTAAGTCTGCGTTAAAGGAACTGTTCGATTAAGTCAGCGTTAAAGGAACTGTTCGATTAAGTCTGCGTTAAAGGAACTGTTCGATTAAGTCTGCGTTAAAGGAACTGTTCGATTAAGTCAGCGTTAAAGGAACTGTTCGATTAAGTCTGCGTTAAAGGAACTGTTCCATTAAGTCTGCGTTAAAGGAACTGTTCGATTAAGTCAGCGTTAAAGGAACTGTTCGATTAAGTCTGCGTTAAAGGAACTGTTCCATTAAGTCTGCGTTAAAGGAACTGTTCGATTAAGTCTGCGTTAAAGGAACTGTTCGATTAAGTCTGCGTTAAAGGAACTGTTCGATTAAGTCTGCGTTAAAGGAACTGTTCCATTAAGTCTGCGTTAAAGGAACTGTTCCATTAAGTCTGCGTTAAAGGAACTGTTCGATTAAGTCTGCGTTAAAGGAACTGTTCCATTAAGTCTGCGTTAAAGGAACTGTTCGATTAAGTCTGCGTTAAAGGAACTGTTCCATTAAGTCTGCGTTAAAGGAACTGTTCGATTAAGTCTGCGTTAAAGGAACTGTTCGATTAAGTCTGCGTTAAAGGAACTGTTCGATTAAGTCTGCGTTAAAGGAACTGTTCGATTAAGTTCGCGTTAAAGGAACTGTTCGATTAAGTCTGCGTTAAAGGAACTGTTCGATTAAGTCTGCGTTAAAGGAACTGTTCGATTAAGTCTGCGTTAAAGGAACTGTTCGATTAAGTCTGCGTTAAAGGAACTGTTCGATTAAGTCTGGCGTTAAAGGAACTGTTCGATTAAGTCTGCGTTAAAGGAACTGTTCGATTAAGTCTGCGTTAGAGGAACTGTACGATTAAGTCTGGCGTTAAAGGAACTGTTCGATTAAGTCTGCGTTAAAGGAACTGTTCGATTAAGTCTGCGTTAAAGGAACTGTACGATTAAGTCTGGCGTTAAAGCGAACTGTTCGATTAAGTCGAACTGTTCCATTAAGTCTGCGTTAAAGGAACTGTTCCGATTAAGTCTCTGTTAAAGCTAAAGGAACTGTTCGATTAAGTCTGGCGTTAAAGGAACTGTTCGATTAAGTCTGCGTTAAAGGAACTGTTCGATTAAGTCTGCGTTAAAGGAACTGTTCGATTAAGTCTGCGTTAAAGGAACTGTTCGATTAAGTCTGCGTTAAAGGAACTGTTCGATTAAGTCTGCGTTAAAGGAACTGTTCGATTAAGTCTGCGTTAAAGGAACTGTTCGATTAAGTCTGCGTTAAAGGAACTGTTCGATTAAGTCTGCGTTAAAGGAACTGTTCGATTAAGTCTGCGTTAAAGGAACTGTTCGATTAAGTCTGCGTTAAAGGAACTGTACGATTAAGACTGGCGTTAAAGGAACTGTTCGATTAAGTCTGCGTTAAAGGAACTGTTCGATTAAGTCTGCGTTAAAGGAACTGTTCGATTAAGTCTGCGTTAAAGGAACTGTTCGATTAAGTCTGCGTTAAAGGAACTGTTCGATTAAGTCAGCGTTAAAGGAACTGTTCGATTAAGTCTGCGTTAAAGGAACTGTTCGATTAAGTCTGCGTTAAAGGAACTGTTCGATTAAGTCTGCGTTAAAGGAACTGTACGATTAAGTCAGCGTTAAAGGAACTGTACGATTAAGTCTGCGTTAAAGGAACTGTTCGATTAAGTCTGCGTTAAAGGAACTGTACGATTAAGTCTGCGTTAAAGGAACTGTTCGATTAAGTCTGCGTTAAAGGAACTGTTCGATTAAGTCTGCGTTAAAGGAACTGTTCGATTAAGTCTGCGTTAAAGGAACTGTTCGATTAAGTCTGCGTTAAAGGAACTGTTCGATTAAGTCTGCGTTAAAGGAACTGTTCGATTAAGTCTGCGTTAAAGGAACTGTACGATTAAGTCTGCGTTAAAGGAACTGTTCGATTAAGTCTGCGTTAAAGGAACTGTTCGATTAAGTCTGCGTTAAAGGAACTGTTCGATTAAGTCTGCGTTAAAGGAACTGTTCGATTAAGTCTGCGTTAAAGGAACTGTTCGATTAAGTCTGCGTTAAAGGAACTGTTCGATTAAGTCTGCGTTAAAGGAACTGTACGATTAAGTCTGCGTTAAAGGAACTGTTCGATTAAGTCAGCGTTAAAGGAACTGTTCGATTAAGTCAGCGTTAAAGGAACTGTTCGATTAAGTCTGCGTTAAAGGAACTGTACGATTAAGTCTGCGTTAAAGGAACTGTTCGATTAAGTCTGCGTTAAAGGAACTGTTCGATTAAGTCTGCGTTAAAGGAACTGTTCGATTAAGTCAGCGTTAAAGGAACTGTTTGATTAAGTCAGCGTTAAAGGAACTGTTCGATTAAGTCTGCGTTAAAGGAACTGTTCGATTAAGTCTGCGTTAAAGGAACTGTTCGCAGGATTCTGACTGTAAATGACTTGACCTCGACTGATCCGTGTCCCCGTACGTGAGGTAGACGTGTTCATCAGTTTAGCTTTTACTGAATTCTAATGCAAAAATACAAAAAAAATTTGGTTTTTGAAAATTCGGTGTTTGCTTTTCCACACGAGCATCAGATCAGACGTGTTATTTGCGTTGCCAGTTACTGTGGAAATCCTGCTGGTTTAAACCTAAGAAGGACCCTCCTGCACAGTGCTAGTGCAGCCTCTGCAGCTCAGGGAGAGAAGAGAGAAACGCGTGTGTGTGAGCGCCACCTGCAGGTTCAGGCAGTGGTACCAGGTTCAGTGTTGATTCTAGTGACTTTCTCAAAGCCGTAAGAGCGCAGGACACACGGCTCCTTTAAAAAACACAAAATACACGAGATATTTGTTCTGTTCATCGCCTTTTCCTGTGGGCAAACTGAAGACTCTTGCCCAAAGACACGAGGGCAGTGTGCTGTGGCCGCGGGAATCGCACCAGCGTCTTTAGTTTAGTGGTTTTGTGGCCCCTGTCGCTCCTGTCGCTCCCGTCGCTCCTGTCGCCCCTGCAGCTCAGTGCTTTCGTCACCAGTGTCTCAAGTGCGTGAGCTCGGCCTTCAGACTGAGTCTCTTGAGCGTCTCGTATCCCACCACGATGAGGACGGAGGTCGGGGTGGAGGAAACGACCCGAGCCGAGAGTCCTTTGGTCAAACCCCACACGCCCTCCTCAGCCATGAGCTGCCTGAACGTGCCGACGACCGAGGAGCGGCCCTCCACCTGCAGCACAGGGGAAACCACACGTTTACTTTATCATCTACGTTAGAATCTCCTTTCCTCTGTGTATTTATTCAGGCCGAGTTCTTCTCTCAAACAGAAAACTCTGTTCCAGCTCGTGGTGGTGATACAGGAAGTGCTCCACCTTCACTAGGATCATCTGGATGATTTCAGCCCTGGACTTTCTCATCTCTGTTAACCCGTTTATGCCGGAAGCTGCAGAGCGGAACATTGTTTTTGATTTGTCCTCATTTCATGAAGCAAATTTCATTTCATTTTTCATTTCATCAGATTTAATACAAATACAACACTAAACACAATCAATCAACTAAATACTGTCCCGCTTTAACTGTGTGTTTGAATCGTACTTAATGTGTTTATGTTGTTTGGTGACCTGGAGTGTCCAGAAAGGCGCCTCATAAATAAAATGTATTATTATTCTAAATTTCATGATGTAATCTAATAAAAGCCTTTTACCTTTTAAATATAATTTATTTCATGTTTTTATGTGTGATATTTAGGTTTTCATAAATTAAATCAGAATTCTTCAAAAACTCCTCAGGAGATGAGGACCTTTACCCTCAAACAGCTCAGGTTTTCACAGGTGTTTTCTGCAGGTGTTTTAGGCGTAAATGGGTTAAACTAAAGGTAAAAGGTCCAGTAGCTCTGAACCCGAAAACTACCTCATGACATCACAGGGTGGAGCAGTGAAACTTATTCCTCACTCACCTCATGTGTTCTGAACTTCCTAATTATTCACCAGTGTTTTTCCTCAGCTCCCAGAGACCAGAGCGGAGCCGAAACCTCTGGATTGTACCTGGACTCGGGCTCGTACCTGGATCCTGATCTCACCTGGACTCGGGCTCGTACCTGGATCCTGATCTCACCTGGACTCAGGATCGTACCTGGATCCTGATCTCACCTGGACTCAGGATCGTACCTGGATCCTGATTTCACCTGGACTCGGGCTTGTACCTGGATCCTGATCTCACCTGGACTCAGGATCGTACCTGGATCCTGATCTCACCTGGACTCGGGGTCGTACCTGGATCCTGATCTCACCTGGACTCAGGGTCGTACCTGGATCCTGATCTCACCTGGACTCGGGGTCGTACCTGGATCCTGATCTCACCTGGACTCGGGGTCGTACCTGGATCCTGATCTCACCTGGACTCAGGATCGTACCTGGACTCAGGGTCGTACCTGGATCCTGATCTCACCTGGACTCAGGATCGTACCTGGATCCTGATCTCACCTGGACTCAGGGTCGTACCTGGATCCTGATCTCACCTGGACTCGGGCTCGTACCTGGATCCTGATCTCACCTGGACTCGGGGTCGTACCTGGATCCTGATCTCACCTGGACTCGGGGTCGTACCTGGATCCTGATCTCACCTGGACTCGGGCTCGTACCTGGATCCTGATCTCACCTGGACTCAGGGTCGTACCTGGATCCTGATCTCACCTGGACTCAGGGTCGTACCTGGATCCTGATCTCACCTGGACTCGGGCTCGTACCTGGATCCTGATCTCACCTGGACTCGGGGTCGTACCTGGATCCTGATCTCACCTGGACTCAGGGTCGTACCTGGATCCTGATCTCACCTGGACTCGGGCTCGGACCTGGATCCTGATCTCACCTGGACTCGGGGTCGTACCTGGATCCTGATCTCACCTGGACTCGGGGTCGTACCTGGATCCTGATCTCACCTGGACTCAGGGTCGTACCTGGATCCTGATCTCACCTGGACTCGGGCTCGTACCTGGATCCTGATCTCACCTGGACTCAGGGTCGTACCTGGATCCTGATCTCACCTGGACTCGGGCTCGTACCTGGATCCTGATCTCACCTGGACTCGGGCTCGTACCTGGATCCTGATCTCACCTGGACTCGGGGTCGTACCTGGATCCTGATCTCACCTGGACTCGGGCTCGTACCTGGATCCTGATCTCACCTGGACTCGGGCTCGTACCTGGATCCTGATCTCACCTGGACTCGGGCTCGTACCTGGATCCTGATCTCACCTGGACTCGGGGTCGTACCTGGATCCTGATCTCACCTGGACTCGGGCTCGTACCTGGATCCTGATCTCACCTGGACTCGGGCTCGTACCTGAATCCTGATCTCACCTGGACTCAGGATCGTACCTGGATCCTGATCTCACCTGGACTCAGGGTCGTACCTGGATCCTGATCTCACCTGGACTCGGGGTCGTACCTGGATCCTGATCTCACCTGGACTCGGGCTCGTACCTGGATCCTGATCTCACCTGGACTCGGGCTCGTACCTGGATCCTGATCTCACCTGGACTCGGGCTCGTACCTGGATCCTGATCTCACCTGGACTCAGGGTCGTACCTGGATCCTGATCTCACCTGGACTCGGGGTCGTACCTGGATCCTGATCTCACCTGGACTCGGGCTCGCACCACGTCCATGGGGTTGGTGATGGTGGAGGCCGTTGCCGCCGCCATGGGCCCGGCGATCGCCTGCAGGAGCAGGTGAGGACAGCTGGAGGGCGCCAGGTTGGAGAGCTGCTCTGTGGAGGCAAAGACACACAGACAGTGTAAAAGACGAGGTGATGATGGGTTTGTTGGCGATTTTTGGATTAACCGTATTTTTCAGATTATAAATCACTCTTTTTTCATGGTTTGGGTGGTGCTGCGACTTATATATTAAAATATCTAATTTGACATGTTTGTTATTTTCACACCGACAGCCACGAGGGGAGGAGGTGAAATCTGCAGCTGAAAACAGTGATCGAGCAGCGGAAAGGAAGTTTGGAGCGAGCGAGAAACTTGTAATAGATGCAAAGGTGGAGGAAACTCAAGCTGCAACGAAGAAAACCAAAAAACTGTTACCGCTTCATACAACAATCCGCCTCCATCGGAGCACGGACCCCGATGCCCCAAAACCTGCAGCAGACTCCAGGCCGAGGTCGACAGGCTGAAGGTTCAAGTGTCTGTTCTTGCTCTTTGATTTTATAACACAAATTCCCCCCACAAAAAATGCGACTTATGTTTTTTTCTTCTTCAATATGCACTGTTTTTGTCTGGGGCAACTTTTACTCCAGAGCGACTTATAGTCGGGAAAATACGGTATTTACATCTGGGTCCTGTGTATTTGACCCAAACGGTGCACCCAGCGACACATCACAGACTGAATATTTAAACGGACGTATCTCTAAGACGTGAGGAAATGGGTTTTGTTTGATTCCAAATGACTTCTAGGAACAGACATTTCTATGGGAAACAGACACATAAACAGTGTAAACGTGATCACTCCGGGGAACAGGGAGTTTATTTACCTGCATAAAAATGATAAAAAGGCCACCAGAGGGCGCTGTTGGGGATGTATGTGAGCAGAGACGCCACATAGCCCCGGTAAAAGCCCCTGAACCCGTCCTCGGCGAATATCTGCACCGTGATGTCCCGCGTCTGGCCGAAGCTCAGCCTCCTCTTGGTCGCCGCCAGCATCATTTTGGGTTTGACCTTAAAGCGGCTCAGGTGCTCGCCCTGGCCCTGCATCATCAGGTGCTGCGACACGATGTCGATGGGGATGGTGATGGTCTGGGCCACCAGAGAAGCCGCTCCGCCCGCGATGATGGACTTCACCGTGTTGTCCTGGGAGTAGTTGGACACGTACTTCCTGACCAGCTCATAGGTGGTGATGTACGCCTGCCCCGACACCAGCGTGAAGGTGTTGACCATGAAGCCGCGGTACAAACCGCAGACGCCTTCGCTCTTCAGGATTTTACAGAACGCGTCGATCGTCCCATTGTACAGGGACTTTCCTTTCTGGACTTGCAGGCGTGTTCGGATCAGGCTGAACGGATAAACCGTGGCCCGCGTGGACAAAGTCATGAACACGCCCAGAGAGTAGAATTTCCTCTTGTCCAGGTCCTCCCACTCGATGATGGTGATGGCGCCTTTCTGCTGCATCGTGCCAAACGCAGCTCTGCTCTTATAACGTCACAGCCAAACGCCACTGCACTGGGGGTGCCCAATCTCCAGCTCCCATTCTACCTGGAACAAAAAAAGACAATTAGGGACCTTAAAGCCACGACATGGAACCTTTGAGCAGCAACAAAACAGAACTAAAACAAGAGCTCCGCCAGCGGGGCAAAATACGCCCGTACTTTGAATTATTGTATATAGAATTCTAGAATCGGAATTCCACCAATCAGATTGCAGCAACAGAACTTAAAGACACTACAAAGCTTTGAAGTGTCAAAGCTCAAAGAAGCAGAGAATGTGGGTTGTTCTCGCTTTCAGCAGCAGAACATTTGAGAAGAGAGTTCAGATCTTTCATGAAGACAAAGCTTCAAAGACTTCAAAGCTTTGAAGTGTCCACGGACAGACGGACAGACGGACAGCGCCATACCATAATACGTCCCGTCTTATTACAACGGGCATATAACAAGAGCTCCGCCAGCGGGGCAAAATACGCCCGTACTTTGAATTATTGTATATAGAATTAAGTTAGAATTTGTCAAACCTAGCAACAGAACTTAAAGACACTACAAAGCTTTGAAGTGTCCACAGACGGACGGACGGACGGACAGCGCCATACCATAATACGTCCCGTCTTATTACAACGGGCATATAACAAGAGCTCCGCCAGCGGGGCAAAATACGCCCGTACTTTGAATTATTGTATATAGAATTAAGTTAGAATTTGTCAAACCTAGTTAAAGATGAATTGTTGGTGCAGTTTGGAAGATTCCAATACTGGCGTTCTATGGCACATACCGGTAAGCACAATAAGGCAGTTCACTACCAATATAATAACAAGTGTGAAAAAACCTGAAGTCACATAAAATTGATACCACTGACCTACAGCATGGATCGATACAAAAATATACAATAAAATACACAAATACAGTATACCTTATATATATATCGGCCCCACATGTTTTGCCTCTTTATGAAGACAAAGCTTCAAAGACTTCAAAGCTTTGAAGTTTAAAGTTCAAAGGTGACACACAGTTCCAGCTGCAGCGGTTGCTAGGCAACGGGAGAGAGAAGATTCCAGTTGTTTCCTGTGCTGTAGTCATCCATGATCTGTGAATAAAAACTACCTACTTGACCTTTGACCCTGTGACCTTGAAATCAATAGGGAACATCCTTGACCCATGGGGTGTCCAGCCATGAAGTTTGACATTCCTAGGTGAGACGGTTGTCGAGTTAGAGCGCGGACAAGAAATTGTCCACAGACGGACGGACGGACGGACGGACGGACAGCGCCATACCATAATACGTCCCGTCTTACAACGGGCGTATAACAAAAGCATGTTCTTTCCCTTTCGGCGTTTGTGCCACTGAAAACTTCTAAAACACGTGTCCTTCAGGTCAGGAGTCTCCACCTGAAGCTCAGGAGCTGCAGCAGCTCAGCCGCTTCCAAACAGCTCACTGAGGGGTTTCTGAATCACCGCTGTGCTGAATAAGTCACATGTTTCACTTAAATCTGGATTTAGGGACATCAAAGATTCTGTTCATCAGTGACGGATTATCCGGGTCAAACTGGAGGATTCAGTGAAGTATTTTGTGTAATATTAACTTCACTCAAACAGCAAAGTTCAAACAGAAACAGAACAGACACAAGGATTTTCTATTTTGTTGATTCGACTGAGGTTAATTAGATTAACTCTAAATGCTAAAATGTAAAATAACAGAAGAGTGTAGATAATTGAGACGTTCCAAAAAATTGAGGGGGTAACTCAGTTTTTTATACGCCCGTTCTAAGACGGGACGTATTATGGTATGGCGCTGTCCGTCCGTCCGTCTGTCCGTCTGTGGACACTTCAAAGCTTTGAAGTCTTTGAAGCTTTGTCTTCATGAAGAGGCAAAACATGTGGGGCCGATATATATATAAGGTATACTGTATTTGTGTATTTTATTGTATATTTTTGTATCGATCCATGCTGTAGGTCAGTGGTATCAATTTTATGTGACTTCAGGTTCTCTCTTCTCAAATGTTCTGCTGCTGAAAGCGAGAACAACCCACATTCTCTGCTTCTTTGAGCTTTGACACATTAAAGCTTTGGAGTGTCTTTAAGTTCTGTTGCTGCGATCTGATTGGTGGAATTCCGATTCTAGAATGTGATGATGTCATACTCATACTCCTACTGCAAGAGCCAGATTTCCCTATTGATTATCCGTCCGTCTGTCTGTCCGTCCGTCTGTCTGTGGACAATTTCTTGTCCGCGCTCTAACTCGACAACCGTCTCACCTAGGAATGTCAAACTTCCAAACTGCACCAACAATTCATCTTTTCTTCATCTAATTCAAAGTACGGGCGTATTTTGCCCCGCTGGCAGAGCTCTTGTTTTATTATACTTTTCTTTCTTATGATTTATTTATTCTCATGTTGATCATACAGTTTCTTTCACCTTTCATTATAAAAACCAACCAAAATATGAAAAAAACCTCACTTAAGATTATTATAAACTACAAATAAAAAAAACAAAACGACCCTTTGTGTAAAATCAGACTCTGTGCAGCATCTGATTCTGATTCTAAACCTTTTACAGATATACAGAACACATCCTGCTGCAGTGTTGGATTCTGGGACGGGCTCAGTTTGGCTCAGGTCGTCCTCTGCTTCACTTCGTCTATAAACGCTGTGCACACCAATAAATATAAACCCACATCTATTAAGTAATATAATGCACTTTTCCATTTTAAATTGATTCCCACTTCATATTCCAAAGTAATGACAGGACTGTTTACCTGCTCGATCTGTTTTATGTTTTATTTACATTAGGACATGAACAGCCTGAACACGGCTGCATGTGTCAGGAAGGAAAATGTTTGCGATGGTGATTATATTTGCCAAATAATAACAGGATTCTGTTCAAAGTTCACATCTTAAACATGTCCAGATCTCACCAGACAAAACTGCGACAGGACTGTGCACACAGTAAAATCCGTAAAAGGACATAAATAAAAGGATATAAATATGGTCTACGGTGCCACACAAGAAAACTTATCTCAGGAGATTTTCCCCCCTGAATTCACCTTAAGGAGCAGTTTACCCGACAACAGTAACGGGTGAAAAACACAAAACATTTTGCCCGATGTCCATATCGTTTGGATGCCTCGGCCTTTAAACGCCTCCAGAGGGAATCTTAAACCCTCCATCCTGTCGCCGCCGTGTAAATGGGTGAAAACGGGACCACGGCGATGAGATGACGTCACGAGCACGAGTCAGATCAGGAAAAAAACAAACAGCAGAACTTTAAGAGTCTTGTTGGTTTTATAATTTAACGTGAGGCTGAGCTCCTCCTCGTCCACATGAAGTTGGTGGAGTTATGATGCTTCAGGTTGTTTTGAATATCGCACTGGAGAAGAGGAAGCAGAAGCAGGAGGGTCATACTCAGGTGTTTGGTCCTGGTGGTGCTGCCCCCTACGCTCTGGACGTGCAAACTACATCTGTAAACTGCAGGTTCTGTGTCTCGTGAGCAGCAGAATTCCCCAAAACGCTCGAGTAAACGCGGAATAAGAGTGAGAACAAAAATGCACTTCTGTGTTTTTGCTTCAGACGTTTCTGTGTAAACGTCGCCTTAGATTAAATAAAAGTTAAGAGTTTATGAGTTAGACACAGTTTGAGAAGCTGTAGTTCCACAAAGCAGAAGTACAATGAACACTAAGGTATAAGAGAAACTAAAAAACAGTGAAGCCAAAATCGTGAGATGGAAAATAGCGTCTCGTCAAGCTCCTAATGTCCAGAAGAAATAAAGACGACACAATCAGAGTCACATTTAGAACACGTTCGTGCAGATCTAAACTGCAGACGACAAACTGCTGCTGTGTCCAGGCTCCTGCCACGTCCAGGCTCCTGCCACGTCCAGGCTCCTGCCACGTCCAGGCTCCTGCCACGTCCAGGCTCCTGCCAGGTCCAGGCTCCTGCCACGTCCAGGCTCCTGCCACGTCCAGGCTCCTGCCACGTCCAGGCTCCTGCCAGGTCCAGGCAGTCCAGTGTCCACGGTTAGGGTTAGTAGTAGGGCTGCAGCTATCGATTATTACAGTAATCGATTATTCTGTCAATTATTTTGTTCGAATAATCGAGTAATCGTTTGTTATTGTCGTGTCTACTTTGCACATGTTAAGTCCACACCACCTGCACTGACAGATACACGTGTTTTGGACATGAAAAACGTAATTATCGCTGGGCTAAGGTTGACTTACGTCGCGGTTTCTTTTCCACTTGATGTAATGTACGGTTCTGTTTACATGTTGTAGCATCAGTGTGGAGAAGGTGACTTTTAAAATGTAATCCCCTACAGATTACAGATTACATTCCCCAAAATGTAGTTTGTGACGTAATCAATTAAATTACTTAAAGTGAGTAACGTAATCTGAATACTTTGGATTACTTGATATTGTCATGATTTTTAAAACTACATAAATGTAGCAACCAACTCCTGCAAATTCTTGTTTGGTTTTAGACCTGGTTTAGACCTGGTTTAGATCTGGTTTAGATCTGGTTTAGACCTGGTTTAGACCTGGTTTAGACCTGGTTTAGACCTGGTTTAGACCTGGTTTAGACCTGGTTTAGACCTGTCTTAGTCCTGGTGTGAGTTCTGGTTTAGAGGCACAGGAGGAAGCGCGGTCCACGGAGTGTACGCGACAAGACACAATCCACACACAGAGTGCGCGGTGTACGGGAGATGAGGAGCGTGTGGCGTACCGGTGATGCGGGGTGCGGAGCGTACCGCACCACCGGAGGTTACGCTCTTATTACACATCCATGGGCGCTGCGCTGTTGTGTGTACAGTGAAGTGCAGTGGTCGTGCGGAAACTTTACCTCTACTACAAAAGGTTCCAGCCATCGCCGAACGTATGAAAATAAAATGAAGCATCGAGGCAAAAAAAAATAATCGATGCATTTTTCTAATCGATTTAATCGATTAACTCGATGAATCGTTTCAGCCCTAGTTAGTAGGATATACACTAATCTGTTCTGTGTCTTACACTTGTTCGGGTGCAGCTCAAGATCTTTCTAAAGCTTCAGGGAAGGTTTGTTTCTGTCCTCTGAATGTGATTTTCTTTTTTCTGTAAATGTTATTTGCTTTGTATTTTCAATACTTAATAATCATAATAATTAATTTTATTTCTGATGCACTTTACATTTGAGGCCAAATCTCAAAGTGCTTCAGTCCAAAACAACAGATTCCCCTGTTCCTCCTCCTCAAATCATTTTAGAAGCTCCTTTTAATAATAATAATACATTTTATTTATTAGGCGCCTTTGTCACCTTCAACATAAACATGTTAAATACGATTAAAACAGTTAAAGTGGGACAGTGTTTAAATACTTCTGTAAAGCTTTATTGACTCAAACACAGTTTCTGGTGTTTATGTCGGTTTGTTTCAGGGCAATTCACTCTTGGTTGGTGGAGTTTAAGTCTGAACCTGACGGACATGACCCGACTCGTCCTTAAAGAGTTTGTCTGTTTTATCAACACATCTGCAAACAGACCAGAGCAACTGTGTCGTACTCAGGGCTCAGGAGATAAGACTCTGTAATGGAGGTTATATTTGAGTTTGTGTTTTAACACATCAACAACACAGAAAAAGACATTTGTAATGTTTTTGTTCAGTGTTTTATGTTTATGGGCTGTTCCTTGTGTTTTCTCAGTCCAGATCTGCAGCATCAGCAGCTCTTCAGGGTAAAATAAGTCTGTAATGTTTGCACGTAATAATTATAAAGCAGTTTATTCTCCCAAGAATCAGACAGTACATGTTAGCATGCTAGTTACTGTTTTACTCATTTCTCTGAAAGTTGTGAAAAGTGTTTAGAAACTTATCACAGTGAATCAAGTGAGGAAAAACTTTGGACCAAAACTTTGCAAAACAAAACAAACAAGTTCTAGTTTTTAAAAATCAGACACAACAACTGAGATCAGAGAATATTGAACAGCAAAAATATATTGATCAGTCGCAATTTTTGACCCGTTTGTCAAAGTCCCAAACTTAACAACAATAAAACAGCCAACAATATTCACACACTAGATAATGTTCCTCTTCACACTCGATTAACACCGGAGTATGTAAATAAAAGCACATTTTTCACTTCTGCTGAGTTTATTGCGCTAAAAAATTAGACAAACATGCGTCTGCACTATGTAGACCTACAAGTTCTCAAACCTGATTTAATTTGGCCTGAAGGTGCTTGGAGAATGTTCTGAAATGTGGTTTTAACTTTGTTTTCATCAAGCAGGTGACACACTCCAGAAAAACACACTGTGTCTTTAAAGGAGAAGCTAAGAGAAAGAGTTTCAGAAAAATGTAGGAAATGTGCACGGACTTCCTCTTTGTCAAAGTGACAACACGTTTCAACATGTTTGTGTGTAAATGGCCGACTCTGCATAAACCTTTTCCATTATAGAATCCAATATTAAACAACAACTTTCACTAGACTCAAATATGGAGCTCGGCTGCACGATAAACTACAATTTTAAAAATATCTCAACATTTTATAGAAAATCTGAGGTCTAAACATCCACAAACTGCTCTGAAAAAGATGAGGTTCTTGTTTATTAGTTCATATTTCAGACTCTTGTCAAATATTAATGCTTCTATATTTCTTCATAAAGAACATTCAAAACAGAATCCTCCTTTGTAAAACATAAATCGCAAATCTAAATGCAAACACATTTGGATTTGCAATTAGATTTTTTAATGGAACATGGAGTATTATTTAGAAGCCTTTATATTTTGATTTCAGTTTGTAATTTATCTGTTATCAGCGTGAATAATTCGCTGTAAGAGTCATACGCAGAACTGGGTCAAACCAGTTCAGATGTCAATAGTTTTAAGATAAAGGTCATTGATAAAACCGACCGATGACTAAACAATACAGAATATTACTCAACTTTTGTTTTGATCCTATAACATAGTACTGCACTGCACATGTACCTGCAGAGATATTCCCTCATTACAGAGTCAGAATACTCATTTTAAATCGCTTTTAACACGGCATCTGTCAGTAAATAAAATAATATCTGTTATAAGGACACTGTGTTCTTTTGCAGCAGGAATACCTGGTTTATAACGCACATTTGGTTTATAATACTGGTTTATAATGCAGCAGTTCTAGTGTCATGTTTATGTGGGATGTTTGTGCCACAGAATCAGATGTTTTCAGCTGTAACTCAAATAAGGAAAATGTCATGCAGTGTTTGGTTAGTTTGGTTAGCATACACCTGAAACAAACAACAGCTGTGTCACTGAATTATCATTTTATGAAGTTATAAAACCATCCCGGAAACATTTTATAAACTTTCTGATGGCAAAGTAAAATCTCAGCAGGTTTATTTTCAGAATCGTCTTTGAAACGCGGAGAAACACGTGAAAGTCACAGCGTCGCGTTAGCCTGTTAGCTCCTCTGTTAGCTAGCAGTGTAAATAAAGCCCCAAACCCGCGAAAGAATCAGATTTAAGGAGGAAAACCCGCACCTGTGAGGAGAACCATCCCGTCTCTGGAGGCACTGGGGTCCTGCGCTGGGCTTCCCCGTGTTTGGGCTCCTGGTCACGGCCTGTTCCGCTCCGAGCCGCGGTGCGTCTGTGGAGAGGCGAGCGAGAGGGGAAGGGTGAAAGGTGAAAGGTCACAGCGCGATTTAACGCTAACTATATTTACAGAAACTACATTATTAAATTACAACGGCTGATGACCTCTGTAACTGTCATTTTAATTAAAAAAATCATAAAATCATTTATTTCTAAAGCACTTTTAAAAACAAGGTTTACAAAGTGCTGTAAAAGCAGCAAAGAACAATACAAAACACATAAAAATAGCATAAAAAACAAAGAAAACAGTCAGTGATGCAACAAATCAGATTAATTCTAATAAATAAATAAATAAATATCCATCCATCCATCCATCTTCTCCCGCTTAATCCGGCTGGGTCGCGGGGGCAGCGTGCTGCCCAATACTCATAGCACCTGACCCCCCCTATGAACCCCTCTGCAGGTGGTGAGCCCACAGGAGGGTGGACAACATGGTCCTTGATGTTAGTTCATAGGGGTAAATAAATAAATAAATAAATAAATAAATAAATAAATAAATAAAAGATATAGAATAAAAAGAAATAGGGAATAAAAAGAACTAAAACCAGTTAAAGGAGTATTCATTATTTCTTCTTAGTACTTTAACTTCTTAGGTTCTTTTAAAGACAGTGTAGTAAGTGTATTTACCTTGTTGACAGTTCTGAAGATGCAGCAGCCGAAACATGTCAACAAGGTAAATACACTTGACAACACAGTCTTAAAAAAGTGTTTTCAGAAGTGATTTAAAGATGATCCTGATGCTGCAGCCTCATCTCCTCAGGCTCAGGTCGCTCCAAAGGCCCCAGACTGAAAATCTCCAACACCTTCGACCGGAGCCACAGGGACCTGAGGGTCTGAGGGTCTGAGGGTCTGAGGCCACAGGGACCTGAGGGTCTGAGGGTCTGAGGCCACAGGGACCTGAGGGTCTGAGGGTCTGAGGCCACAGGGACCTGAGGGTCTGAGGCCACAGGGACCTGAGGGTCTGAGGGTCTGAGGCCACAGGGACCTGAGGGTCTGAGGCCACAGGGACCTGAGGGTCTGAGGCCACAGGGACCTGAGGGTCTGAGGCCACAGGGACCTGAGGGTCTGAGGCCACAGGGACCTGAGGGTCTGAGGCCACAGGGACCTGAGGGTCTGAGGGTCTGAGGCCACAGGGACCTGAGGGTCTGAGGCCACAGGGACCTGAGGGTCTGAGGCCACAGGGACCTGAGGGTCTGAGGGTCTGAGGCCACAGGGACCTGAGGGTCTGAGGCCACAGGGACCTGAGGGTCTGAGGCCACAGGGACCTGAGGGTCTGAGGCCACAGGGACCTGAGGGTCTGAGGGTCTGAGGCCACAGGGACCTGAGGGTCTGAGGGTCTGAGGGACCTGAGGGTCTGAGGCCACAGGGACCTGAGGGTCTGAGGCCACAGGGACCTGAGGGTCTGAGGCCACAGGGACCTGAGGGTCTGAGGCCACAGGGACCTGAGGGTCTGAGGGTCTGAGGCCACAGGGACCTGAGGGTCTGAGGCCACAGCCACATTATTGTTTATTGAACTTTTCCTTGTATGAGGTAGAGTGTCAAAAGTATCGATAATCTGGTAATTAAGACTCAATCTAGATACTCATTTTAGAAAATATCAGTACTAAAAAAGTCAGATTCACAGGACAAAAATGAACCTTTCTGAATAAGTTTGGCACAGGCTGATCAGACGTCCTCATTTCCCTGGGACAGCCCCAGTTCTGACCCTGTGTCTCTGTCCCAGAGATTTATACAAAACCAAAGATTTGTCCCAGTTTTACACAATAAACGTCCCAGGTGTCCCTGTTTTTCATTAATCTGATCCTGCCAACATTATAGAGGCAGAAACTGACATTTGTTTAGGCAAAATACAGAAAAGCTGCTTAAAAATTATTAAAACATGAACAAAATGTGACTGTACCGACTCATATTAGAGCCAAGTGCAATTTTCCTTAATTTCGCACTCTTTTCACAATTGTGACACTGAGAGTGTCCCAGTTTTTTATTTTGAAACTCTCGTCACCCTCGATTAGGAAGATCTTGAGTTGCATCAGAACAAGTGTAAGAGCACAAAAACTATACACCCATGGACCATTATAGAACATACACAGATATTAGACCACATGGTGATATAAAGTTTATAAGTTATATGATTTAAAATGACATTCTGTTGTCTAAAGAAAGAGTGTTTTGCACAGAACTGAAAGTATATCTCAGTTTATAGCTGTCATAACACTGTCACACCCAAAATTTTTTACATGAATTCACAGACCAATAATTTTGCCAATTCTTGTTGAAATAACCTCACATTTTCACAGAATGTCATTTTGCGTGTTGCTGCTCCACACACTCACCCAAGACTGTGCAGCCTTCAGGGCAGAATATGGAAAAACTTCACCAACAGCAAACAAATGTGGACTTTGGTACCAAAAGTGCAGAGGAAGGAGCTTCTGCAGGGCTGAAGGATCTGGACCAACATCAACATCATCACTGAGCTGTCTTAAGAATTTTCAGGATAATTGCTTTTAAAATTATGTAAAATTTGTTGGGACATTCTGTATAATTAAATTTTCTAAAGCTTTCAACAAGTTCTAACCAGTTGCAATAATTAGCATCAGAATTGTGTGTTAATATTTACTTTTGCTGATTTTTCTAGATTACCTGACTTCGAGGCATTTCCTGGCCTGTGATTGGCCGGTTTTCAGAAAGTGGGCGGGCGCACTGGGATCCCTGGCCTCTGATTGGTCAGCTCTGTGTGTCCTGTTCGCTCTCGTCAAAACGGATCGTGTTGATTTCAGGAGTCATCATGGCGCACTCGTCCCCTGCCAAAGGTAAAAAAAACGCTGTCTTCTACTAGTTTAGACCGTGTCGATTATAAGCATATGGTTACCGATGCCATTGGAGCGGTTAATCGCGTGTTTTTAGGGTAAATCGCTGTCGTGTCGCATCAGGTCCGCGTCACATGAGGCGGCGGTGCCACTTTGATATTGGAGCTAACACAGGCTAACGTGTCCATGATCCCCTTTAAACGCGAATAATACCTCCAAAATAACCTTATTACACTGCTCCAGGGCCTGTCATAGTTTTTACCACACCGAGGACCCCGTAAACATGCCGGTTCTTTGTATTTTATACCCCGCATGAACCTTATCGAGTCACTCCGGGACGTTTGGAGGAGATAAGAGTTAGCCGCAGCTGCTAGCATCGATAACACCGCAGGGTCCGCTGCCTTTTACTATAATCCATTAAATAAAACCGTAAAAATAACCTGCATGCTCTTATTGCCATTTGGAAGTGTTCACATTCTCCAGTGTGGCGGTGTCAGGCTTCCAGATGGGGACTAGAGCCTGTTTTTCCTGATTGCACTTTGCTGCCAGGAAATGTTAGAAATATAAAACCTGATATGAAACCTCGATTATTGAACTGATTATTGTGACCAGACCTCCCTGTTTCCCCAGAACAGCCCCAGTCCTGAGCCCTGTGCCCCCGGTCCCAAAAGATTCATACAAAAACACGGATTTATCCCAGTTTTATACAAGAAATGTCCCAGTGTTCCTATTTATGAACAGTTTGATCTAAACCAGGACTGAACCAGGACTGAACCAGGACTGAACCAGGACTGAACCAGGACTGAACCAGGACTAAACCAGGACTGAACCAGGACTGAACCAGGACTGAACCAGGACTGAACCAGGACTGAACCAGGACTGAACCAGGACTACTGTGATGGAGATTTATATTGTGGAAAGATTTCTCTCCTTGTGTCTTTGTGTAAATGTGATTTGTACCTGACCCAGAGCATCATTCAGGTGTAAAAGCTCAGACACACCTGTCCCCCCTCAGAATACTGATCGTGATTGATTAAATTAAACTTGTGATATGTTTATCTTTTAGAAACACATTTTTGTAACTAAAACTCGTGGTTTGGTAGTTCAGGACAGTGTTAGCTTCTGTTTCTGTTGCTCTGATGGTGTGAGGACAAACGCAGGTGAATCTGGAGGCAGATCAGGCACATCTGCCTCACCTCTGTCACCACCGTCTCCTTCTCACTTTGAGATGTTTGTCTCTGGTCGTCTCTGCGTATAAACTTGCTGCTTTGTGTCATTCAGGGCTGACGCTGGTGAATAAACCTTTGTCTGGATTCCAAAAACTCATCGGGCTTTGCAGATGGATTCAGTATTTATCATCAAGAGATATAGAATTCTTCCACAACACTAAATCAGGACTATCACAAGTTTTAACTAATCTGATCCTGCCAACAATAAAGAGGAGCATAAATTGTCATTTGTTTTGCCAAAATACAGAAATCCGTGTTTACGAATGATCATAAGGGTCGATGACGTATAAGGATTTTCAACAGGCAAAGGTTTTTTTGTTTTTACATTTATTTGTATATTATAGTTTTATCTATTGAGAGATATTGTTAATAAAGTATATTTACATATTTATATAACTTTTTCACATATTTCCAGTGTCAGGAGCATAAATCTGTGTTTAACATTTATATGAAGCATTTTTAGTGTAAAATATCATGTGGTGCGACCGAGAACAACCTTAAAATAATTTTATTTTCTAAAACATGGTTGGGATATTAATCTAAGTTGTGAGTAATATGAAGTGTAGAGAAACAAACTGTTGTGTTTCTTTAGATTTTTAATGCATATTGATATTTTCTTTTGCTCCAATATGACGTCACCTGCTTGTGTTTAATGAACAAACTACTGCCCTGGAAAATGCTGAAAATGAAGAAAAATGCCTAAAGAACCGTTCACCCAAGTCGACTTTGTCTGTTATTAAACTCCAGCCACAGAATTCCTGCTGTTATTAGTGGCACCACATGATGCACGGTCGCTCCACATGACATTTGAACACTTTAAGCACAAAAAACATGCAGAATAACATAACTCAGGATTTCTATTATTATGAAATTTTAACCTTTTTAACTGAGGAAATGTACGTCATTGACCCGTAAAGAAAAAAAAAATGCAGCGTCATAAGTCCCTCAGATCCTCTCAAATGTTAGAAAGGTAAATTCTAAATTTAAAACCATTTAAATTATTGACTAGAACCAAAACCATGTTCTAGTCCCACAAAAATCTGCGGTTGAACAAAATTAATTTTATCTTCTCCCATCTGTATAAACAGTTTTGGCCTGTAGAACGTAGTGATGCCGTCTGAAACCCTGTAAGTGCTAAATATCTGCATATCTTTATCTGAAATCGGTGCATGTGGTGTGTTTATACCAATATACTTCATACTAATCATATAATAAGACGTTTAAGTGCACGTTTCAGGATGTTCTGCTTTGCCCATATTACAGTATTTTCTGATATGTTCTTATGTCAATGTTTTCATCAGCATCAGACCTGGAGTTGTGTTTTGTTTCATTCGCACAAGTTTGACACACAGATCCTGCAGATTTAGGCTGTTTTTCAGTTATTTTACTCCAATTCTTGAATTTAGATCAAACTTGTCACATCTAATGAAAGTGTTTGGTTTTTCTGGATCTGTGTGGGGTTTGTGGAAGTGTTTTTACAGATCTAAACCAGGTCTGAACAAAGAGTAAAACTGAACTTTATCACCACCATTTTGCTCTAACCAAGAAATTGCCCAGAGGAGGTAAAATATATATGCCTGAAATGGACTAAATGAAGGAAATATTACAATTACTGAGAAGCACTGGCCTAGATCATTACAACATGATGTTTAACACACAAATCCTGCACATTTAGGCTTCAGTTCTTCTCTCAAACAGAAAACACTCTGTGCCACCTGGTGATGTCATGTGGTGATGCAGGAACTCGAGCTCCACTGGGGTTTTACACTCCGTCCGTACACGTAGGCATGGGACGATTTAGACCGTTTATGTCACGATTACTATGACCTAAATAATAACATCACTGATGCTTTAAAAATGTTAGAGATGTTAATTATCACCTGAATATTATGAATTTGCTCCATTTTTAAACTGTTATAGTATTTTATTTTGTTATTTTTGTCCTCAGTTGCTTTTTTCAACACATTCTGATGAAGATTGGGAATTATTTGGGTTCTTTTTTGAAGACAGAACGGTAAAGTGTGTTTAAATCGTTGACATTTTTCTGGTGTCGTTCAGAAGTGTCGCAGGTGTTTGTCGAGACGAGGCGTAAATCAGCTGTTTGTTCCTTTAAGCGTCAGCGTGAGCGACCGGGCAGGTGACTCCGGCTAAACACACTTTACTGTCGCGTCTCTAAACCCGAGATGTTAAAGTACGTAAGACAAAACAACATCTCTGGGGATTATCACAATCGTATAAAATGTCACTGTCTTCTGTTTTCAGCAGAATAAACGATATTATTGTTTATTATCCCATCCCTACACACACTTTACAATCATTTGGATTATTTCAGACCTGGAATTGAACATTTCCACTGAACAAAAGTAAAAGGTGATGTGAACTTTAACTAACTCTGCTTTAATGATCCCAAAGGAAACTAAAAATAAAGAGTTATTTAAACGTGAATGAAACAAAACACAACTGTCATTTACACAGTTACAGGTGTTTTTATTGCCCAAAAGCACCACATAAACGCCACATAAACGCCACATAAACGCCACATAAACGCCACATAAACGCCACATAAACGCCACATAAACGCCACAAAAACGCCACATAAACGCCACATAAACGCCACATAAACGCCACATAAACGCCACAAAAACGCCACAAAAACGCCACAAAAACGCCACATAAACGCCACAAAAACGCCACATAAACGCCACATAAACGCCACATAAACGCCACATAAACGCCACATAAACGCCACATAAACGCCACATAAACGCCACATAAACGCCACATAAACGCCACATAAACGCCACATAAACGCCACATAAACGCCACATAAACGGCACAAAAACGGCACAAAAACGCCACATAAACGCCACATAAACGCCACAAAAACGCCACATAAACGCCACATAAACGCCACATAAACGCCACATAAACGCCACATAAACGCCACATAAACGCCACATAAACGCCACATAAACGCCACATAAACGCCACATAAACGCCACATAAACGCCACATAAACGCCACATAAACGCCACATAAACGCCACATAAACGCCACATAAACGCCACATAAACGCCACATAAACGCCACATAAACGCCACATAAACGCCACATAAACGCCACATAAACGCCACATAAACGCCACATAAACGCCACATAAACGCCACATAAACGCCACATAAACGCCACATAAGCATACATAAACGCCACAGGAACGCCACACTAACTCCACATAAACGCCACATAAACGCCACATAAACGCCACATAAACGCCACATAAACGCCACATAAACGCAAATTATACGCCACATAAACGCCACATAAACGCCACATAAACGCCACATAAACGCCACATAAACGCCACATAAACGCCACATAAACGCCACATAAACGCCACATAAACGCCACATAAACGCCACATAAACGCCACATAAACGCCACAAAAACGCCACATAAACGCCACATAAACGCCACATAAACGCCACATAAACGCCACATAAACGCCACATAAACGCCACAAAAACGCCACATAAACGCCACATAAACGCCACATAAACGCCACATAAACGCCACATAAACGCCACATAAACGCCACATAAACGCCACATAAACGCCACATAAACGCCACATAAACGCCACATAAACGCCACATAAACGCCACATAAACGCCACATAAACGCCACAAAACGCCACAAAACGCCACAAAACGCCACAAAATCACCACAAAACGCCACAAAACGCCACAAAACGCCACAGAACGCCACAAAACGCCACAAAACGCCACAAAACGCCACAAAACGCCACAAAACGCCACAAAACGCCACAAAAACGCCACAAAACGCCACAGAACGCCACAAAAACGCCACAAAACGCCACATAAACGCCACATAAACGCAACAATAAAGCCACATAAAAGCCACATAAACGCCACATAAACGCCACATAAACGCCACATAAACGCCACAAAAACGCCACATAAACGCCACATAAACGCCACAAAAACGCCACAAAAACGCCACATAAACGCCACATAAACGCCACATAAACGCCACATAAACGCCACATAAACGCCACATAAACGCCACATAAACGCCACATAAACGCCACAAAAACGCCACAAAAACGCCACATAAACGCCACATAAACGCCACAAAAACGCCACAAAAACGCCACATAAACGCCACATAAACGCCACATAAACGCCACATAAACGCCACATAAACGCCACATAAACGCCACAAAAACGCCACAAAAACGCCACATAAACACCACATAAACACATCCAGGCTGTGGCGAGAGACACATCTCCAGACGAAACTCAGTTTCACTTTGTGGTTGTTGAATTCTCTTTAATCAGTTTATTGTTGATTCATGAGCAGAAGTGACACATTTCTTTTCTTTAAATTAGAATTGCCTGGGCCATAGTCTTGTAAAAACAAAAGATCCTGCATCTCCGTAGATCTGACCCATAACTTGGACTGTTGGCATCACTTCGTTTCTATGAAAATAATATTGTGGGACAAACGAGCTAAAGCAGGAACATCTGCACAGAGAGAAGCGGGAGGCAAACGCTGGACCAGCCTCTGCACATGTTCCATCGTGCACTTTAGATTAAATTAGAGTTCATTTTATTAAAATGGTGTGAAGTCTCCATAGTCTCAGAACATTTACACTTAACAGAGAAAGAAACACAAAATACAGAGAACGGAATAATTACAAACATTCAGTGTTCAGAGGAGGCAGGTCTTATTTTAATCCATCCAAACAATTTACAGTCTTTAATCTACATGATATTCACTGGACATTTGATATTAGATGGAAAAAACAAACAAAACAAACTTTATTATTCATATTTTAAACGATAAACCAAGAGATAAACAGTTCAGATTTAAAGATTTAATGTTTTCTGTATTGAGTTCTGTTCATTTCATAACAGGAAGAGCTGATGGAAAATAAATAAGTCTTAGTTTTCAGGTTTGATTTCATGAACATAAATGAGGCGGATTTGAATGGTGCAGTTTAACAGATTGTTTCCTGAACTCTGCTCCAGATCAGATGTTCTGACATGTTCTGACAGGATTGACGACCGCACGATAAACAAACTCGTTATAACTGTCGAGTTCTGATCAGACGTATTGACGTGTCCAGAGTTACACAGGCCCATGTTAATAAATAACAATAGTATCACTGTCACTTTGTCTTTACTGTAGAACTTTGTGTATTTTACTGCAGTTTTCTCATTTAAACATGAAACTTTTCACACCAAATGAAAATGTGTTTGGTTTTCTGAGTTTCACCGTGTGGGGTTTATAGATCTAAACCAGAACAAAGTCTAAACTCGGACTTCATCACCACAGCTTTGCTCTAACCAAGAAATGACCCAGAGGAGGTCAGAATATAATGAATAACATATATGACTGAAATGGACTAAATTACATTAGAACACAGAGAAACGGGCCCAGATCATCACCTCAGGACTATAAGGAACTCTCTGTGTAATTAACTCTTTATTTGCTGCTTGCTTCAAAACAAATCCAAACTTTTATGTTTCTACACCTTTTGTTTTGGCAGCTTCATCGGTCTATATTTAATTTATTATTACTGGAATTATGTCTAATTTGCATTTTTTGGTTCAGACTTTGCATAAGAGACTCTGTGGCCTCAGACTCTCCTGCTTCTGCTCATTTAACAAAAGGGCGTTTATAGATTGAGGATTATTGTCAGGGACTGCTGTAACAACAGTTATTTTAAGTTATTTCAGTACTAGATTATTCAGAGATCATTTTTTTAGTCAACTATTCAAACCTTCATCCGTCCGTCTTCTCCCGCTTTATCCGACTGGGTCAGTTTGCTTTATTTCTATTGTAAAGTTCAGATCTTCCACTCATTTTTAACCAGTTAAATGTTGAAAAATGGTGACTGAAGGTTTTTAAATGGAGAATATTTACCAATTTCTGATTTTAATGAAACTCAGAATTTTTTTTAATTAGTATTTTTTTTACATTTTGATTTAATAAAGCTGCTGTCTTTGTCATGAAAATGTATTTTTGTGTTTTAGACTGTATGGTCCAGATTACAAACATCATTTCTATATTTATTTGCGATTAGTCGCTGCAGAGTCAGAAATGACGGTACGGTCGACCCCTCTGACAGACGCACTGCTTTGTTTTGGTGAAGCAAAGATGAAGAAAGTTTAAAAATAGAATTGAAATTTAAAAAGTCAATGAAAGTTAAAAAATACAGAAAGTAGCATCAGGCTCTGAAACAGAATACAGAAAATCCATAAAATTCCATCCAAAATGCAGAAACGCCGAAGGAAGTAGTTTTTCTGGCAGTTTAAACATTAATTTAACAAAGTAATGATGTTTATTTTTGTTAGTGTTTTCATTGTGGCTCAGTAATAGTTCTCATGGTCATGGAAATCCTGGGAAAGTCATGGAAAATGAAAATGTCATTTTCCAGGTGTTGAAGAGTCATGGAATTGAAGTTTCTCTTTCAGGCAGCTCCAGCGTTCGGTTCTGTTCTCATGAGGCTGTTCTGATTATTTCTCCAGCAGCACAAACACAATAAGAGTCACAATAAACGACAGGATTTGAATGATAAAAACTCTAAACCAAACCATAAGGGGAAAGGTTCAGATTCAGCCCTAAACTCTGCTCAGTTCTGCACATGTAGGAGCCGTAAAGTCCTGGAAAACTCACTTTAGGTCATGGAAAAGGTTTGAAATTTTGTCAGTGAAAAGAGCGGGAACCCTGGAAACTGCAGCGATTTGTCGTATCATAAATGTCACACTGATAATGAGTCTGACCCGTCACGTTCTTTAAACTCACTGCAGCTTGTTTTTAAAGTGTTTGTGTGCAAACTTGTTTTCTGTCGCTCTAAATGCCGTTTCTTTTTGCAGAACACCCTTATTGTCGTCTGATTGACACGATAAAAGACGGAACCATCAAATTCTTCAACCCACAGAAATTAAACGATCCGAGATATGGTGAGTAACTCGACCTTATCCAAACAGGCTTTATGCACCGTGTAAACAAAATGACATAAACTACTGTGTTTGACAGCTTTAATTTTTACATTATTAATGAGAAAACAAACCTGCAGCACATTTGGGGTTATACTGTTTTAATTACATGATATTAAATGTACAGGTATTGGCAGAAATAGTCTTGTCTTAATGGAAATGATATACAGTATAAAACTTATCTATCGCCAAGGGAAATGTTCCAGATTATGATTTAGCTCGGCCTGTAATGGTTGACTAAAGCTGTGTCCTGCAGATCGATTAGTTAAAAAACTAAAAACTATTATTCAGCTGTATGTATCTGACCCAAACTGCACTCATCAGACTGCAACTGCACAGGAATTCATGAAAAAACTACTGAACGCAGGAAAAAGCACTAGGAATCAGTGTATTTATATATGACGGCAAACTAACTTCCATATTCTGCTGTTGTTCCATAAAATTTAAATAAAAATATTAGTCTAGGCCGACAGGAAAGTTCCATAATCCACCTTTTAAATTCAGGTTAACTGAAAATGCTTTATTATGAGTTTACTCCTGAACTCGTCCTCATGTTTTCGCAGACAAGCTGCCGCTCTCCGTCCGAGTCTTGCTGGAGTCTGCGATCCGAAACTGTGACGGGTTCTACACAAAAGAGGAGGACGTGCGGAACATTCTGGACTGGCAGCAGCAGCAGAGCCGAGCCGAGGTGCCGTTCTCCCCGGCACGAGTCCTGCTCCAGGACTTCACGTGAGTTCAGTTTGATCTGACAGAGTGAACAGGAGTGTGAATAAATACTGTTCTTTATCTTCATAGCCAACAGTACTGAGGTACATTATCATTTATGAGGCTCCAGATGATCAGATTATTGAGACTTTCCACACTGGACTATAGTTCACAAGTGGATCAGTGGTTCAAACTGCAGCGTTTCCCAGTCGCTCTCTTCGTCCTCTCGTCTCTCTGTTTCTTGGCTCGTATCTTTAGTTTACAATTAGCCACGAGCAGGTGAAGGTCTGCGCTGCCAAGTTCTGCCACAAACAAACGACCTCCAGCGTCGATATGAGTGAGTGGCTCTGCTGTTAGAAACCCGGAGGCATCAGTGAAGCAGGGATCGGGGTTTGGCTTGATTACACATTTTGAAGCACTTCATATTGTTACAGAGATGAACTGCGATAAACGATGATATTTAAACTATTTTATTCACTGATTCAATAACAATAAAGAAACATGATCCCAGTAAACCCTATGAACTAACATCAAGGACCATGACGTCCACCCTCCTGTGGCTCCACCTGCAGAGGGGTTCATAGGGGGTCAGGTGAGGATTGGGCAGAAAACTGCCCCGCGACACAGCTGGATTAAGCGGGAGAAGATGGATGGAATCCCAGTAAACACATTTTAAATAGATGATCTCATACAGAACAACAGAACCAAGTGAAGCAATAATCAGCCACCAGCGTTAGTTTTTAACTCTCTACAGCTCAAATGTTTTCATATTACAACAAAAATATCCAAAATCTCCCGACTTTCCAATTTTAAGCCCTAAAACAGATTGTTCCAGCTGTTATATGTTGATCTAGTAATTATCGTGACGGGTTTGGGACGAACTGAGGCAACTTTTACATGGAAACAGACTGAAGCAAAAGTGTGTTTTTGTTCTCACTCTTATTCTGCGTTTACTCGAGTGTTTTGAGGAATTCTGCTGCTCACAGAGACACAAAACCTGCAGTTTGCACATCCAGAGCGTAGGGGGCAGCACCAGGACCAAACGCCTGAGTATGACCCTCCTGCCTCTGCTTCCTCTTCGCTCTGGATGTTTGTTTTGTCCTGAACTGAACACAGTTTTCTGTTTTTACCCGTTTCACATGGGGACGACAGGGTGGAGAGTTTAACATTTCCACTCTGGAGGACGATTTCAGGTTTTTGCATTTTCAGCTGCCCAAAATGTTAAACGATGTGGACGTCTGGAGAAATGTTTTGTGTTTTCGACTTGTTTCCGTTGTCGTGTAAACTGTCCCTAAAATGGTTTTCAATAGATTATTTCTGGGCAGAATAATAAAGACATTTAATCAGTTTAACACAAAAAGAGTCACATTTTCTTAATCAAAATCCGAACTCTGCTCTAAACAAAAGGCTTTTATAGACTTTGGCTAATATGGCACAGCAGGTCTGGATCTGGACAATATTTTAATAGTTCAATAGTCCTACATGAAATCTTTTAGTGTGTTTGAATCAATATTCTCAACTGTGTGATTTCCAGATTAACACAGGACTGTTTCTTGAGAAGTCGTCGTTCTGTGATCCACTGTCACAGTTGTATTTGCAGTAAACTATATTTAGATTTGTCCCGTAGTCCAATTGTTGTCCCGGTGGTCTCGTGTTTCAGTGGGATTCCTGCCATGGTGGACTTGGCCGCCATGAGAGACGCTGTGGCCAAACACGGAGTCGACCCGGGACTCGTCAACCCCAAATGTCCCACAGACCTGATCGTGGATCACTCCCTGCAGATAGACTTTAGCAAATGGTGAGTCTGTGTTTAAACTGTCGATACTGAGGTGTGATTCTTGATCAGGGGAGCGGAGAAGAGAGTCACACGGCTTTTATTTTGTTATGTTTGCTTTGTAACCAGAAAAAAGAAAAAACTCTCTTCAGGTTTCTGTTCTTAAAAGGTATAGTATATAAAAGTATATAACTTGCTTGCCTCCAGGGAGCTACTGTATTCCCAGAGTTTAGCCCTATTCACACGGGGTAAGTGAAACACGGGGACGTCGGGTAATCTGTAAATTACTGCCCCGTGTGTGTGTTACCTGCAGAGCGTTTGCACGATAAACAAAGTCTGTGAATGACTCTATTTTACTGACACTGACTGAGACTGAAAGAGAAAAGAACACAGAAAGAAAAGAGAAAAGGCACAATTACACCAACAAACCCTGAGCTGCAGATTCACGGGGCGAGTATCACCAGACGTGTGTTTGGTGAAATTAAAATGACAGAAATGAGCATTTACACAGGATGAAGGTCTGAGGCGTCCTCCACAGTTATTACAGGTCACACTGATCATCTAATCATTTCATCAGTCTCCATCATGTGTGAAGACCGAGGATAATGGTTAATCTGGACAAAACGGCAGAATAAAAATGTCAGGAGTCGGTTAATACATTTAAGGCCAACATGAGGAGAATGACGGCGGCGCTTAAGGAAAACGGAGCAGCAGTTTTTAATACAAAGGGAATTTATTAGCAGGTTAACTGTGTTCATTTATATGCACAGTCTGTGGTCTCCATGGAGACAAGGAGAGCTGATGTCACCAGGCCAGGTTACAGGTCAGGTCTGTGGAGAGGCTCCTTGTTCAGAGGTGTTTTAAAGGCATTTCTGAGCAATAAAACCACTTGTAATGAATAAATACATACAAGATAAGATACTTTTAACACGGGTGGAATATTCCAGGCTAATCAGTCAATCAAACTTTATTTACTGTATTTTTCAGACTATAAGTCGAAGGGTTTGGGTGGTTCCTGCGACTTATCCTCAGGTGCGACTTATATATTAAATTTTTCACACTGACCCCATAAACCAAATATATGAATCCTATATACGATTCAAAAATGAAAAAACACATCTGTTTTTTTCATTTTGGTTTCAGAGACAAATAATAAAGAAAAGAGTTGTTTTTTCGTTTTCTCATTTTTGGTTCTATATTGAAAAATGAACGACACACGGATTCTTCTTTACTCGGTTTTTATTACTATAACTTCTATAACTCGCCTTTCAAGATGAAATGTCAGTTCTTGGGCTCTGATTTTATAAAATAAATTTCCCCCAAAAAGTGCGACTTATACATGTTTTTTTCTTCTTCATTGTCATTTTTTGGCTGCTGCGCCTTATGCTCCGGAGAGACTTATAGTTTGAAAAATATACTATTCATACAAAAAAATGCAACACAAAGCTCAGGAATAACAGCTCCGACCCTTTCCCCTGAAAGTGCCACAGGGCTGCTTTAATCCCAGGCTGAAAAGTTGTTGCACGGCCTTTTATTGTTTGATTAAATGTGTATTTCTTTGATTATAAAACATATTTATTTCCCTGTCAGTGCAATACAGAACGCTCCAAACCCCGGGGGAGGGGACGGTCCTCGGGCCTCCAGACCCGCTCCTCGCTCGGGGGCTCAGTGCGGGGGCCAGAGGGGCTCCTGTGGGAAGAACTCCTGCAGCGACGCCCCCTCCTCTCCAGGACGACCTCCCGCCGCCGTCCAGCAGATCGAAAACACCCCGCTGCTCTGCCCCTTCCACCTCAAACCTGTTTCAGAGTGAGTCTGACCCCTGAAGACCTGAGGGACGTTTTAGTACATTTGTCCTCGTCTGGATTTTTGTCTTAATGTTGCTTTTAAAACTGCCCCTTTTGCCCCTAATGAAGTGTTCTACCTCCTTCTGTTCAGTCCAACCTGTTATTTCACAATCTGCTGCTGTAGTTGTGTCATGAGGCTGTGAGAAAAGCTACAGGACCAGAAATAGAGATGAAAAAAAAAAAATTACAGAAAATAAAATTCACTCTTTTATACAAAACCCACAGCAAACATGTAGAAACAACTTTTTGGACATGAAAAATGCTTAATTTAGGGCCTTAGCTACAAAAATGCAAAATATCAAGTCTGTAAGTAAATTAAAAATATAATATAAAAAATATACCGTATTTTCTGGACTATAGAGGCACCGGTATACCAGCCGCATCCACTCTATTTAAAAAAAAGAAAAAAGTCATACAAGCTGCAACCGGGCTATAAGCCGCTGATATCCATGTTGAAAAATGAGATATTTACTGCATCTACAGAACGATTTTGTTCTGTAAATGTACATTTATGTACCTGAACAGATTCTTTCTGAACAGTGACTTTTAACACGGCAGCAACTGATTAAACCGAGGTCAAAAACAGAAAAGAACCGGTAATTGATTAGCTTCATTTCTCCTGTGCACTGAAACCACAAGTCACTTTAATCATCTCCGCTGAAACCATTGACCCGAGCTTACAGCAGCAGCAGCAGGGAGACGTCTGCGCGGGACAATTTTCAGTACCGCTCCTGCATCGTGCGGTCGCACTCCCGCCTGCAATAAGCTTTCAGAATGTTCTCTCAGAATGTTCTTTCAGAACGTTCTCTCAGAACGTTCTGAGAGAACGTTCTCTCAGAACGTTCTCTCAGAATGTTCTCTCAGAACGTTCTCTCAGAATGTTCTCTCAGAATGTTCTCTCAGAATGTCCTTTCAGAATGTTCTTTCAGAATGTTCTTTCAGAATGTTCTCTCAGAATGTTCTCTCAGAATGTTCTCTCAGAATGTTCTCTCAGAATGTTCTCTCAGAATGTTCTCTCAGAATGTTCTTTCAGAATGTTCTTTCAGAATGTTCTCTCAGAATGTTCTCTCAGAATGTTCTTTCAGAATGTTCTTTCAGAATGTTCTTTCAGAATGTTCTTTCAGAATGTTCTCTCAGAATGTTCTCTCAGAATGTTCTTTCAGAATGTTCTTTCAGAATGTTCTTTCAGAATGTTCTCTCAGAATGTTCTCTCAGAATGTTCTTTCAGAATGTTCTTTCAGAACGTCCTTTCAGAATGTTCTCTCAGAATGTTCTTTCAGAACGTTCTTTCAGATGCTCTTATTACATCCATGGTCCTGTGCTGCACTGTTTTGTGTTGGTCCCGTGGGTCCTGTGGGTGCAGGGCTCTACAGCAGTTTCCTTCCTGGAGCAAGATCGATGTCTTCAACTTAAAACTTGCATCATACAAACTCCTTCGTGCTTTTCATGATGAAGGGACGAGGATTTGAAAATAATGACCAGTTAGTAATCTGTCGTGTGTGTTATATCTGCTAAATAAAAAGTAGCATATTCTTTTTTGCATTAATTTTCCGTCTGTCTTGTTTTTGAAATTCCGGTTAGAGCGCCTCTAGCGGTGGAAGAAAAATCCACAGATTAGCCGCTCCTTTGTAAAAGCCGCATGGTTCACAGCCTGGGAAAAAGTAGCGGCTCATAGTCCAGAAAATACAGTGTGTTTTTCTTTTGCAGGCCTGAAACGGCTTTGAAAAACCAGGAAATGGAGCTGATCAGAAACAAAGAGCGACTTCAGTTTTTTAAGGTAGTTTGACCTTTTCTTCAGATGTGCCCTCACCTCCTCCTCCTCACCTCCTCCTCCTCTCCTCCTCACCTCCTCTTCACCTCCTCCTCCTCTCTTCCTCCTTCTCACCTCCTCCTGCTCACCTCCTCCTCCTCACCTCCTCCTCCTCTCCTCACCTCCTCCTCTCCTCCTCCTCACCTCCTCCTCTCCTCCTCTCTGCAGTGGTGTTCGAAGGCCTTCAGGAAGGTGAATGTGGTTCCTCCGGACGTGGGCGCCGTGCACCAGGTGAATCTGGAGTATCTGTCGCAGGTGGTGCAGGTGGAGGAGGGCGTCCTGTTCCCCGACAGTGTGGTGGGCACCGACTCGCACACCACCATGATCAACGGCCTGGGCGTCCTGGGCTGGGGTACGTACGGGGCCGGGGTTCGTATGGGGCCGGGGTACGTACGGGGCACGTACGGGGCCGGGGCACGTACGGGGCCGGGGCTCGTACGGGGCCGGGGCTCGTACGGGGCCGGGCTCAGATGGGCCGGGCTCAGACGGGGCCGGGCACGCATCTGGGCCGGGCTCGACGGGCCGGGCTCAGATGGGCCGGGCAGGGGCCGGGCTCTGGGCCGGGCTCAGATGGGGCCGGGCTCGTCTGGGCCGGGGCACTGACGGGCCGGGCTCAGATGGGCCGGGCTCGTGACGGGGCCGGGCTCGGGCCGGGGCGGGCACGACGGGCCGGGGCTCAGATCGGGGCCGGGCTCAGACGGGCCGGGCACGGGGACGGGGTACGCTCATGAAACTGAACTTTTTTCTTTTTGGTTGTTTTCATTGCTCTAAAAACATAGGATCAGCGTCTTTACTCTGAGCTCTTTGCATCTCCACAGACCTGAGTTTGTTTGTCCTGCTCCTGCTGGACTCCAGGGAAATGTTCTTTTGGCTGCAGTTTTCCACAGTTTGACATAAAACACATTTATCTCCGTGGAGAAAGTTCTGAAGTGTCATTTTAAGTTTCTATTTCCACGGAATCACAAATGATGTGACAAATCTTTAAAGTCACACACTGTAGTTTTAAACAGTTCCCATCAAAATGGGACTTTACAGTGAGCAAACTGTAAAATAAGGATTTAATTATGTTATAGTTTAATAGTAACAACTCCAGAAAAACTTCTTTTAAGCCTCTGAACATCCCGTTATCCTTTAAACACCCCCGTCTCTCCCTGTGGAGTGAAGGAAGAATACTGTGTTCATAATGCTGTGTAAAGCGTGTCTGTAAAAAGCACTGTATAAATAAACTTCCCTTACCTTTGGCAGGAGTGGGCGGAATAGAGTCGCAGGCTGTGATGTTGGGGCAGCCCGTGTCCTTAACCCTCCCTCGGGTGGTCGGCTGTAAACTCGTGGGCTCCATCCACCCGCTCGCCACCTCCATAGACCTCGTCCTCGGCATCACAAAGGTAAAAACACCTGTAGGTTACGGAAGCTGTGGGTAAAGCAGGATGTGAAACTGCACGTGGAGCAGCTCTGGACACACTGATCACACAGGGCTGGACGGTTTATTTATTCCTTTATACTGATCAATAACCATATTTAACCTCCTAAAACAAAAGCCTAAGTCATTTTGTTAGTCACTTCTGTAACCCAAACGCGCCGAACGGCTTAAATCTCTCTGTATTCCTGGCAGCACCTGCGTCAGGCCGGGATCGACGGCAGGTTTGTGGAGTTTTTCGGGCCTGGAGTTTGTCAGCTCTCTGTCCCCGACCGGACGACCATCGCCAACATGTGCCCGGAGTACAGCGCCACCGTGAGCTTCTTCCCCGTCGACCACGTCACCATCAAGCACTTTACAAAGACGAGTGAGTCTCCAGAGACGTAAGGCACCACAAATAACTCTAACATTAGCAAAACCCTGTCCCTCTGATTCCAGATTTTAGCCCAGAGAAACTTGAACTGTTGGAGTTGTACTTGAAGGCGGTGAAACTTTACAGGAGTTATGAAGACTCGTCACAAGACCCTGAATATTCAGAGGTACAGACTGTGTTTTCAAAAGCCCTTTATACCCATTTTTACCAATACTTTGTTAATGCTGAGTTATTTTTGTAAAAAAATATTTCATTTTTAATATGGAATTATTTTAGACGCACAACCATCTGTAACCAACAGTTACAGTTAAATACAGATGTGATATGTGTCATTACAGTGTTCTTAATCAACTGCAGGATCTTAAAAGTTTTAAAAAGGTCTTAAATTTCATGAGCCTCTTTTTGTGTAAACTCACCGGGCTGCAGAGCAACGTGAAAGTTTAGTTTGTCTTGATAGAATGTTATACATAATTTTTGGCCATTTTACACCATCGCACATGACTATAAATGAGTCTGAATGAGATTTTATAATAAAACTATTTCTGTTCTCTAAAGCAGTGAGTACTGGTCAGTATTAGAGTTGGATCTGGTGTTTGGGGGCTTCATTTAAATCATCTTAAAAAGGTCTTAAAGTCAGACCTCCTCTGTTAATGTGGTCCATTATACTAAGGCCGGTGTATCTGTAGCTTTGTGTGTTTGGTCTGTTGGTCCCTCAGGCTGCAGAGCTGCTGCCTCAGTCAGATGTTAAATGTTCACATTTTGGTTTGGCCTCTTGTCTGTTCAGGTGATCGAGATTAACCTGAGCTCGATGGTTCCGTACGTGAGTGGACCTAAGCGGCCTCAGGACCGCGTCGCCGTCAGCAGCATGAAGGAGGATTTCCAGAGCTGCCTCGACGAAAAGGTGCACTTCATTACCCGAGAGGTTTAAACATAAAGAAAAGGCTGAACAGCCTGTTTTTCATAGACAGTTGGACCTCCTCTTCTACTTCTCTTCTCTGACATCTGCCTCTTCTGGTCCAAATAACAGAGTTTCTTCTGATAAAACCCAAACGCGTCTAAAACACGTCCTCCCCTGTCTGTCCTTCCTCAGGTTGGCTTTAAGGGCTTCCACGTGTCGAAGGAGAAGCAGCAGAGGACGGTGCCCTTCACTCACTGTGGGCAGGAGTACAGCCTGAGGCACGGCTCTGTGGTCATCGCCGCCGTCATCAGCTGCACCAACAACTGCAACCCGTCCGTCATGCTCACCGCCGGTAAGACCCACGTCTGAGCTGCAGGGATTAGAACGTGTTTTATGAATTAGAAAGTGTCTTATAGTTGTTCTTACACTCGCATGTCACATGTTTGATTCAGTTATGACTAACGGTGCCGTTGTGCCGCAGGTTTACTGGCCAAAAAGGCGGTGGAGGCGGGGCTCGCCGTCAGGCCGTACATTCGCACCAGCCTGGCTCCGGGCAGCGGGATGGTCACGCACTACCTCAGCTCCAGCGGAGTCCTGCCTTACTTCAACCAGCTGGGGTGGGTACAGACGGGAATAACACCAGCGGGAAGAGATTTCTGCTCTAAGATCGTCTAAAGAGCAGAGGAGTGAACAAAGCACAAAGGATTTAAGAAATAAGTTTTGGTGTTTTACAGTATAATAGTCTGTCTTATTGAACACAGCGCGACAAATGTGCTGTGCTGCATCTTCCCTGAACATCCAACTCACTGAAGCACTGGGGAATATATTTGGGGCTGTACTTTACTAAAGAACTTTACCTGTTTGACTAAAGACTTTCCCTGTGCATTAGTTAGTGGAATAAAAAGGGGGTGACGTAAACTGGAGCTCTCAAAACTCTGATCTCACCAAATATTTGACTCAAAATGCACCGACAAGATGAGAACAGCACGAGTTAAATGTTTATTTGTTTACACAAAAACAGAATAAATTCAGAATTCATTGCCAAATCTTCATTTATCTCATCCATGCCTTTGACTTTTTGCTTTGTAAAGTGGTTCTAATCCAGTTTTATTGTTTTAAAAATACTTTCATCTCAAACACGAGTACAAATCTCTTCTTCCCACTTCTGAGTCTGAAGTGTGTGAAACTTCTGCAGCTTTGGTTCTCAGGGGCTTTGACCTGGAATAATCCTTCAGCTGCTGCAAAGGGTCTTAAAGAAGAAACTGAATTTAGACCTGGGCTCACTGTGAAACTACTGTGAAACTAAAGTTAAAACTACTGTTAAAATACTGTGAAACTACTGTGAAACTAAAGTTAAACTACTGTTAAACTACTGTGAAACTAAAGTTAAAACTACTGTTAAACTACTGTTAAAATACTGTGAAACTAAAGTTAAAACTACTGTTAAACTACTGTTAAAATACTGTTAAACTAAAGTTAAACTACTGTTAAACTACTGTTAAACTACTGTTAAAATACTGTGAAACTAAAGTTAAAACTACTGTTAAACTACTGTTAAAATACTGTTAAACTACTGTTAAACTACTGTTAAAATACTGTGAAACTAAAGTTAAAACTACTGTTAAACTACTGTTAAAATACTGTTAAACTAAAGTTAAACTACTGTTAAACTACTGTTAAACTACTGTTAAAATACTGTGAAACTAAAGTTAAAACTACTGTTAAAATACTGTTAAACTACTGTTAAACTACTGTTATCACCTACAGTAATACAGTAGGTAGTTTATTTGAAATATGTGACTGTACTTCCACTGTCGTCGTCTTTTTGTTCTTTCTGATCAACATGATCAAAATAATATAATAGTTTAATATACATAAACATTTTTAATCTGTTTTAAATCTTTTTCTTTGGCAGGTTCGATGTGATCGGTTACGGCTGTGCCACGTGTGTCGGGAACACGGCTCCTTTGCCTGAAAACGTGGTGGACGCCATTAAACAGGTGAAACTTCTGCACATTTATTACATAAGAATCAATACTGACATAGAGCCGGGGGGGGGACTACATCTGTGTTTATGGAGGAATGTTCAGCAGTTACCGTGGTGACACATCAGCACAAACACAAAATGGATTCAAACGGCAAATTTTCACTTTAGTCGGTGTGTTTTCATGGTTTAGGTGCGAGTGACTGAGTTCAGATTAAAGTGGAACTAACAGAGCTTCAGACAGAGCAGTGCCCACAGTTAGCGACAGACGACATCAGCCGCCAAGTATCACTTTAAATTAATCTGCTCTTTGTGCAGATCCTTTCTGAGTGTGTTTAAGCGTCTCTTTGTTGTGTGTATTTTCAGGGCGAGCTGGTGGTCTGCGGGGTCCTGTCTGGAAACAGGCATTTTGAGGGGCGCCTGTGCGACTGCGTCAGGGCGAATTATCTGGCCTCGCCGCCGCTGGTCGTCGCTTACGCCATCACAGGGACGGTGGGAATCGACTTTGAAAAGGAGCCTCTGGGTAAGAGCTCAAGTCTGGATCTGACTCTTTGAAAGTGGCACATTTCACTGGAGTTAAAGGCTCTGTACTTTTTCAAATGAACTCATTTGTTTTTCTTGGTTCTAACGGTTTACATGAGTCCACGATTATTCCTCACTTCAGGGTTAAAAGTCTTTAAAGCATCAAATTTATGAATTTGGAAATAATACCTGAAAAAGTTTTTATATCTGGGTCTTAAGATTTGTGCCACGTAACTTCTCCGTATCACATTTCTCCTCAAAAGTTTAATTTGTCAAACACCATTATCTGGTTAAATAACGTCGCCTAAATAAAAAGCGTCAGAAACAATCCTCAAATTCCCCTGAACACGACACTGAAGATCAGGAGCTTCAGAACCACAAGAAACAAACTGAACAGAAGAGGAAAATCAAGCTTCAAGCTGCTTTACACATATCTCTGTACTGGAGCAAGAAAAGTTTGGCTCAAACACCTGCGAATAAACCGAGTAGAACCACTTAAACTCAGTAATTACTGTTAAGATTTAGCTCCAAATGTCCCAGTTTTCTCTGGTGTGTCCGTTTAGTTTATACGTTCATAGTTTTACTTTCTGGACCTCAGCAGATGTAAGTCGAGGTTATTCCAGTTCTTTATCTCGCAGCCGTAACGTTAACAAGGCCAAAGCTCGACGAAGTTACACAATTTATATGATCACCACCTGACTGAAGTAAAACTGTGCAAATATTTACTGATCGTACGATCCCACCAACAGAAGTCATAATTACAACAACAGACAAAAACAAACAGAGTCCTGTGCACTTTAAGGCTTTTACAGCAATTACAGGATTTGAGTATTTAGGGATTTTGTGAGTAAGAGCTCGGGTCAGTGTGTCAGACACTTCAGAATCTTATTTAGTGCAGAATAGACAAAAACACAGACACAAAACAGCCATAAGAGGCCAGCGGAACGATTCCTGTAAGTCCGTCCTGAGCCTGGATAAGAAGCCGTGCAAAAAGGTGATTCATGTTCCCCAAACCTGTGTCAGGAGGAAAACCGCTCTGAATATTCTACTGTGAACTGTCTTCAGCTTCTGAAGGGCAAAATTACACTGTTCTGTGGTTCTGATGTCGTTTCCTCATCACAAACAGACCTGGAGTCGTGTTTTGTTTCATTCATATGTTTAACACACAAACCTGCACGTTTAGGCTGAGCTCTTCCCTCAAAATGGAAAAAAAACAGTTCCACTTTGTGACGTTATGTGATAATTCAGCTCTAGAGTTTAAAGAACTTAAAGTTCACAAGAGTCAGTTTTGTGAAACATAGGACCTTTAAATATGCAGCACATTGATTTTCAACATCTCATTGGACAATAAAAATCTAATGTGAAACAGGCCGGACACAGCAGACTTATTTGACCTCTAGAGCTGCTTACACAGTAAATCTGTCCTGGGGCCAGACTCATTTTGCTCAGATACATGAGGGAAAACCTGGCAGTGAAACTGAAGCTGCTCCTTCTTCCTCTTCACTGAATGTTCCTTCCTCAGGCGTTTCGTCGGAGGGGAAGGAGGTTTTTCTCCGGGACATTTGGCCGTCCAGAGAAGAGGTGCAGCAGATAGAAGAGGACACGGTCATTTCCTCCGTCTTCAGAGAGCTCAGAGGAAGGATGCAGGTGTGTAAAGTTCTGACTGTACTCAGACCTGTGCCCATAATTACTCTGACTTATCCTTCAGTGTAGGAAAGATGGAATAGTGGATTCTGGGGCTCAGGATTTATCATGTGCACAGTTTGGGTATTTTTGCTGTCACACAGATCAAATTAGAGCTGTGAAAGATTAAATAAATAACTCCTACATTTTTAAACTTTCTACTTGTTCAAAATCAGAATCTACTTATTTGTTTTAGTGTCGATTAGTCTCTGCTTCTTGATGCTTTTGACAATCCCACGTATAGGAAAAGAAATAAACTCTAAACTATGATTAAAAGTGTTCTTAAAATAACGTGTTAATAATAAAATCTAAACTTCAGTGGTTCTAGTTCTGCCTAAGCTTCTGTACCTGACCTGAAAACGCACTTTCATTATTTGATTTGATTTGTTTTTATTTCTGTTCTGTTCAGTTATTTTGTCAGTTTAATTTAGGCATTAGTTTGTTTTGTTTTGGTAAAATTACAGATATATTTTTAAGTTCATTATAGTTGAATTTGCAGTAATCTGGGTACTTGGACTTTATGATATTTGGTTCAACAGGAGAATAAGGAGCAAGAACAGAGATTAGAAATGACGGTGCCTTTCGTGGTTTTGCGTTCACTGTTCTCTCTCCTCCACAGAAAGGGAGCGCGTTCTGGAAACAGATGGAAAGCTCAGACTCTGTGCTCTTCCCCTGGGATCACAAGTCCACGTACATCCGGCCGCCGTCGTTCTTCAGTAAACTGGTACTTTCCAAATCGAACTTTACACCGGCGCGTTAAGTGTCTTTCCTCACTGTGTCTGGTTCCAGACGAAGGAGGTGTCCCGCCCCCCGTCCATCGAAAACGCCCACGTTCTGCTGTTCCTCGGAGACAACGTGACCACGGACCACATCTCTCCAGCCGGGAGCATCTCCAGGACCAGCCCGGCCGCCAAATACCTGCAGAGCAAACGGTGAGCGCGGAAAAACAACCGAGCGACGCAAGAAGCAACGTCAACGAGACAAAAAGAAATCAAAGAGGACGTATTTTACTTCTGTGGGTTTAGGGTCACGTTTACATGAAGCTTTAATTCTGAATCAAACTGAGTGCCTCTTTAAAAAGTCACTCCCCCTTCAGAGCGCGGTCACATGTTACAGTCAGTGTTTATGCTGCTGATGATCGTACTCATACCCATAGGGAGCACACAGGAGAGATCCCTAGATTCTCAGACATGGGTGACATAAATCTGCCTCAGGCTTGTTTTTGATGAGGGAGAAACGTTCTACAGAACAGAGGGGCCAGTTAAAGGCGAAAACCCTCTGGATCTCAGGTTCTTTCACGGTTCCTCAGCTGCCCCAGTGCTCGGGTCAAATGCGGGAGACTAAAGTTCTTAAACTCTGTCAAAGTGCATCATTAATGTTTTTTTCCAGACTGACTCCTCGTGACTTTAACTCGTACGGCGCTCGCAGAGGAAACGACGCGGTGATGACCAGAGGAACCTTCGCCAGCGTAAAACTCCACAATCGTCTGATGGGGAAATCCGGCCCCAAGACTCTGCACATTCCCTCAGGACAAACCGTGAGTCCAGAAAAACCCAGTCCAGAACAAACTGTGAGTCCAGAAAAACCCAGTCCAGACCAAACTGTGAGTCTAGAACAAACCGTGAGTCCAGAAAAACCGAGTCCAGAACAAACTGTGAGTCTAGAACGAACCGTGAGTCCAGAACAAACCGTGAGTCCAGAACGAACCGTGAGTCCAGAACGAACCGTGAGTCCAGAACGAACCGTGAGTCCAGAACGAACCGTGAGTCCAGAACGAACCGTGAGTCCAGAACAAACTGAGTCTAGAACAAACTGTGAGTCCAGAACGAACCGTGAGTCCAGAACGAACCGTGAGTCCAGAACAAACTGAGTCTAGAACAAACTGTGAGTCCAGAACGAACCGTGAGTCCAGAACGAACCGTGAGTCCAGAACAAACTGAGTCTAGAACAAACTGAGTCTAGAACGAACCGTGAGTCCAGAACGAACCGTGAGTCCAGAACAAACCGTGAGTCCAGAACAAACTGAGTCCAGAACAAACTGAGAGTCCAGAACGAACCGTGAGTCCAGAACGAACCGTGAGTCCAGAACGAACCGTGAGTCCAGAACAAACCGTGAGTCCAGAACAAACTGTGAGTCCAGAAAAACCGAGTCCAGAACAAACTGTGAGTCTAGAACAAACCGTGAGTCCAGAGCAAACTGTGAGTCCAGAAAAACCGAGTCCAGAACAAACTGTGAGTCCAGAAATACTGGAGAAAATACCGGAGCTCGTGTGTGGATGTTTAAATCACTGACGCAGATGGACTTAGAGCGCTGTGTTCTTAAAGTGTTTAACCTCCAGGAAGTGTGCTGTTTGCATGCTTGTTGTTAGTTTTGCTGTGACATAAAAAGTGTGTGACAAACTCATCACAGTGAATAATTAAGACGCTCAGAAAGTGAAGTAACGACTCTGGCTTTTTGTAATCTGCTTAAAATAGTTTTCTTCTGTCACTTCTTTAAGATGTTAAACAGCAGATGCAGCTCCTTCATATTATTTTAATCGATCAGGGCTGTGCCATAAAGCAAAAGCTCAACAGATTAAAATCAAAACTCTGATCGATCTTTATGATAAGGCAAACACACTTAAATCGACTCGTCTGCAGCCGATGGTTCGGCCGTGAGAGGATTTCCTGCTCACAGGTTCAGGTCAGAGTCTGTCTCACGTGTCCCTGTGCTTCACAACGCTTTACTTTACCATGAGTGTCTGTTATTGTTCTGTTCTCTGCACAGATGTGAACAGTAGTGTAAAGGTTTTGTTCTGCACAGATGTTTAAGCTTTAGTTTAAGTGTTGTTGTCCTGTTCTGTGCAGATGGACGTGTTTGACGCGGCAGAGCGATATCAGAGAGACGGAGTTCCTCTGGTTATTTTAGCCGGAAAACACTACGGCTCCGGCAGCTCCAGAGACTGGGTCGCCAAAGGCCCGTACCTCATGGTAATCTGAGCCTTTGTGTTCAGCTCGTTTGGCTTTTTATTTTATTATTCAGGTGTTATATTTACTTGTTTAGCAGTAATAATTTAACTGAAAAAGCTCAGTATGAGGGTTAATGTTCATATCCAGTGTCTCCCTCGGTCCTCAGGGCATCCGAGCCGTCATTGCCGAGAGTTTCGAGAAGTTGCACCGGCGACAGCTGCTGGGGGCGGGAATCGCTCCTCTGCAGTTCGAGTCTGGAGAAAACGCTGACGTCCTGGAGCTCAGCGGGAAAGAGACGTTCAACATCGAGCTCCCGGAAAACCTCCGACCAAACCAGCGGCTCAACGTCAAGGTACGAACGAACGGTCAAGGTACGAACGAACGGTCGAGGTACGAACGAACCGAACGGTCGAGGTACGAACGAACCGAACGTCGAGGTACGAACGAACGTCAAGCTACACTACCATTCAAAAGTTTGGGGTCACTATTTTTTAAAGAAAAGCGCAGTTTGTTTCAATGAAGATCCTTTAAACTAATCAGAAATACACTCTGTCCGTTGCTAATGTGGTAAATGTGATTCGAGCTGCAAATGTCTGGGTTTTGGTGCAGTATCTCCAGAGGTGAACAGAGGCCCATTTCACTCCAGTGTCTAATGGTACAATGTGTTTGCTCATAGTGTCAGAGGCTAATGGATGATTAAACCCTTGTGCAGTCATGTTAGCACAGAGGAAAACAGTTCAGCTGGTTAGAGAAGCTATAAAACTGACCTTTGAGCAGGTTGAGTATCTGGAGCATCACATTTGTGGGGTCGATTAAACGCTCAAAATGGTCAGAAAAAGAGAACTTTCATGTGAAACTCGACAGTCTGTTCTTGTTCTTAAAAATGAAGTCTATTCTGTGTAAGAAATCGCCAAGAAACTGAAGATTTCCTACAACAGTGTGAACTACTCCCTTCAGAGAAGAGCACAAACAGACTCTAACCAGAGTAGAAAGAGAAGTGGGAGGCCCCACTGCACAACTGAGCCAGAAGATACGAACATTAGAGTCTCTAGTTTAGAAACAGACGCCTCACAGGTCCTCAACTGGCAGCTTCATTAAACAGAACCTGCAAAACCCCAGTGTGAACATCTACAGTGAAGAGGCGACTCCAGGATGCAGCTTCAGGGCAGAGCGGCAAAGGAAAAGCCACATCTGAGACTGACAATAAAAGAAACAGATGAATATGGACAAAAGAAACAGACACTGGACAGAGGAAGAGTGGACAGAAGTGTTATGGACAGACCCACTGAGCTGCTGTGGACAGAAGTGTTATGGACAGACCCACTGAGCTGCTGTGGACAGAAGTGTTATGGACAGACCCACTGAGCTGCTGTGGACAGAAGTGTGATGGACAGACCCACTGAGCTGCTGTGGACAGAAGTGTTAGGGACAGACCCACTGAGCTGCTGTGGACAGAAGTGTTATGGACAGAACCCACTGAGCTGCTGTGGACAGAAGTGTTAGGGACAGACCCACTGAGCTGCTGTGGACAGAAGTGTTATGGACAGAACCCACTGAGCTGCTGTGGACAGAAGTGTTATGGACAGACCCACTGAGCTGCTGTGGACAGAAGTGTTATGGACAGACCCACTGAGCTGCTGTGGACAGAAGTGTTATGGACAGAACCCACTGAGCTGCTGTGGACAGAAGTGTTATGGACAGACCCACTGAGCTGCTGTGGACAGAAGAAGTTTCCATCCAGACAATCCAACCTGTGGGAGAAGCTTCTAGAAGCCTGGGGTGAAACTTCTCCAGATCCTTCAACAAATGAACAGCTGGAGGCCAAAGGTCTGAAGGCTGTGACTGCTGCAAATGGAGGATTCTTTGACCAAAGCAAATTTTAAAGGAAAAAATGATTATTTCAAATACAAATCATTAGACTTGACTCAAGTTTATTCATTTTGCAAATCATGGTGTTAAATAAAAGTATGACTTTTCATGGAAAACACAAAATTGTCTGGGTGACCCCAAACTTTTGAACGGTCGAGGTACAAACCAAACGGTCGAGGTACAAACCGAACGGTCGAGGTACGAACTGAAGCCTGTGCGCCTCACACTCCTCACAGCGAGAAGGTTCAGGGTTCCGTTCCTGGGTCACTCAGGCCTTTCTGTGAGCAGTTTGCACTTTTCTCCCTGTGTCCAGAAGCTCTGGTTTTCCCCTTAAACCCAAAACATGGACGACACGTTAAATTCCTGCAGCTCAGGTCGTCCAGACTCAGACTCACAGTTTAGAGAGTTTCACTTCCCCTGAAGGTCAAATGCACAGATTTCCCTGTGGGGATGATTCTTTCTGTAGAGCCTGTGGTCCCAGCATCACTCCCACAGCCTCATGAGGCGGTGTGGAGGAAGTGTCCGGCCCAAAGGCACAACAACACTGAATAGATTTTCAGATCAGACCCATCAGAATTCAAGCAGAGCAGCAGAATAGAAGTGAAGTTAAAGTGCATAACCTCATGTGTGTGTTTTCTCCGCAGACGAGTGGAGGGAAGAGTTTTCACGTCACGGCGCTTTTCGACGACGACACAGAAATAATCTGCTTCAAACACGGAGGCCTCCTCAGATTTGTGGCTCGGACGTTTCTCTAAAAAAACAAACTCAAACTCAATGTGTGTGGATCATCAACAGTTATTTACCGTTCCAGTCCAGAGGGAAAACGTCCTCATCACGAGAAGATGCATGATTATGATTATTTACATGGAGAAGACGTTTCCACACGCTTCAGAACCGCTTCAGAACCGCTTCAGAACCGCTTCAGAACCACTTAAAGACACAGATTCTGCATTCAGGAGGCTTTAAACCCGTTTGAACACTTTTACTTCAAGAGAAGATCGATGTTCTAAAGTTCTCTCTTCAGACACAGGGTCCTTCCATGTTTGAGTAATCTAGCGATCTCTCCTGAGCGCTCTGAACTCTCCTTACAGCAGTACGATCGTCACAAACATGACACAAACCAACACTACAACTTCACAAACCTGAGCGCACTTTAGAGGGCGTTTGCTGTGAGCACTTTGACCGCAGTCAGAGTCCGGTGAAGGTTCCTGGGCCTAAAAACACAGAAGTCGTCCAGAGTTCTGCCTGTGACGCAACAAAACGGACAGAATGTAAACTGGAGCTCTGGATTCAGATCAGACTCCAGAGTGTTTCTGAGGAGGAGACTCTGCTGTGACGTGGAGCGTTTGCAGAATCTGTGATCTTTAAAGTCCTGAGCAGATTCTCCCTTTGTTTTGTTCTTCGGCTGAAAATAAGGAAAGAATTCACAGCCTCAAAATGTCCCATCGGTGCTTCAGACGCCGCAGAGAAAAACCCGTCACAGTCGAGGAAAAACAAACTTCATTCACATTTCTAACAATTCTAGAGACGCACCGATCCGATACTGGAAACGCACCGATCCGATACTAGAAACGCACCGATCCGATACTGGAAACGCACCGATCTGATACTAGAAACGCACCGATCCGATACTAGAAACGCACCGATCCGATACTAGAAACACACCGATCCGATACTGGAAACGCACCGATCCGATACTAGAAACACACCGATCTGATACTGGAAACGCACCGATCCGATACTAGAAACGCACCGATCCGATACTAGAAACACACCGATCCGATACTGGAAACGCACCGATCCGATACTGGAAACACGTACCAGCGCCGATACTGACTGGATTTTACTGCATCAGATATCGGCTTCTAAATATCGATTCAGCCGATATCGTCACACAGAAATTAGTGTAATAATGTTATCGTTACACGAGAGAGAAAATGTCAATTGTTAAAAAAACCTCTAACGTTTTACAGAAACAGATTTGATATAAAATGTTTTATTTTTAAACTTTCTCTGAACATTTGAGGTTATTTCAACAGGAACGACCTGAACTATCGCCCCGTGAAATAAAGTGTGTTTTTGTTCTAAGACTCCGGCGTCGGCTTTAATAAACCCTTTAGTATCAGAATCGGTATCGGAACAGAAAGAGCCGGATCGGTGCGTCTCTAGTTCTGATGTAAGAAGAGAAACGGCCTCAACTGTGATAAATCTGTGACATTAAAGTTCTTTTGTTTTTCTGTTTAACACGTCTGAAATAATGGAATAAAAGTCCAGACTGGAGCTTTAATCGTGCAGTGTGGAACTCGTCTCCGTGGCCCCGGAACGTTCCACAGTCACGGCTTCTTTCCCCGGCGACAGACTAATGCCACTGCGGAACATTCCACACAAAGCAATAACATCTCCATGGAGACGAGAAAGCGGCAAAACCTCCAGCAGAAAAGAGCAGGTTTAAGATTTTCATTCATGTTCAAAATCACATGTGGAGTTTGGGTCCGTTTGTTCTTCAGGATTTCAACGAAGAACAGAAAACTGAAACGGGAAAACAGCTGATTTCATTTTTCTGTTTCAGTGTCAAACAAAAGTATAATATATATAATAATCACACAATCCAAAAACTGTTTATCTGAATCCTGATCTTTTCTCTGGTGTATCTGAAGTTCTGCTGCTGAACGACTCGTGTCAGGATCCGTGGGTCATTCCTTCATTTTTAAAGATAGAAAAAACAAAAAAACTCTTTTCTTCATTATTTGTCTCTGAGACTTCGACTTTATTGATCCCGTTGGGAAAAACCTTCAGGGAAATTAAATTTCCAGCATCTGACGAGTAAGAATAGAACAAACAGTAAGAATAAGACAAACAGTAAGAATAAGACAAACAGTAAAGACAGAATCAAAGTCTTTAACTCTTAATGAACTCTGAATCTACAAACCAGGGCCTCAGATACAAAGGAGAAGATATGACCTCCAATAGTCTAAAACAGAATAAAATCAGGGCACAGCTGACGTCACAGTATTGTGAGGGTGACCGAGTGAGTTATTGCACATTATAAAAGACTATTGCACTTCACACAGTTATTGCACATTATGACACGTCTCCAGTGAGGAGTTGTACAGTGGAATCGCCCGGTGCAAAAGGACTTCTTCAGTCTGTTTGTTCTGCGCTCAGGAGCAGGAAACCGAAATGAAAAAACAGATCCTTTGTTTTTTCGTTTGTGGTGTTTCAGTTTCGCCTCCGCCGTAAAACAAATCATCTGTTTTTCATTTTGGTTTTGAAGACAAATAATGAAGAAAAGTTTGTGGTTTTTTTAGTATTTCTGATTTTATATTGAAAAAGGAACGAACGACACGGATTAAACGTGTTTCTTCTTTTACTTTGGCGTCTGAGAAATAAATGTTGAACTGAGGACGAGAAACAGAAGCAGAAACTCTCCAGAGTTCAGTGACTCCACAGAAGCAGAGGAGAGAGTTTATGACAGATCCACGTTTGACTCTGAATTCAGCAGAAGTTCAGATAAACCAGAGAAGAAAATATTAAAACAGAAACGAGACTGTTTACGGAAATAAACTTTAAATTAAATATTGGAAATAGAGGTGGAAATCGGTTCTTTTATTTGACACAAACAGAATGAAATAAACTTTTCCCATTTTCTTCTTTTTGGTTCTTAATTGGAAAAGTCCAAACTCGCGGATCATTCTCGGTGCTTTTCTCCTCTCGTCTTCACTTCGGTTTGTTTCTCCTGCAGTGAGTTTCAGACGATCAGAATCACGTCCGAGGTCGAACCTTTAACGCTGAAAACATCAGTATCGAAACCGTGAACCTGAAGATTTATCGATTTCTGGGGACGAAGTCGTGACATAAAAATGTGCGTTTGCCAAAACGAAGCAACAAACCTGTTTCTGAAGCTGTTCAAACGCCTCGAATTCACAGGATTAGAACACGTGAGTGGAGTTTGGAGCAGTGATGAAGATATCGGCACTAATATCGATCAGTATCGGTGACATTGTTCATGTTTTGGTTTTAGACTCAAATCTATTTTTTATAGAAAATCAATTCATTTTGCTGAAGTGTTAATTTATGAATTACACGACAACTGCATTTTTAATGTCCTATTTTACACAAAATCGACTTATTTCCACGGAAACGAGACCAAATGATCAGGTCAGATCTGTGGAGAGGCGAGTCCACTCACAGAAACAGTCTGTTTAAGCATTTCGAATAAAAAAAAACACAGTGAATATGTTTAATGCCAAACTGCAAAACGATACCGTCACCATGGAGATAACCTGTGGAAAAGGTTCCACAGTGCAGCTTTTATCATAAAATAAAAATGCTTTATTCTCCTTCAAACCGGTCACGTTTCTTTCCTCTGAATTCGAGTCTTTAACTCTTCAGATCCGTTTGTTCAGGACGTTCGTTCTGGTTCCTGTTTCTTTCGTTCAGTGAAAATATGGCTGAAAATGGATCTGTGTAAAGTGTCTGTGGCTCGTGTTAGAAATGTGTAGAACTGACGTCTGGATCTGTGTAAATAGTTTTTAATAAATGATACGAAGATGAAATGAACCTCGTGTGTTCTGTCGCTCTGCAGGTTCAGGACAAAAGACTCGACAGAACCGCAAAGAGCTTCACTGCAAAAAGCACAAATCCATCAGAAAATGACTTCAGAAGCAGTGAAATGATGTCGCTGCAGGAACAAATTCTGTTAAATAAACTTTAGACGAGAACGAAGCTTCAGAACGAGTCCGAAAATAAACGTGAAAACAGGAAGAACCTGAGAGAAGCTTTTGGCCTCAGACCTTCAGGATCAGAGACGTTTGCAGTGAAGCTTTTACACTTTAGTGGAGATCAGTGAGTGGATGTAAAACACACTGGAGCCACTTCCTGTTAGTATCACCACATGATGACATCACAAAGTGGAACAGCCCATTTCCCATTTGAGAGGAACAGTATAAATGTGCAGGTTTGTGAGTTTAAACGTTTCCAGGTCTGTGACGAGGAAACAACACGAGAGCAGCAGAAAAGAGTTTAATCTAGAAATAAAAACTGCGACGCATCGGTTTTTTTGGTGATAATAAAATAGTGAAATGAAGGAAAACGGCGCTCGTCTCTAACATGAGTCAGTTTAGTCCCATCTTCACTGCTGCAGGATCAGGTCAGAAACTCTGGCTCAGTCCGGCTCCAACACAGAAACACAGAAACAGGACATTTGTGAAGTGGAAACAGTGCAACTTTATTGATTTTCTGGGACATCACGATGAACTTCTGCACTTCTGACATTTCGAGGCCAAACAGTTCGACTGTGCAAAACAAACGAGACATTCAGTGAAATTATTCTGAAGGATTCAGTTTGAAACAAAATCACCAGATTAAACAGAATGAAAGAGAAACACAGACCGGCCTCAGGTGTCGGCTTCAAAATAACAATCGTGGATAGAGTTTTTTTTATTTTATTTTGTAAACCTTAAACAAAGATTCTCAAATTGAAATTTTCTAAAATAAAAAGACAATGTAAAACAGACAAGCAAATTATACAAAATTTAAACCAATAAAAATAAATGAAAATGTGTTTTTATATTATCCGCATTTTTTTCATTCATACGTTTTTAGTGCTAATTATGAGATTTTTTTACTTCTATTTAATGATTTTTCTTAATTGTATCTGTGCTTGTAAACGATGTAAACTTATGGACATTTATTTCCAAATTTAGTCATTTGATGTTTTAATGAAATTTTAGTTAGAAAAAAGCGTAAATTATAAAAGTCTTTTTCATTCAGATTTTCCGGCCTGTGGACCCAGTATTTTTATACTTTCTTTACTTGTTGATGTAAACCTGCGGCTGAACGATCCAAATATAATGAGAGAAATGTGAAAACCTGTTTCACTTTAAACACAAATGACGTCAGGAGGAAATATTCTGAGTCCAGTGAAATGGGTCAAACCTGCGACGTTTAAAAAGCCAAAACGTGAAACAAAAACGTCCCAAAAGTTCAAGAAACAAGAAACTTGCAGCGTCCGAAAGGCCCAAAGAAAAGATTCGTCCAAACACAGATCGAACCTTCGGCCCGACTCCGCCTAAAGACTTCGTACGGACTTTAAAGCTGCACTGTGGAACTTTTCTGCTGCTCGTCTCCACAGTTTCCAGGATGTTTCTCAGTTTGGCTTTGACCTCGTCTCTGTGGATAAAGCAGCAACGTTACGGGTCGGATCTGTGGAGAGGCGACGCTGCTCACAGTTGCATGTTTTTAGATTTGTGTAATGCCACAGTGCGGAACATTCCAGGCAAAGCAACAGAATCTCCATGGAGACGAGAAAAGTCACACTGTGCAGCTGTAAACGAAAAACTGTCACGAAACGGACGACGATTCTGCTTCAGGAGCAGAGATTTAAAAAAATGTTTTTTCTCTCTTGAATCTGAGATTCAGTCAAAATTTGGGCTGAATTTGATATTTTTTCCGATAATCTGAACAATTTACACAATTAAACTTATTATTTTGGTTTTGTAAAGTACAGAGGCCCAAACGAGCTGATCACAGGTCAATAATTCTGTCAGTTCTTGTTGAAGTCGCCTCAGATTTTCCCAGAATGTTCAGAAACAGCTGCAGATTTGCTCTGTGCTGTTTTCTGTGTTTTCAGGTGGAGCCGTTCAGTCCAAACAGAATCATGTGGTGTCTGAATCTGCTCCTCACACTCAGACTCATGTGTCTGAATCTGCTCCTCACACTCAGACTGTGCAGCGAGTGAATCCTGAGGAAGCGACTGGAGATGAAGCGTCTGCAGCTCCTTCAGGCTTTAAACGCCGACGACCAGAGAAAAGCACCAGATTGTGTGTGGAGCTGCAGAAAGGTGAAGACTGGAGGAATCTGGGCTTCAGACTCGTTCTCCTCACGACTCTTGGGGCAGGAGTTTGTCCTGAACCTGCTCGAGCTTCTCTCCTGATGCTGATGTTGGTCCAGATCCTCCTGCAGAAGCTCCTTCCTCTGCACTTTGGACCAAGGCCACATTTGTTTGGGGAAGTTTTTCCACATGTTGAAGCTGCACAGTCTGAGTGTGAGGAGCAGATTCAGACACATGAGGCTGAGTGTGAGGAGCAGATTCAGACACATGAGGCTGAGTGTGAGGAGCAGATTCAGACACCACATGATTCTGTTTGGACTGAACGGCTCCACCTGAAAACACACAGAAAACAGCACAGAGCAAATCTGCAGCTGATTCTGAACATTCTGGGAACATCTGAGGTGATTAATTATTGGCCTTTTCTCCTCTGCCGTCTTGAGCTATGACATCATTTCCATTCCTTGACCACAGGTTCGGGTGATAAGAAAATCTACTGATCTGAACATCTTTAAGAGGAAACTGAAGCCGTGTGCAGCTTCAGTTTCACTCGACGGCTTCATCCACAGTGAGTTTGTGTTTGGAAATAAAAGTATCACATGACCAAACTGCCCAGACCCGACTGCTGAAGCTTTGTGTTTAACGTAAAACTGCACGAAGAAAATGAACCAAAAATACTGATGACGCTGATGCTCCGACACTGGGACCACAGCTCCTCCCTGAGCTGCAGAGGCTGCACTGGCACCACAGCTCCTCCCTGAGCTGCAGAGGCTGCACTGGGACCACAGCTCCTCCCTGAGCTGCAGAGGCTGCACTGGCACCACAGCTCCTCCCTGAGCTGCAGAGGCTGCACTGGCCCCGGGATTTAGGGCCCGTTCAGATCAGAAAGAGGCGTTTGAGGTTTAAACAGGGTGAACAGGATTTCCCGTTTTTATGATGGTCGATTATAAAATAAGACGAGTCAGTTTAGTCACATTTTCTTTGTGTTTTGGTCGTTTTTAAGCAGATTTTCTGTATTTTACTTAAACAAATGTCAGTTTCTGCCTCTTTACCGTCTGCAGGATCAGACTGGGCATAAATCACGGGACGATCGTCTTGAAAACAAAAACACAAAATTATAAAAAAAAAAATACTAAAGGTTTTTGTTATAAAGAGTAAATCAGTGTTTGATTGGATTCAAACATGTTAAACTTGTTAAACTTGGATCTGGGAACATTTCGCTCGTTTATGACCTGAAATCAGAATGAAGTGCAGGTTTCACGCCCTCTTCTGGCCGACAGTCGTTACTGCACAAAGATCTTAAAGGACAAAAACCTCAAATCTGCTCTTCTTTTTAAATCTGCTCTTCTTTTTAATGCCTCTTCGATAAACTGCACAGAATTTAACACAAAGAAAAACAGGTTTTGTCATGAGGTCTTTTCCTGCACAAGTGGAAATGCTCTGAGAAATACTCCACTTCATCCCTTTTATAGTGTTTTTGTTTTTAGATCGGCACTTTCTCCGCTTTGGGTCATTTTATCGAGAGTAAACACTGTAAACACGAACAAAGCCTGAGCACAAACCCATATTCTGACTTAAAGATGCACTGCGGAACTTTTCTGGGAGGGGGGGTCCGTCTGATGCTTTAACCCGATGGAGAAATAATAATCATCATCACCATGTTCTGTGGTAAAATCATCTCAACACTTTTCCTGATGTCGGGAATGTTCCACAATACGACATTCAACTTTGGTTCTGTTTGTTCTGTGTGTTTTTATTGATCTGATGAGACAGAAAATACTGGACGAACATGAACGAAAAACAAACAAAAAACTGTCGTCTTGAAGCAGATCTGTTCTGTTCTGTTCTGTTCTGTTCTCGGGGGAAACTGCGACGGATCAGAAACACAAACTCGGCTCGTTCGTCAGTTGGACGTTAAACTTTCTCGGGCGTCAGTATTTTCCCCGACTGTGGAACGAATTTACAACGAATGTCAGGAGAACGGACTCGGATTTATCCACAACCGACGTCCAACAGAAGAACGAGAGAAAGAACGAAGAAAAAAGTGTTTTCTGTTCGAGGGCCGAGTTTATGGAACGACCCGAGTGATTTAATAAAGTCACTGTTGAAACCTTTAAAAGAGTCGAGAGTTTTCTGTGTTGGACGATCTCGAGCTGTGGAATGAATGAATTCTGCATTAAATTTGGTTTGTTTGACTTTATATTGTGTCTCTTATATTTGCAGTGAGTGGGAAACGTGCTGTTCAGACGCTGCTTTTCTTTGCTGAACAGGTTTGTGTTCGGTGCTGATCCGCGGGGCTGGAGTTTATGTTCTGTTCTCTTTAGTTTTGTTTGTGGTGCTGCCAAATGACTGAATAAACTCCCAGTACAAACTCTGTGACTGTGAAACTCTCCATCATCACACTGACCTCAGGGACTTTCCCCAGAAAAGTTCCGCAGTGCACTTTAATGCCACAAATCAAAAAGAATCATCAGACTTCTTATGCGTCCACTGTAGAATATGTATTTTTTATCTAATAAGAAAATATTTGTGAAAGATTAAATGACAATATACAGTTCAAAATACAATAGAGCTACGAGAGGTTAAAGTGATTAAAAAACGCTGTGATTGTTTCTCCCTTTCCACAATCGGCTCCATCCTCGGTTTTAAAGGCAAAGAGGTAAAGTGTATAAGAAAAGGCAGCGGCCGCGGCCACGTGGACACATCAGGCGATCGCCTTCGCTTCAGGTAAGAAGGCCTCCCAGTACTTCACCAGCTGCAACACAAAACACAAGGAACATGAGCACAACACACCAAAAACACCCCATCAGCACTCAAACACACCAAAAACACACCATCAGTACTCAAACACACCAAAAACACACCAAAAACACACCATCAGTACTCAAACACACCAAAAACACACCAAAAACACACCAAAAACACACCATCAGCACTCAAACACACCAAAAACACACCATCAGTACTCAAACACACCAAAAACACACCATCAGCACTCAAACACACCAAAAACACACCATCAGCACTCAAACACACCAAAAACACACCAAAAACACACCATCAGCACTCAAACACACCAAAAACACACCAAAAACACACCATCAGTACTCAAACACACCAAAAACACACCATCAGTACTCAAACACACCAAAAACACACCATCAGTACTCAAATACACCAAAAACACACCAAAAACACACCATCAGCACTCAAACACACCAAAAACACACCAAAAACACACCATCAGTCCTCAAACACACCAAAAACACACCATCAGTACTCAAATACACCAAAAACACACCAAAAACACACCATCAGTACTCAAACACACCAAAAACACACCAAAAACACACCATCAGCACTCAAACACACCAAAAACACACCATCAGTACTCAAACACACCAAAAACACACCAAAAACACACCAAAAACACACCAAAAACACACCAAAAACACACCATCAGCACTCAAACACACCAAAAACACACCATCAGTACTCAAACACACCAAAAACACACCAAAAACACACCAAAAACACACCATCAGCACTCAAACACACCAAAAACACACCATCAGCACTCAAACACACCAAAAACACACCATCAGCACTCAAACACACCAAAAACACACCAAAAACACACCAAAAACACACCATCAGTGCTCAAACACACCAAAAACACACCAAAAACACCAAAAACACACCAAAAACACACCATCAGCACTCAAACACACCAAAAACACACCAAAAACACACCATCAGCACTCAAACACACCAAAAACACACCATCAGTACTCAAATACACCAAAAACACACCAAAAACACACCATCAGTACTCAAACACACCAAAAACACACCAAAAACACACCATCAGTACTCAAACACACCAAAAACACACCAAAACACACCAAAAACACACCAAAAACACACCAAAAACACACCATCAGCACTCAAACACACCAAAAACACACCATCAGCACTCAAACACACCAAAAACACACCAAAAACACACCAAAAACACACCATCAGTGCTCAAACACACCAAAAACACACCAAAAACACACCATCAGTACTCAAACACACCAAAAACACACCAAAAACACACCAAAACACACCATCAGCACTCAAACACACCAAAACACAACATCAGTACTAAAACACACCAAAAACACACCATCAGCACTCAAACACACCAAAAACACACCATCAGCACTCAAACACACCAAAAACACACCAAAAACACACCATCAGCACTCAAACACACCAAAAACACACCAAAAACACACCATCAGTACTCAAACACACCAAAAACACACCATCAGTACTCAAACACACCAAAAACACACCATCAGTACTCAAATACACCAAAAACACACCAAAAACACACCATCAGCACTCAAACACACCAAAAACACACCAAAAACACACCATCAGTCCTCAAACACACCAAAAACACACCATCAGTACTCAAATACACCAAAAACACACCAAAAACACACCATCAGTACTCAAACACACCAAAAACACACCAAAAACACACCATCAGCACTCAAACACACCAAAAACACACCATCAGTACTCAAACACACCAAAAACACACCAAAAACACACCAAAAACACACCAAAAACACACCAAAAACACACCATCAGCACTCAAACACACCAAAAACACACCATCAGTACTCAAACACACCAAAAACACACCAAAAACACACCAAAAACACACCAAAAACACACCATCAGCACTCAAACACACCAAAAACACACCATCAGCACTCAAACACACCAAAAACACACCATCAGCACTCAAACACACCAAAAACACACCAAAAACACACCAAAAACACACCATCAGTGCTCAAACACACCAAAAACACACCAAAAACACCAAAAACACACCAAAAACACACCATCAGCACTCAAACACACCAAAAACACACCAAAAACACACCATCAGCACTCAAACACACCAAAAACACACCATCAGTACTCAAATACACCAAAAACACACCAAAAACACACCATCAGTACTCAAACACACCAAAAACACACCAAAAACACACCATCAGTACTCAAACACACCAAAAACACACCAAAACACACCAAAAACACACCAAAAACACACCATCAGCACTCAAACACACCAAAAACACACCATCAGCACTCAAACACACCAAAAACACACCAAAAACACACCAAAAACACACCATCAGTGCTCAAACACACCAAAAACACACCAAAAACACACCATCAGTACTCAAACACACCAAAAACACACCAAAAACACACCAAAAACACACCATCAGCACTCAAACACACCAAAAACACACCATCAGTACTCAAACACACCAAAAACACACCAAAAACACACCAAAAACACACCATCAGTGCTCAAACACACCAAAAACACACCAAAAACACACCAAAAACACACCATCAGCACTCAAACACACCAAAAACACACCAAAAACACACCAAAAACACACCATCAGTACTCAAACACACCAAAAACACACCAAAAACACACCATCAGTACTCAAACACACCAAAAACACACCAAAAACACACCAAAAACACACCATCAGTGCTCAAACACACCAAAACACACCAAAAACACACCAAAAACACACCATCAGCACTCAAACACACCAAAAACACACCATCAGTACTCAAACACACCAAAAACACACCAAAAACACACCAAAAACACACCATCAGTACTCAAACACACCAAAAACACACCAAAAACACACCAAAAACACACCATCAGCACTCAAACACACCAAAAACACACCATCAGTACTCAAACACACCAAAAACACACCATCAGCACTCAAACACACCAAAAACACACCATCAGCACTCAAACACACCAAAAACACACCAAAAACACACCAAAAACACACCATCAGCACTCAAACACACCAAAAACACACCAAAAACACACCATCAGCACTCAAACACACCAAAAACACACCATCAGTACTCAAACACACCAAAAACACACCATCAGCACTCAAACACACCAAAAACACACCAAAAACACACCATCAGTACTCAAACACACCAAAAACACACCATCAGTCCTCAAACACACCATCAGTCCTCAAACACACCATTAATACTCCAGACCAAACACAAGCTGCACCAGTGTCAGGGTTAAACCAAACTCTACACCTGATGCACCAGTGCTGCAGTCAACACCAAGACCAGTGAGGGTCCAGACCGAGGCAAGACCAAGACCAGGGCCCATCGAGACCAAACCGAGACCCAACCGAGACCCAACCGAGACCCAACCGAGACCCAACCGAGACCCAACCGAGACCAACCGAGACCAAACCGAGACCAAACCGAGACCAACCGAGACCAAACCGAGACCCAACCGAGACCAAACCGAGACCCAACCGAGACCCAACCGAGACCCAACCGAGACCAAACCGAGACCCAACCGAGACCCAACCGAGACCCAACCGAGACCCAACCGAGACCCAACCGAGACCCAACCGAGACCCAACCGAGACCAAACCGAGACCCAACCGAGACCCAACCGAGACCAAACCGAGACCAAACCGAGACCCAACCGAGACCCAACCGAGACCCAACCGAGACCCAACCGAGACCCAACTGAGACCAAACCGAGACCCAACTGAGACCAAACCGAGACCCAACCGAGACCAAACCGAGACCCAACCGAGACGCAACCGAGACCCAACCGAGACCAAACCGATACCGTCTTTGTCATTTTCCACATTTATTTGTATTATTATATTTTGCAGTTATTTTGGCACATTTATATCAATACTTTTATAAATTTAGCACCATTTTATGATTCATCCAGTGTCAGACCTGGAGACTGAGACTAGACCGAGTCCAAATGTGGTCGAGTCCAAGACCAAGTCTGTAAAAAACGGCCTCAAGTTCTACAACACTGTGGATGGGACGAGAGGCAATTTCCACAAGACGAGACAAGAAAGGAGATGAGAGGAAATCGGGTTTTGGCCTCACACTTTTTTATTTCTTTGATTTCCTGTTGTTTCTGTTCGATGTGGTTTGGAACCGTCAGAGACGTAACTCACCAACACACGACTCTTTCTGTCCAGTCCAAATGCAAACTCATGGGAAATGATCTCGTGACAGTTTTATCTGAGGAGATGTTTCAAAGCTTCTAAAGCCGGAGATTTAAAAAGCCCAAACTAAAGTTCTTCTAGTCCTCAGGTGCCGCTCACCTTCTGGTTTCTGAATTCACCTTTTGTGGGATTTTTGTGCATTTGTTTTCCGTACAGTAAACCTGTGATTCCAAAGAGGTGGAAGAAGAACTCGATTTGATTCTGATCTGAGATTTTATGAAACTTAAACTGTTGTTATTCTTGTTCTCTAAGGAAAATGACTTTAACTTTTCAGTCTTGTTCAAAAAGGTGGAGTAGAAAACACAGACACTCTCACATGTGACGCCAAAGCAACATGGACCCACTTCACATTTAAATACAGACGCCTCCGTTTTTTATTTAAGAACAAAACTTTAGTATTTTACTTAGTCAGACGCCCGCTGCTGGACCTGGGAGGAACTGCAGGGGTTTGTTTTTGTTTTTGTTTAAATGTTTAAACTTTATATTAGAATTAACGCCACAGACAGAATAATATAATGTTTTAATCTGTAAATCTATGGGAAAAACACTAGAGTTAATAGAATATGTAAGTTTCGAGGCGTCTGTGATCGGGCTGTGCCCCTGAGGACTCTGAGGATCGAAGGATTTACACGATGGAAGCGTCTCAAAGTGCTGCAGAGGTAAAGTACTCCGACTATAGAAAACATGCAGCGTATAATCCCTCTGCACCGTGTCTCTCACATGTTTGAGTGTGTTTGAGTGTATATATGTTTGTCTTACTCACCTGCTGCTGTGACCGGAGCATAGATTCCAGATATTTCACTATTTGTCTCTTAAAGTTCTTTGTTCTCTCTTTCTGCAAGATAAAAACAGACAGACGCGTCACCAACAAAATATTCAGTTTAATTCACAGGATTCGGGCTCGTTTTCCACATTTGTACCTCAAAGTGCAGGACTTCTTTGCGCACTGTGGCCGATACTCGCTCGAAGTCTCTCTCGTACTGTGTAACTTTGGCCTCCCACTGAAACAGAAACACACGTTAGTCTGGCTCAGGTTCAGGGAAATCCACAGTGTCGTTACCTCTGCGATCTCCTCTTTGGCGAGCTGCAGTTTGTCGGTTTGTTCGTGTCGTGTTTGTCGGTTTGTTCGTGTCGTGTTTGTCGGTTTGTTCGTGTCGTGTTTGTCGGGTTTGTTCGTGTCGTGTTTGTCGGTTTGTTCGTGTCGTGTTTGTCGGTTTGTTCGTGTCGTGTTTGTCGGGTTTGTTCGTGTCGTGTTTGTCGGTTTGTTCGTGTCGTGTTTGTCGGTTTGTTCGTGTCGTGTTTGTCGGGTTTGTTCGTGTCGTGTTTGTCGGTTTGTTCGTGTCGTTTGTTCGTGTCGTTTGTTCGTGTCGTTTGTTCGTGTCGTTTGTTCGTGTCGTGTTTGTCGGTTTGTTCGTGTCGTTTGTTCGTGTCGTGTTTGTCGGTTTGTTCGTGTCGTGTTTGTCGGTTTGTTCGTGTCGTGTTTGTCGGTTTGTTCGTGTCGTGTTTGTCGGTTTGTTCGTGTCGTGTTTGTCGGTTTGTTCGTGTCGTGTTTGTCGGTTTGTTCGTGTCGTTTGTACGTGTCGTTTGTTCGTGTCGTGTTTGTCGGTTTGTACGTGTCGTTTGTTCGTGTCGTTTGTTCGTGTCGTTTGTACGTGTCGTTTGTTCGTGTCGTTTGTTCGTGTCGTTTGTTCGTGTCGTTTGTACGTGTCGTTTGTTCGTGTCGTGTTTGTCGGTTTGTACGTGTCGTTTGTTCGTGTCGTGTTTGTCGGTTTGTACGTGTCGTTTGTTCGTGTCGTTACCTCTGCGATCTCCTCTTTGGCGAGCTGCAGTTTGTCGGGTTTGTTCGTGTCGTTTGTTCGTGTCGTTTGTTCGTGTCGTTTGTTCGTGTCGTTTGTTCGTGTCGTTTGTTCGTGTCGTTTGTTCGTGTCGTGTTTGTCGGTTTGTTCGTGTCGTTTGTTCGTGTCGTGTTTGTCGGTTTGTTCGTGTCGTGTTTGTCGGTTTGTTCGTGTCGTGTTTGTCGGTTTGTTCGTGTCGTGTTTGTCGGTTTGTTCGTGTCGTTTGTTCGTGTCGTTACCTCTGCGATCTCCTCTTTGGCGAGCTGCAGTTTGTCGTGTTTGTTCGTGTCGTGTTTGTCGTGTTTGTTCGTGTCGTTTGTTCGTGTCGTTACCTCTGCGATCTCCTCTTTGGCGAGCTGCAGTTTGTCGGGTTTGTTTGCCCACAGCAGTTTGGCCTCGGCCTCTCTCTTCTTCTGCAGCATGGACTGAGCGTCCTGCCAGCGCTGCCAGGCCTTCATGCGGTGATCGAACGAGCCCTGGTCCAGACACACAGATGAGACGAACGGGTCATGTGTTAAATAAAGAACACATGACTTCATTTACTCGTCCATCTGTCTCAAAATAAAAACTGTGACTAATTAAACTAAGAAAACCAGACTCTTGTCTGTTTTACTTTCCAAAACCAGTACTTTTGAGAAATGTGTGTTGCAGTATTATTATATTTTTATTATATAGTAGATGGTCCCATTTTTATACAGTGCTTTTCCACCCTGAAGCTCTTTACATCATTCACTGGTTCACACACCGGTGCTGATGTGAGAGCAGGATGTGAAACACTGACCTTCAGATCAATGGACAAACACTTTACGGCAGTGTAGTTCTTTTATGGTGATATTGATTATTATGTCGGCCAATACTACGATCAATAGAAAACACAAACCAGGAAGACGTTTGGAAACGTGTGATGAAACTTCTGGTGTAGTTCCGATATCCGAGTCTCCCGATACGATACGATACGATACGGTCTGAACCGCACGGTACGATATTTATCACGATATCGTGGGACAACTCACGATATTACGATATTCTACAGAATAACAGACTGACTCTAAAATGCTTTGCCCAGTCATTGGTGCAACATTTATTGTCTTTAGGGACGGAACGAAATCCAAATCTCTCCAAATCTTTCACCATAAACATCTCACTGTTACTGATTTATTCCAATATAAAACTGTGAATCTGCTCCTTTTTCCTCTAAAAATGCTTCACAGACTTAACCCACAGAATGAAGATGTAAAAGTGCTTAGAACAGTTATTTCTTCATGTCGTCTGCACTGAAACGGAGCAAAGGATCATGGTCTATGTAGTTCCCTCTGTTTTTAACCAAAGACACTTGGGATTCCAGATATTGTGACGCTCCAGATTATTGGGACCTTTGACTGGGACATTTTCTCATTTTTCCTACATTTTGTCAGACTTGGACCATGAACAGAGCCCAGAGGAAGCTGTAACCTCATGTTTCCAGACGTTTTCCTGGTTTGTGACGTGAGGTGGAGCCTTTTGCACAGCCCTGGTTCACGTCACACTTTTTTTGTATCTGTGAAAAGCACCATGCAAATAACGTCCCTGCGGCTCAGATTTGAATATTAAAACCTTCTGTATCTGATGAAAGAGTCACCGAGTGTGGATAGTTCCTCATGTTGAGTGGAACGACTGTTCAAGAGAACCCTAAGAACGCCTTTTTAATAATTTAACACTATGTAAGGTGGAGGAAATTTAGACACTTTAGTATTTAATTACTTCCAACTTAGTAAAAATCAGCCGTGCTTCAGTAGTTCTGCATTTGTATTATTATGACTCTTAATTACTTGAAGGTCCTAAATTACACAAAAGTGACTCTTCTGAGCTTGAACTGGTGTTAGAATGTGGTTCCCTCCTCACACTCAGACCTGGAGTCGTGTTTGTTTCATTCACATGTTTGAGTAAATCTTTATTATTCGTCTGTTACATCTGCAAAGCTCCAAACGCTCTGTTCCACCTGGTGATGTCATGAAGCTCCTTTTGCTCTTGTGTTTGTTCAGGGTTTCCCAGGTTTGACTCCCCCAAATTTCAGACTTTTTAAGACCTTTTTAAAGCACTTAAATGAAAATTAACACCATTAAGACCATTACTCACTGCTTTAAAGAACCAAAAGACTTTTATTATAAAATCTCATTCAGATTCATTTATAGTCATTTGTGTTGGTATAAAATGGCCAAAAATCATTTCTAACGAGACAAACTAAAGTTTCACAGTGTCTCACGTTGCTCCCGGTGAGTTTACACAAAAATAGGCTCATGAAATTTAAGACTTTTGTGAAAAAAATAAGACTTGGACAACATAATTTAAGACTTTTTAAATTAGGAAAATTTAAGAAATTTAAACCTTTTCAGGACTTTAAGACCCCGCGGCTGCTCTGATGTTAGAGATCGGGAATTCCAGGGCTGGAATTTTCCAGATGATTCTAGTGAAAGTGTTTGGAGTTAAAAACACAGTGGAGCACTTCCTGTATCACCACATGATGACATCATGAGGAGGAACAGAGTGTTTTGAGTCTGAGAGAGAAACTCGTGCTAAATCTGCAGGTTTGTGTGTGAAACGTGTGAAAGAAACAAACACGACTCAGGTCTGTCTGTGGAAATATTGTAAAACAGGAAACAGGAAACAGCGTCGTTTTGGCTCCGTTTGAGAAGGAGGGAAACAAACTGTTTTGTGTCAGAGGACAAAATAAATGTGCATCTGTTGTTCTGCTGGTGTCAGTGCTGCTGAGCCCCTGAGCCTCACCCTGACGGCCCCCAGCAGCCGGATGAAGTCTGCGATGTGCTCCGCCAGGCCGAAGGCGTCGTTGGAGGCCTGGTCCTGGTGCAGCTGCTCCATCTTGTCCTCCACCTCTGAAAGCTGCGACAGGGCCCGGGACAGGGCCGTGTTATCCTCCGCACTGCCCAACATCGCCGCGCTCTTCGCAAAACTCGCCGTGTTCGACGACAGCTCTGGAGAAACCACAGCAGAGACGGGACAGTGAGAAAGGAAAAAAGGCTCATTTAGACTTCTGATCTATGCTATAATAATGTGGTTTCCTCGTCACAAACAGAGCTGGAGTTGTGTTTTGTTTCATTCACATGTTTAATGTACAAACCTGCACATTCAGGCTGAGCTCGTCTCTCACTGAAACCGCTCTACTCTTGTGTTTTTAAAGTCCACACACCTTCACTGGAATCATTTGGATGGTTTAAGCTCTGGACTTGCTGATCTCTGCTGTAAAAGGAGCTGTTCACATTAAAACCGCACTGGAACAGGCTAATAAACCAGGATTACTCTACAAAACACAACTCCAGGTCTCTTTTTGATGAGGAAACAACATTATAATAGGACTTAGAGCTCAACAAGAATCCATTTGGTGTTATATAGTTCATATATTTAAAAATGAAAAGCCCCAGATCATCTCTAAACACTCTTGTATACAACAGCTGAGATTTTATATTTTATCACTTACTTTTCTATTTTATTTTGACTTGTACATTTACATTACCGTTCAAAAGTTTGGGGTCACCCAGACAATTTTGTGTTCTCCATGAAAAGTCACACTTTTATTTAACACCACGATTTGCAAAATGAATAAACTTTAGTCAAGTCTAATGATTTGTATTTGAAATAATCATTTTTTCCTTCAAACTTTGCTTTGGTCACAGAATCCTCCATTTGCAGCAGTCACAGCCTTCAGACCTTTGGCCTCCAGCTGTTCATTTGTTGAAGGATCTGGAGAAGTTTCACCCCAGGCTTCTAGAAGCTTCTCCCACAGGTTGGATTGTCTGGATGGAAACGTCTTACGTACCAGACGGTCAAACTGCTCCACAGCAGCTCAGTGGGTCTGTCCATAACACTTCTGTCCACAGCAGCTCAGTGGGTCTGTCCATAACACTTCTGTCCACAGCAGCTCAGTGGGTCTGTCCATAACACTTCTGTCCACAGCAGCTCAGTGGGTCTGTCCATAACACTTCTGTCCACAGCAGCTCAGTGGGTCTGTCCATAACACTTCTGTCCACAGCAGCTCAGTGGGTTCTGTCCATAACACTTCTGTCCACAGCAGCTCAGTGGGTCTGTCCATAACACTTCTGTCCACAGCAGCTCAGTGGGTCTGTCCATAACACTTCTGTCCACAGCAGCTCAGTGGGTTCTGTCCATAACACTTCTGTCCACAGCAGCTCAGTGGGTCTGTCCATAACACTTCTGTCCACAGCAGCTCAGTGGGTTCTGTCCATAACACTTCTGTCCACAGCAGCTCAGTGGGTCTGTCCATAACACTTCTGTCCACAGCAGCTCAGTGGGTCTGTCCATAACACTTCTGTCCACTCTTCCTCTGTCCAGTGTCTGTTTCTTTTGTCCATATTAATCTGTTTCTTTTATTGTCAGTCTCAGATGTGGCTTTTCCTTTGCCGCTCGGCCCTGAAGCTGCATCCCAGAGTCGCCTCTTCACTGTAGATGTTCACACTGGTGTTTTGCAGGTTCTGTTTAATGAAGCTGCCAGTTGAGGACCTGTGAGGCGTCTGTTTCTAAACTAGAGACTCTAATGTTCGTATCTTCTGGCTCAGTTGTGCAGTGGGGCCTCCCACTTCTCTTTCTACTCTGGTTAGAGTCTGTTTGTGCTCTTCTCTGAAGGGAGTAGTTCACACTGTTGTAGGAAATCTTCAGTTTTTTGGCGATTTCTTACACAGAATAGACTTCATTTTTAAAAACAAGAACAGACTGTCGAGTTTCACATGAAACCTCTTTTTCTGACCATTTTGAGCGTTTAATCGACCCCACAAATGTGATGCTCCAGATACTCAACCTGCTCAAAGGTCAGTTTTATAGCTTCTCTAACCAGCTGAACTGTTTTCCTCTGTGCTAACATGACTGCACAAGGGTTTTCTGATCATCCATTAGCCTCTGACACAACGAGCAAACACATTGTACCATTAGACACTGGAGTGAAATGAGCCTCTGTTCACCTCTGTAGATACTGCACCAAAACCCAGACATTTGCAGCTCGAATCACATTTACCACATTAGCAACGGACAGAGTGTATTTCTGATTAGTTTAAAGGATCTTCATTGAAACAAACTGCGCTTTTCTTTAACAAATAAGGAAAGTTCTAAGTGACCCCAAACTTTTGAACGGTAGTGTACATCAGACACATTCGGCTTCACATCAGACACAAATCTTCAGGTCTTCAGTAAAGAAAATATTTTAACACAAAGTTGAATCTGACCTTTTCTGTGCAGCACCAGAGACTCGACCAGAGCGTGAAGCTTCCGGAACTGTTGGTCTGAGGACTCCACCTCCTGCAGCTTATCCTCAAACCACTGCAAACCAAACACAAATCACTTTACGGAAAAGAATCGGAGTAATTATTATCCACTTATTTCAAATGAAGCAAAGAAACACGTGCTTAGCACCACAGTTCACTTTTACACTCTTAACTCCTGCTTAAATATGGACCAGTGTTTCCAGAAGTTCAACATCTCAGACACTTTACCACAGAGAGTTTCTTTAAATCATTTAACCATTATTTAGTAAGTTATTAAAATCATCTCAAATAACGACAGAAGATTCAGTTCAGGCCATTTTCCTGTTGCCCCAGGGTAAATTCAGGGATCTACAGTATCAGGTATTTGTGCTGTTTATAATTACACAGTTATAAAGCGTTTTATTGTCCGATAATGTAAATGAATTTCCTTTGGGGTTAAATCAAGTATTAGGAAGTGTTTGGTTAGCATGCTGGTTGTTGTTTGGTCTCTGAAAGTTGTGACAGGAGTTTATAAACTAAATGGTGTTGGATACTTAGTTTGTCCAGAATGTGAGACGACTCTGGGCCAAACGCTCTGAAACGCTCAGGTTCTGTTTTTCACGTCTTTAACTTTGGTTTATGACGGAATAATTCACTCAGAAAGTGCAGCACGTCCACACCTATGAAGTGATTTGTCCCATTATTAATAATTGAATGAGTTAGAACCTTCATCCTGCAGGACCTGAGTTCTGCAGAGGAACATTTGCCTGAAATGGGGATCCCGGAGTGTGAGCAGGAACTCACCACGTCCGACTCGTTCATTTTGATCGTCATTTTACTGACGGCGTCTGTGGCTCTGGTGATCATCTTCAGGAAACCGGCCCCGCTCAGAGCCTGAGTGTTCACCGCCCGCGGCAACTGACAAGATATCACACAATATAACAAGAATATCACAAACACAAAATATCACAAACACAAAATAACACATCCACAAAATAACACATCCCCGCTCAGAGCCTGAGTTTTCGCCACCCAAAGCAACTGACAAAACATCACAAACACAAAATAACACATCACAACCATACACAAGAATATCCCATCCACACTCTGCAACTGCAGACAAAACATTATAACCACAAAACGTCACATTTCCACCTGCAGACACAGAACATCACATCCACAGTCACTTCCAGGAGAGTCTCAACTTAACCAGAGTCACTGTCCAACATTAAATGAACCGTATGAAAGATTTTAAACACAAACACGAGTGAAGCGTGTCCCACATATGAGCTTCACATGTTCATATCAAACACAAACCCTGTAAACACAGAAATCCTTCACTCCAGATGAACTCAAACTGCTGCTGTTTGTCACTGTGTTTTTGTGTCTTTATGATGAATGCTGTGCTTTTATCTGCTTCTGTCGCCCGTCTGCATCTGTCACTGTTTTACTGCTGACTGCTGGTGACTGATTCCTTTTATTCTGAGTTTGTGCCGAGAGAGAAACAAAAATCACACACATACGACAAACGTATGTCTCAAAAAGGAGCGAGAAGAAGAGAAAGTTATATTAAGCCCTCGTCCCTGTTCATGACAGAGTTTATGTGTTTCTTATGAACATTGATCACAGAACTTTACAAATATTTACATTTAACAAACTAAATGACAGATTCTGGTCATTCAAACGAATAATAATGGTAAAGAAGCACAGAAGTTTATCATTTATGATCGTATCAAAATAAATGAGAATGAGGAGGATTTTAAATTTGTCATTATTATTTTTTCCCGTTTATGATGATACAAACTAATAATAATCTTAACAAAGACACAAAAGTTTATCATTTATGACAATGAGAATGACTTTTTTTTGTTTGTTTTGTTGCTGTGATTTCCTCTTAATGACAGAAACTCTGGACACGACGGACGAGCTGTTTGTGATCCTTTGGTGTTTAGTTTCTGATGATTGTCCCATCAAAAAGCCTCGTGTGTCATTTACTATAGTCCAGTCGGTTTAAACCTAAAACGCGTCTCTGATCTGAACTTCCTGAACCCCAGAACCTGCAGCTGATCCTGAGTCAGTGCTAGTGCAGCCTCTGCAGCTTTTGGCTTAAGGCTCCGTGTCTGTAAAACATTTGGGTTTGATTTTCTGAAATAAGTGAAAAACACTGAACTTTTTCATTCTATATTTTTTCGATGTACTCGTCACAGGGCCCTGGGCTCTGTGCGTCTCCAGGATGTTCACATGTTCAGAGTTTAGTCCCGATGATCAGATAAACTCCGTCAGCGCACACAGACTTTATCTGAGGAGCAGCGCACGAGGGAAATATACAATTAGCACAAATGAACTGCCTCCATCTGCTCTGCAGTCAATTCTAATTTGCATTTCTGTTCAGCACAGACACGAAAAAAGTCCATGAAACAGACTCCGTCCCTCAGCTAAAGCCTGAAGCACGATTCTGCAGAGATGATTTACCGCCGCTTTATTCCACATTCAGTCACAACAAGAAGTGCACAGGTGTAAATAAAATACAAAAGGAATAAAGGCCAAATGAAAGCAGCGCTCACCTCTTCCCTCTCCAGAAACTCTCGGACGTCGGGGTCTTGGAGCAGCGTGGGGTGACTGACCACCCTCTGGAGATACCTGCCAAAACCATGGATTTTACATGAATCATCTTGTAGAAACAGACTTTTTTGCATTTCTCTAAAACTCAGCCCTGTTTTTGTTCCCGATGTTTTGTAAACCTCAGATCAGACCTGCGCTCTCCTGCGTCCGACAGCTCAACATTTTCACCCGTTTCATTAAAAATCTGCGGGGACCCGAACCCGTGCAGGACTCTGGGTGAAAAGTGACATAATAGAGCTTTAAATGTAATCTCTTACCTTTCCAAAGCCCCTCTCCTCCTCTCCAGAAAGTCTGCAGAAGAAGAGTCCTCCTTCCCCACTTTCACTTTGGTCATGCCTGAGAAACACCAAACACCAAACACCAAACACCAAACATTACGCCAAAAACTGTTACTTCGCCTGGTAATATCCAAAGTGGAGATTTACAAATGTTGAACCTGATGATTGCTGTTGGTGTTTAGACCTTAGAATTGACTGTATTACAGCAAAAGCACCTAAACTGCAGCTGTTCCATCTGTATCATTATTACCGGACCCTGACCTGAGCGCAGATCTTCCCTCAGAACTCACCCAGCAGGTTCTTCTCCGGCGGAGGTGGAACGATGTATCCGTTTGGACCGTGTTTCTCCGACAGCTTTTCGTAGAGCCCCAGGAAGTCGCTGTAGCGGCGCCGCACTGAGAGCGTCGGGCTGCGAAACATGGCCAGAGTGGTCTGCAGGAGAAAGAGAGCACAGGATTTAGAAACTGAGAGAGGCCCGAGTACACAGAGTACACAGAGTACTCTGAGTACAGAGTACACAGAGTACACAGAGTATTCAGAGTACACAGAGTACACAGAGTACACAGAGTACACAGAGTACTCTGAGTACAGAGTACACAGAGTACACAGAGTACTCTGAGTACACAGAGTATACTGACTACTCTGAATACTCTGAGTACTCTGAGTACTCTGAATACTCAGAGTACTCTGAGTACACAGAGTACTCAGAGTACACAGAGTACACAGAGTACTCAGAGTATTCAGAGTATTCAGAGTACTCTGAATACTCTGAATACTCGGATGTTTACGATGATCTGAGCATCAGAACAGCAGGTCACAGACTCAGTTCAAGTCCAGTTTACATGTGTTTTCACTGTTGATTTGGTTTGACAGAATCGTTCTGTTTTCCCGTCTGTTTAGTGAAGCAGAAATGTTGAGTTTGATATTTTATGATAATGTTTGAGAATCGTTCAGTTCTGGATGTTTCATTGTGTTTTAGGGTTGGGGTTATTTCTTTCTGAATGTGCAGCTCTAATGTTCAGTGTTACTGTCTTCATGATCTGGAGGCTTTGTACATTTTGTACTTATTCCCTTTATATTATTATTTTTATTCTTATTGTTTATCTTGATTGCATCACACTTTTTCCTCTTTTCCACTAAACTGAGATCAATCAAGTCCTAAAGTCCTGTCTTAATATTTCGCCCTTTCAGGTTTGAGAATGTTCCAAATCTCTGAGTGAAGCTCAGGTTCCTGCTGCTTTTTTCATGTAAATATTAAAAAGGTGTTGCCTAAATGACACAATAGTTATGATTAGTTTAATTAAAATAAAGTACAAGCTTCAGTACATTTTGGTTTCTGTGTAACAGTTATCACATCCAACCAGGAATAACACAAACTTACCCCACATTTAAAAACTAGATCAAATGTTAAATATAATGACACTATTTTATACTCGGAGCTCCGGGCCGAGAGGTGCAGGTCTGAGGTTTGAGAGACTTTAGGAGGTTATTTTTGTGAGGAAATACGATCCATCCTTGAACAGAGGTGGAGGCTTCATCTGTCGTTTTCCTCCTCCTACAAATCCTCAAACCTAAAACTAAGAGTCGAACAGCTCAGGGCCAGAGGCGTGAAACTATTTACTATGAGTTTCTACTTCACTCATTACGACCAGGAGCTCTTGTCCAGTTTTGCCCCAGTCCCAGGAGCTCTTGTCCAGTTTTGCCCCAGTCCCAGGAGCTCTTGTCCAGTTTTGCCCCAGTGCTCGAACATCAGGGTAAATCTGCGTCGGCAAAGACTGGAGCTGCCTGGACTCAACCTCACGCACTTTCTCTTTTTGCAATTAAACTATTAAACCAGATCAACTCAAGTCTTTAATCCTCTGTGGAGCGACATGGGAAATACAATATATGAACTCTTGCACTGACTGTTGCCATGAACTAAGTATTAATAGTATTATAATACTAAGTATTTTAAATGGTCTTTTTATGATTTCCCATCGTCACTGCCTCTGTAGTTCATGACATTTAAATAAAGAATAAAAACCATCCTGGGCCTGAAGGATTCTGCAGATTTGTGGCTCACTCAGAGCAGACGAACAGGCCGAGCTACAGCAGAAAGTGTAAACCTGTAGGTGTTAGTTTCAGAGGAGTTTCAGTGTAGTGAGCGCCCCCTGCAGGCAGGTTTAAGGCCGCGTCCTCCAGAGTCTGACAGAACTGAAGCAGCAGAAACGGATTCACCAAATAAACGTTTGTCCAGTTCACAAATGTTATTTCTCTTTTGTCACTGTTGTACCTGAACGACGGAGGAATCCTACACACGGTTATGAACTGTATATTTGTATATCTGAGTTTGTTTTAGTGAAATGTGAAACGGGAAATAACAGCAGGAGTAAAGTTACCTGTGTGAAAACTTTGTAGGCCATGTAGGCATTCATCCCGTCCCCTAAAGGAAAAACACAAACATTTAGCACAAACACTCATCAAATGACAGTATTCAAAGGTGCAGTGTGTCTGGTGAAGGGTCCACCTGCCTGTCGCTTTGCCCTGAATGTTCCACAGCGCGGCATTAAACCTGCGGAACATCCCTGGCGACGCAGTGACACTGATCTGTTAAAGCAGCAGGTGGTGGACCCTTCACTCTGCAGATTTAAAGACACTTGCCTATTTTTTCAGGCTCTTTCACTGAAACTTGAATCTCAAACTTGTCGTCGTCTTCTTCCTCTTCCTCCAACTGCAAAGAGACAAACTGCTGACGCCGCTTTTACCAGCACAGAAGTAACTCATCAGTAAATTAAACTGAAACTTGCTCCATCTAATCCTCATTTGCCCAGGACTGATTCACCGCACCAAAGGTTTAATGGTGGGGACAGTGTTTCTGGAGTGGATCTGGCTGCCGCCCAGAAATCATTTTAGTCTGAAGTGTCTGAGGGTTTGTTCTGCCCAAGGAGACGACAGAAACTCTGAGTCTGGTCCAAGGCCCGAGCTCCACTCTTATAATCATCAACATATTTACATCAACTCTGAGACTTTCCTGCATTTGGGCCTCAGTCCACACGTGCGCTGATCTGGATTTTAGAATTGCTAATGAAATGGGAGATTTGGCGTGGAACTCTTTGAGACGTGGAGCGGGTTTGGAACTCCACCACTGCTGCGGTCGTTTCATCATTAGGCCAATGTTCACTCAGTGTTTTGAGGACTTCTGCAGCCGTGCGTCTGCGTTACACCAGCAGATTCACATTTGTACATGAGCTGCTCGTGTCCAGACGGTTTCATATCAGACACAGAACCGACACAGAGTGAACCTTAGATTTAGAAAATTCGTTTAGATTCTGTGTGAGTGGAGCTCTGGACTCTGGGACATCAGGACTTCAGAGGGAAATGCTGCATTTTTCTTCAGAGGAGCCAAAGTAGGACATGGATGTGCTTCTGTGTTGTGGCATCTTAAAGCTTCTGTGGATTTGTCAGTAAAGTGACTGTAGTCGTATAAAGTTAATGTTCTCTGAAGCAGTCGTGCACAGACAGCAGCTGCTAAAAGGCTATGAGTCCAGAGTTCTTTAGGTGTTTTAGTGTAGTTTGTGTGCAGTACCTCCTCCAGAGCAGCAGGGCTGGGCTTGGGGAGGCTGGTGGCTGCAGACAGAGCAGATGGAGCAGAGGCTTTGGGGGTCTCCTTCTTTCTCTCATTTCGGGGACTGTCCAGAGAAAGTTCCACTGTGGCTTCTGACACGAGAACAGGAACAACAGGAACAACAGGAACAACAGGAAAAACACCGTCACAAGATCCAGAGAAAGTGGAAAAACAGATATTAGGGCTGCACTTTTTCATTTACAGTAATTTCCTCCACAAACACTAAACTCTTTCGTCTTATTCTGCCTAAAAAACCCTGTAGTTTAGATCTGTACAAACATTCTCTGCTCTGAAAAGTGATTCTTGTGTTAGTTTGTCAGGTCACATTTCAGTCTTTTTATCAGCTCTCCTGGAAAATGCAAACTTTGAACAGAATCCTAAAATTACCACACAAATCACAAACCTAATCAAAGCCTGTCAGAACAAAAAGATGCACAACAGTCGAAAATCTGCATCTCTTTCAGCATTTTTTTTATACATGTTTATGACTTTCTGCACTCGATTTACAGACAGAAGACATCAAATATATGAAGGAAGATTTTTGGGATTATGTAGCAGAGAAAACTTTACTAAATCTAGTTTTTAGATTTTATAATCAGATCCTCAAACTGTCCACTGCCTCATTTATTCAAAGTTTCTTTTTCTTTTTTCTAACCACTTTCTACATTTTATACACAGAAGACATCAGAGAAATGAAGGAGGATATATGGAGTCATGGAGTGAAGAGAAAAGTTAAATATCAAAGCAAAAAGTGAGTTTTTCTTTCACTACATAATTCCATACATCTTATTGAATTTTTTTGAATTGAATTGAATTTTATTTATTTTGGTTGTCAACATTCATAAAAAAAATAAATAAATAAATAAATAACATTTACAAATACATGTCCTCATTGTGTTGGTCACAACCAAAAAAGGATTGGGCTGAAGCAACTTGCTTATGCAAGCCCCCCCCTCAACATTACAACAACTCAAATATTCTACCTTGTTCTCATTATTCCCGTCTTTTTACTCTTTACAACAATGTGTACATGTTAATCATTTCATATTTTAACCTTTTTTTAAACTGTATTAGAGAACTAATCAACTTAAACCGATCGTCAAGCTCATTCCAGAGTTTAGCTCCTAAAACAGACACACATCTTTGTCTGACATTGGTTCTGACTTTACTTAATTCAAACCGCAGCAAACCTCTGAGGTGTACGAACTATTTCGTAATTTAAATAAAGATTGTTTTCCTACAGGAAGATCATTATTCACAGCACCATACAGAATTTCCATGATTTTAAACTTAACTATGTCTGCAAATTTCAATATATTAGATTTCACATAAAGTTCATTGGTTGAATCGTGGAATCCAGCGTTATTAATGGTTCGTACGACCCTTTTTTGTAATTTAATTATTGGATCTAAATATGTTTTGCATGTGTTTCCCCAGATTTCACAACAGTAAGACAGATAAGGAAGCACAAGTGATGAATATAATAAATGCAAACTTTTCCTATCTAATAAAGGTTTTGTTTTATAAAGTATGCCAATAGTTTTTGAGATTTTACTCTTGACATGTTGTATATGCGGCTTCCAACAAATCTGATGGTCTATAATCACTCCCAAAAATCTTGTCTCATAAACTCGTTCTAATTCAATCCCATTCCAGTTCAGTTTTAGATCACAATTTACCCGACTGGATCCAAAAACCATAAATTTAGTCTTTTTCTCATTCAAAAATAACTTATTCAAGTCCAACCATTTTTTAAACAATATCAACTCTCTTTCAACTTGAGAAATTAATTGCTTAACATCAGGTCCTGAACAGAATAAATTTGTATCATCAGCAAAAATAATCATCTTCAGTATTTTAGATACTTTACATATGTCATTTAAATAAAGAATAAATAATTTTGGCCCCAAAACAGAGCCTATTTTGGCCCCAAAACAGAGCCTATTTTGGCCCCAAAACAGAGCCTGCTTTCATATCTTGTGCATCTATAAAAGTCAAAAGTTGTAAAAATATAAGACTGAATGACTTTGGTCTAGTTGTGTAAATCTTTCCCCAAGTTGCACAACTCAAACCCAAACACGACCGCAGCAAACTTCCACTTTAAGAATCTATTGTTAAGTTTTGTCTGTACCTGCAAAAATGTCGGAGTCGTCTTCGTGCAGCCCGTTCGTTTTGGAAGCAGCTCCGCTCTGCATCTTTGTGACCGTCTCCACTGCCTCCTCTGAGAACAGATCCTCTGGCTCCGTCAGCACCGCCCCAGCGCTCCGCACCTCCACTTCTGCTTTCGTCACTATTGGTTTCGGTTCCAGCACATTCGCCGCGTTACTCGCCGCGTTACTCGCCGTGACTGTGGCCGGCGCGGGTTTCTTGGCTGTGGCACCCAAGGGCTCTGGGAACAGATCGTCATCGACTTCTTCAAATAAACTTTTCGGATTTGGCTTGGACGGTTTGGAAAGTTTGGGCTCGGCAAAGAGATCGCTGCCTTCTTCATCTTCATCGTCCGCGAAAATATCAACGACGGGCGGATTTGTTTTCTTAGTTTCGATGAGCGGCGCTGGGTCAAGGTCGAGATCGAGCAGAGGATCTGCTAATTTCGTGGGTTCTGGTTGTGTCTCGGTCGCCAAGAGGTCGAGTGTAACGTCGACGAGAGCAGGGGGAGTTTCTTTTGTTGCTTCGCTCTCGGTTTTTTCAGTAACTTCAGTGATTTCAGTGATGGTCTCCTCCGCCATAGACTCGACTGTCAGATCTACAATCTGCGCTACGTCGTCCTTCATGTCGTTATCGCTTCCCAGAAGGTCGAAGAAATCTTCAGTTGTGTCGTTTTTGGAGTCGGAAGGCGCCGGCTCATCGGGGCTGTCGGATTCTGTGTTGGACAAGTCTTCGAATTCATCCGACGGTTCGCTCAAGACTTCTGCCGTGGGTTTGGTGTCGGAGGGGTCGCTGACGGGGTCACTGACACCGTCGCTAATAGGGTCACTAACGGGATCAATGAGGGGGTCAATGAGAGGATCGATGAGGGTTTCGATGAGGGGTTCGCCGAGGGGGTCGATGAGGGGTTCGCCGGGCGACTCCACGGACGGGTCGGTGCTCTGGCTGGCGGCGGCAGGTGTGGTGTCGGTGTCCAGTGGGTCACTCTGAAAAATAAACACAGGAAAGTATTTAGGGTCAGTAACATGTGCAGCAGGTGCTTCATGTGACGCCCATTTTCAGCTGAGTCTCGTTAAATGATTTTCTAAATAATATTTTTCTTTCTTCAAACAGATCTTTAAATTACATTTAGTTTTAGACGGAAGCTGTGTTTCAGTTTCTTCGTTTTTTCACAATAAACACTCCTAATGTCCTGCAGTGTGACTGTGGCACGTATTATTTATCACTACTTTAAATCTAAAAAACATATACGCCGTTCAACACTGTAATAAAAAAATCCAACACTTCTGAAAAACTTTGAACATGTGCGATGTCCTGCGTGTGACAGCTGTATTTCTATAAAAAAACACCATTTTTATTGTCATAAAGATATTCTTTCAGATGGGACAGTTGCGTAATTATTCGAATTTGAATTGAAAGACGTGTTGGGCAAAATAATAAGAGTTACACAGAAAATGATGTGATGTTTGTGAAGAGGTTGATTTAAATTGTTGAATGGATTTGTTTTTGAAAATGTTTGTTGGATTTTGTTCCACAGGCGTCTCCGCAGGACGGTAAAAGGACATTAAACCTCCAAACGTCAAGTCCCCGTGTGAGATGTAAGAGACATCAGTGTTTATACGTCCATATAATTTCAGAGCAAAAGAGCCCAAAGGTCTCGCCCACGGCAAAGTCCACTCTCAGTGTGAAGAAATTTCACATAAATCTCGTGACCCACACGAAATTCAAGCTCAAAGGCACAAGGGAAACGACCAGCCTAATATCATATGCAGAATGTCGTCACTTTCAGACCAAAAAGTGCATTTCAAACTTAAAAATCAGAAATGTTTTAACAACTGTTCAGTTTATAAAGTTTCAGAAACAGATTTTAAAGAAGAAATATTGTGCTTGAGGTTGTTAAATATTTATAATCTACAGCACAGATTTGCACGCTGCCAAATCCAACACGAATTACAGATTAAGAAAAAGATTAAGAAAACAAAATTGGAGAACAAAGTTTGGACAGAGCAGATTTGGCGTCTTGAAAATAAGTGATTAAAGATTTGCTCAAACATGTATGAATCACTCCAAATCCAACGGCAGAGGGAAATTAGAAGAGGAAACAACTGAAAGCTCTAAACAGTCGGTTTGCTTAATAGGCCCAGAGCAGCTTTGAGTTTTAGAACAGCCACAAATTGAGACTTCATTTCCGTAATTGTGGCTTTTTGGACACAGCTTCTCAAAACAAAACAGCACGTGACTTTTACTTTTACATTTTCATGTAAACACAGCCCTCCTGTGGGCTCACCACCCGCAGAGGGGTCCATAGGGGGTCAGGGGCTGTGAGGACTGGGCAACTGCCCCCACGACCCAGCTGGATTAAGCGGGAGAAGATGGATGGATGTAAACACAGAAAAATCATCTCCATTTTCCACTTATGTTCAGTCTCTGATTCATCGAATTTTACAAGAAAGTTCAAGATCAACAGAAATCAGATTAAAGTCAGGTTAAACATTTGGGGAAACTCTTTTTTGGAGATTTCTTGCAAAAAAACAAAAAAAAAGCATCTGCAGTTGAACAATTTTGACAGATAATCTTAATTCTTTAAAATGTTCTTTAGCGTTACAAATCCTGCAGCCCTTCCCATTTCGCCTGAAGTGTCTGTGCCTCCAAACTATTTAGCGGGAAACTGAGGTCAGCAGTTGCATCTGTTACATAATTCAGATGCATCACATCCTTCGGTCCGGAGCTTCTGACTGGAAGTTTCAACACTCAAGCCGACAGATGCTGTTGTGAAATCCAGATTCCACTTTTAATACTGCATAAAGCTTAAACGTGCAAATTTTATGGAAGCATTCTGGTTTATGCTTTAAATGACATGAAAAGAGTAGAGCTGTAAAAGAAATCCGACACTAACTGAAACTAAAACTACTAACAAAACTAGATACTCGTTTGTGCAAATATCGATCCTGCAGAAAATCACATTTGCAGGACTAAATCTGAGCTTTCCTAGATTTACTATAATTATATACTTTATTAAAACAAATATCAAACACCTCACTGTAACACAGAGAAAGTATTATTTTACACTGAAAACTACATTCTACACCTTAAAAAGTAGCGTTTTTTATCTTCATTATGGTTTCGTAATCTGTATCGAGTAATGTGTCAGTATTATCGAAATCAAGTTTGACAAAATACTCGTTTCAGCAAGTATCGATGCAAAAATCTGACCTAATCTTGAGATTTGTCAGAACAAGTCCAAGTCCACATGGTGAGTATTATTATCTTGTGTTGAAAATGACCACGTAGGTCTATCGTAGTGTTGTTACGATACTCAAATACAGATTCCGATACCACAATGAGGAGAAAAACGTTCTTTAAGACGACAGATAATAATATTTCTATTCCCATGTGGTCTTATATTTTAAATCCCTCTGCACGATCTAAGGTTCGTTTCAGCCCTGTAAATGTCATGTTTTAGTATCGAAACCTGCTCGAATGAGGATCTAGTGTCAATACGAGTTTCAGTATCGATTTTCGATCTTTATCAAACAAACCTACAACAATGGAAATGGAAAAAAGCTCTAACTTTAACTTTAACTGAGCTGCTGAATGAGTGACGCTAATAAAAGTCTTATCTCCTGACTCCTGTTTATTGATGCACCACAGTGAAATCCATCTCCCTGCATCGGTTTAACGAGGAACTGGTCAAACTGGTGACCATTTTAGGGGTGGGTAAAACAAAAATCATGTTTTTTTTATGCCTGTAGTTGACTTAAAAAATTCTTGATCCACTAAAGACACGTCCTGCAGATTGATAAGTCGACTAAAAATGAGGAAAAAGCCCTCAAAACTATTATGTATCTCTGTATATCTGACCCAAAACTGCACTCACAAGATTAAACCTGCACAGATCGGGTCATTTATGCAGAAAAAAAAAAGTACTAAACAATGCATTTAAATATAGATTTAATTAAAATTTGTGAGTTTAATCTGCATTTTTATAAATAACACCAAACAATACCAAAACACAAGACACAATTTCCACAAGATGAGATGAGATACGAGACTGGGTCCACGAGAACGAGACAAGATGAGATTTTAATAGAATTTCTAATAAATAAATGACACGATTCAGTTTCCAGTTTTGGTCTCGATGTATTTGATTTCAGTTTTGTTTCCACTCTAGCGCTGCTTTTTGGAACCGGAAGAGGTAAAACTCACCGACCTGTAATGCTTTTTGTCTTATCATAATGTAAACACTCCCAGAAGAGCATTTTTCTCTTGTGGCACGAGTGGTGGCGTTATAAGACTGAACAGGTTTTCTCATTCTCTCCTGCACAGTCAGTTTTCTGTTTGAAATGTTGTTGTTTTTATTATATGTGCAAATAAAATCTAACTCTAAATCTAAATCTTAAATCTAACTTGAGACACTTGCTTCCTCTGAGAGTTCACACTTCACTGACTGAGAAACTGAAATGACTGAAGTGGATTTCACCCTTAATCTAAAACTTTTCGGACCTGCTGTCGCTATCTCTAGAATGTTCCAATGTGGCTTTAATCGTATGTAAACAAGTGGGTAACACCTCCGGGCCGAATGACAGGTCAGATCTACGGAGAGGTGACCCCGCTGGAAGGAAGGACGGCGATAAATAAGTAAAAGATAAACAAGATCTGCTTCTACTGAACAAAATACAGCACAAATCTGCAGCAAAATCACCACATTTGAAGCCTCAAAATATGTGTGAAATACTTTTACTCATTTCAAACAGGTACTTTCACACTTTAACTTCAGTAGTTTTTTCATGTAATACTTTTACTTGAGTATTTTTTGCTCCTGGATCTGCACTTTTACAGAATCGTGTGCTTAATTCTGTAGCACCACTGCGTCAAATGCAGAGAAGTGCAGACGAGAACCATCCCGACCATCAGGAGGAAACAATCAAACATCTTTTTCTCCTGTGACATAACAAAACATTTTTGGAATAACATAATGACTTGGTTGAAAATTAAAATGGTCATAACTGCTCATTTAAATTTGGAACAAATACTCTATGGAATAAACACATTTCCAAACAATCTTTCGAGACTTTGCAGTATAATAATAATTTTGGGTAGAAAACACATACATAAAAGTAAATGGTAAGACACAAATCCATCTATTCCATTGTTTAAATCTGAAATACAGTCATATTTTGATTTTATGCCGCTCCTAAATGACTCCAACCACGACAAACAATGCATCTGTGAGGACGTCTCCAAATATTTATGTTCTGAATCTTATAAATGTATGAAGACGATGAATATAACTGCCTACAAAGCCTGGCCTTGCTGTAAATGTGCCTGACTGATTTATTTTTTTGGTGTGAATGTTCATAAATGCACATGCTTTGTAATGTTATCTCCCATCGAGAGTTATGCACATTTAAAATAAAATAATGTCCATCTGTTGCTTGTGGCAACTCATGACAAACGACAGACTCCGCACATCCCTGGAGTCAGCTGGAGTTTTGGGCACGCAAAAACGCTGACTGAACTTTTCCATGCTCAACTGAGTTCTCTCCAAGAGTAAAAAAAAAAAAAAAAATCAAAGACAGCAAATTCCCACTTTTTCCTGTGTGAACTTTGCCTGAGGATAAACATCCGGGTTCTGACCATGTGACCAGAGCCCACTCACATGACAGCAGGGGCCAGGTCACTGCCCATTCACAAAAACACCTCAAACTGTCAAATAACCCTGATTTTACACGCTTTTTGTTTGATAAAATCCTTTGCAACGACATTTATTACATGTTATACTCTGCAGACACGTTAATCTTTGCAAATAAACGTTTACAGACACTAGAATGGGGTGCCATCAAAATTAGGTCGTACAAGTGAAAGTTTTAGAAATTATTTTACACATTTAAGTCTATTATGGCACATTACAACTGCAGCTACGCTTTTAGTAAACATTAAGCTTCATGTTGTAGTAGTTTTAGCATAGCTGTTTGATGATCCCACAAGTTAAAGCAGGTAACTGACAAGATTTCAACTTTTTTCCGCATGCGTAAAAGCGCCACAGTAGCCAATCACAGCAATAATGACAAGTAAACCAGCAACATTTATGCAATTTTCCTGCAAATGCAACGCTGTCAGAGACTGAAGTGCAGAGATTGTGTAAACTTTTAGCTGTGTGCAGAGAAAAGAGCTGCGTAAAGGTTTGATGGCACTTCGGGGCGTCGCGTAAAAGGCGCAGGGACTCACCATGGTGCTCAGGAACAGCTCGTCCCCCTCCTCGTCCTCGTCCCCGTAGTCGCTGTCCCGCTGCTGCTGTCCCACTTCCTCCGTGTCCATCAAAATATCCTGGTCCTCCGACTCCGGGAAAGGAGGAGGACTGCGCTCGGAGCTCGTCGCCATCTTTCGCAAATCTTTTTAAAGAAGAGAGGAGGCAACTCAATCCGTGTCCCTCTCTCCCGCAGATAAACACTCACCGCCGGGCTTTAGCGACTCCAAGCTAACGGCTAAAGTGCACGGATGGTGTTGTAGGCTGGTTTTGGAATTGAAAAGCCCCAAAACAGAGCCAGGAAGACTGCGAGGAGGACGTGCAAAACCGCCTCTCTCTGCGTTTTACTTCCTGGTCCTCCCTGGCTGCTGTCAGGTAGCTAGCTCCGGGGTTAGCATTAGCCCCCCAAACTCCAGGCATTTCGAACGATTAAAGCGCGTACCGTGGTTTTATTAAATTTATGCTGATTTTGTTTATTATATTTATATTTAGGAGTCATTTTCGAAGTGGTTAGAAGGGTAGATTAAAGCGCAGTTATTACATTACAAGGTTAGAATTAAGATTTCATACAGTTTGAGACAGTTTTTCATTGTAATTTGAAACACCAGATTTGTCACGTTTTTCCTCGTATAGAATCAAAATTTTAACATAAACTCAATTTACCGTGATATATAATCTGCTAAACTATTAATTATATATATTCTTAATTATTATTAATTATAATTAATATTTATTTTTCAGGTGAGTGACGTCGTGCGTAGCCCCGCCCCGCGCCAGATGCCCAGGATGTAGAGTTTCCAAACCTCACGCAGTCATGGGGACAGTCAGCTGAGCCAGTGAGCAAATAAAAATGATTATGGCTCCATTTTTGAGGCCAATCTTCGCCTGATTTTTTATACTCTTCCAGGAATGTCTCGTCACGGTTTTGTCGAAGATGCAGAAGCTGAAGAACCGCTGCTCTCGAATGCGCATCTGGAGACCAACGTGGACTCGGATGATGGTAAATTAGCAGAACAACATCAAACAACAAAAACAACTATGACAACATCCAGAACAACAACTACAACCACCACAACAACTACAACTACTACAACCACCACAACTACTACAACCACCACAACAACTACAACCACCACAACAACTACAACCACCACAACTACTACAACCACCACAACTACTACAACCACCACAACTACTACAACCACCACAACAACTACAACCACCACAACAACTACAACCACCACAACAACTACAACCACCACAACTACTACAACCACCACAACTACTACAACCACCACACCTACTACAACCACCACAACAACTACAACCACCATGATGGTAAATTAGCATAACTACAACAACAAACAACAACTATTACAACAACTACAACAGCAACTACAACCACAACTACAACCCAAACAATAACAACAGCTACAACCACAACTACAACAACTACAACCTCAACCACAGCAATTACAACTACAGTCACAACTGCAACCACAACAACTACAACCACAACAACTACAACCACAACTACAACCACAACTACAACCACAACTACAACCACAACAACTACAACCACAACAACTACAACCACAACAACTACAACCACAACAACTACAACAACAACTACTGCAACTACAACTACAACCACAACTACATCTACATCTACAACTACAACCACAACAACAACTACAACAACAACTACAACAACAACAACCACAACCACAACCACAACTATATCTACAACAGCCACCACAACCATGATGGTAAATTATCATAACAACAACATCCACAACAACTACAACAGATCCTCCTACTGTCATTTAAATGAATTTGTAGTACTTAATCTGAAAGTTTTAGATTATACAAACTAACTTCTACTTCTTACACTTTTGGAAATATATAAAGAAGACACGGTGAGTCTTTTGGAACAAGTTTAATTCCACATTATGTAACATGCTAGCGAAAAAGCCCATCCATCCATCTTCTTCCACTTATCCGGGGCCGGGTCGCGGGGGCAGCAGTCTAAGCAGGGGCTCCCAAGCTTCCTTCTCCCCAGCCACTTCCTCCAGCTCCTCCGGACGGACCCCGAGGTGTTCCCAGGCCCAGAGACATAGTCCCTCCAGCATGTCCTGGGTCTTCCCCGGGGCCTCCTACCAGTGGGACATGCCCGGAACACCTCCCGGGGGAGGCGTCCAGGAGGCATCCGGACCAGATGCCCGAGCCACCTCAACTGGCTCCTCTCGAGAGGAGGGAAAAAGCCATAAAACATAAACCATGGAAACAAGCACAGAAAAGTCACACAGTGCTGCTTTATTATTTAACAGCCTGTTTTTTTTTGTTTCAGGTGATGTTATTTTTGACAGAACGATAAACAAAGAAGACGAGCGTGCCAAGAAGCGGTTTACTTTTGAGGAAGCAGTGGAAGAAGCAGGTACTGATATCTGTACAGTATAAACACATGAACACACCAAAGTCTGGAGGAAAATGAGAATAATAAAAGTCTGGCCCACAGTCACTCACACAGCATTACACTGCGCTTATCTCTTATGCAAACATTACACTGTTTAATCATCCTCCATTTGCTAAAACATGAACATATAAAAGTGAACCTTTTGTGCAGGACCAAATCCCACTCTATAATATTATTTAAACATGAATAACAGACCGTGCAAAAAGCTCAAGATAGAAACACTTAAATCTATCAGAAAATTACTTAAAAATAGTGAAATTATCTTGCAGCGTGGACAGATCATTTTACTGGACAAGTTCTCTTAAAATAAACAACCTCTAGACGAGAATGAAGCGTCTCAGAATGAGTAAGTAGAGAATAAATCTGAAAATAAGATGAATGACCTGATATAAGTTTTGAAATCTTGGCCAGATCAGAGAAAGTGAGAAATGTGAGACTTGGATTCTTACTGTGAGCAGGGCCGCCTCTCCAGAGATCTGACATGTCACAAGGCCACGTGGCGCCACCTTTCAGAAGAGTTGTGCAGTGCAGCAGTCGGGTTAAAGGCGTTTATTTGTAGTCACCTCAGGCATTCTGAGAATCCTACTTATTCATCATGATGAGTTCATAAGCACTTTTCACACTCTCAGATCAGGGCGCAGGTTTTTCTGAAGGTTACGTTAACAACAACTAGCATGCTAATGTGTTCTTCCTAGAGCTGGGCGGTATGACCAAAAATTGATATCACGGTATTTTTTTAAATTATCACGGTATTTAACGGTATTTTTTTTTCATGGATGTTTACGTGTTAACCCCAATTCCTAATTGTTTAGAGAATACTTACTGCAGTAAATTACCCTGGTTTGAATGATCCCACAAAAGAATTGAGTGCCAGGCACTCAAAATTGTAATAGAGTTGGTAATATCATTCCAATGTTTGCTTTTCTTGTCATAGACGGTCCCTTTAGCAAACGCGCCCACCAGGGACGTCTGTGTAGTGTTTTGTGCTGCAGGGCCAACGTTACGCAGAGATTGGGGAGAAGATGCAGATTTTACTTTCATGCAATCTTCGTATTCCAGGATATGATTGTGGCGGAGGTGGTGAAGCAAGTTGCTCGTGTTGCCTCCTGCAGCTAAAACATTAGCTCGACAACACTTACAGATGATGCGTGTTTGATCCGCGTCAGATTTTTTAAAACCAAAGTATTTCCAAACAACAGACACGGCTCCTTTTTCGGAATGAGTTCTGTGTCTGTGTCATTTTCTTCGTCCATGCTCACCGCTCAACTCGCTGTCCTTACCACCCTAGTCTCTGCCACTACCACGCTCTCCTGCAGAGTCGGCTTGTTTGGTGTAACACTGAAAAACAGCCCCCGCTCAATCTACCGCTGTGCGACGTTCCGCCGCTCTGTGTTGCCGACATATGCGCGCACACACGGTATGGCGGTAAATAAAAAATTCATATCATAAAAATAAAAATTACTGGTATACCGGTTCAAACGGTTTACCGCCCAGCCCTAGTTCTTCCTGAAAATCCTTTATAATCACTTCGAGAGCTGCCTAAACAATATACAATATACTGGAAAAAAAATAAGAGGCCACTGCAAAATGATCATTTTCTCTGATTTTACTACTTATAGGTTTGTGTTTGAGCAAAATGAACATTTTAGTTTGAATCTATAAACTACTGACAACTTTCCTCCCAAATTCCAAATAAAAATCTAGTCATTTAGAGCATTTATTTACAGAAAATGACAAATGGTCAAAATAACCAAAAAATGTTTTCAGACCTCAAATAATGTGAAGAAAACACAATCATACTCATTTTAAAACAGCACAATACTAATGTTTGAACTGAGAAAGAGTTCAGAAATCAGTATTTGGTGGAATAATAATAATAATAATAATAATAATAATAATAATAATAATGCATCAGTTTTATACAGCGCTTTTCTGGACTCTCAAAGACGCTTTACAGAGCATTATTCATTCACTCCACTCCAGAATAATAATGCTGAACACAGCAGTGTTTATCTCCTCTTTTCCTCCTTAAATCAGGTTTGGTTCAGGTGATCTCCTCAGAGCCTCATGAAGCAGAATGAGGTGAGTTTGTGTTTGATTCAACAGACACTGGAATAAAACGCCCCAAACACATGTAGAGGCGCTGAGTTCAGGAAAACAAAAGCACCGGCTCTGATTTTTGCACTGGGTCAAGACACATGTGGCTCAAATCCATGGGGACGGGGCCTTTTGTGTTGGTGCAGGTTTCGGGCTGTTCCACTGGCTGCTGCTCGTGGTGTGTGGTTGGGCCAACGCCAGTGACGCTGTGGAGATCATGTGTGTGTCGTTTCTGCTGCCGACGGCTCGCTGTGACCTGAGCCTGTCCTCCGCAGACATGGGCATCCTCACCGCCAGCATCTTCCTGGGTAACACATGTCTCTGGGTATTCAGTGTTAAACTGGGCTAGAAACTCTCACTTAGGTTTATTTATAGGACAGTCATTCGTAATTTGGTCACTGTGGCAAATCTCACATTTTTTAAGTTCCATGAACAACAAATATCCTTTCTTATTCTGCACAAATGCGGCTAACCCTGCACTTTAGACCCGTACAAACATATATAAGGTGTTTTCATAATATCAGTGCATTTAGACTCCTCTGATGAACTGTTCCCAAACCCCCTTCTGCCTGCAGGGATGATGGTGGGGGGCTACATGTGGGGTTACCTGGCGGACCAGAGGGGGCGCTGTAGAGTGCTGGTGGTGTCCCTCAGTGTGAACGGCGTGTTCGGGGCCCTGGCCAGTGTCGCTCCGAGCTTCTGGCTCTTCCTGCTCCTGCGGTTCATCAGCGGAATCGGGTCAGTACCAGATGAAGACTCATGTTCTGTGCTTTATTTGGGCCTAAACATGTCTCAGTGTTTAGATTTCTGACACAAGGCCACGTTAGAGTCTGGACACAGGGAATAATGTGAGGTGAAAGAATATTAAAGTGGGAAACAAACCTGGAGAACTAAAGGGGAGAGAGAGAGTGAGGAGGAGGGTCTGGACCTCTGCAGAACGTCCAGAACGTCCAGAACGTCCAGAACTCTGCAGCTCAGGTCCTGACTCCAACCAGGAAGTACGAGCACATACGTCCTGAGCTCAGGTCTCTGCACTGCCCCCTGTGGCTCAGGTCTGCCCCCTGTGGCTCAGGTCTGCCCCCTGTGGCTCAGGTCTGCCCCCTGTGGCTCAGGTCTGCCCCCTGTGGCTCAGGTCTGCCCCTGTGGCTCAGGTCTGCCCCTGTGGCTCAGGTCTGCCCCCTGTGGCTCAGGTCTGTCCCTGTGGCTCAGGTCTGTCCCTGTGGCTCAGGTCTGTCCCTGTGGCTCAGGTCTGTCCGTGTGGCTCAGGTCTGTCCGTGTGGCTCAGGTCTGGCCCCTGTGGCTCAGGTCTGGCCCCTGTGGCTCAGGTCTGGCCCCTGTGGCTCAGGTCTGGCCCCTGTGGCTCAGGTCTGGCCCCTGTGGCTCAGGTCTGTCCCCTGTGGCTCAGGTCTGCCCCCTGTGGCTCAGGTCTGCCCCCTGTGGCTCAGGTCTGTGTCTCTGTGGCTCAGGTCTGTGTCTCTGTGGCTCAGGTCTGTGTCTCTATGGCTCAGGTCTGCCCCTGTGGCTCAGGTCTGCCCCTGTGGCTCAGGTCTGCCCCCTGTGGCTCAGGTCTGCCCCTGTGGCTCAGGTCTGCCCCTGTGGCTCAGGTCTGCCCCCTGTGGCTCAGGTCTGCCCCCTGTGGCTCAGGTCTGCCCCCTGTGGCTCAGGTCTGTTCCTGTGGCTCAGGTCTGTCCCTGTGGCTCAGGTCTGTCCCTGTGGCTCAGGTCTGGCCCTGTGGCTCAGGTCTGGCCCTGTGGCTCAGGTCTGGCCCTGTGGCTCAGGTCTGGGCCCTGTGGCTCAGGTCTGGCCCCTGTGGCTCAGGTCTGTCCCTATGGCTCAGGTCTGGCCCCTGTGGCTCAGGTTTGGCCCCTGTGGCTCAGGTCTGGCCCCTGTGGCTCAGGTCTGGCCCCTGTGGCTCAGGTCTGTCCCTATGGCTCAGGTCTGTCCCCTGTGGCTCAGGTCTGGCCCCTGTGGCTCAGGTCTGTTCCTGTGGCCGAGCACCAAAGTTCATCTGTGACATGTTAGAGCCTCATGAACCATCTGCATCTGAGGAGCTCAGGGACCGAACTCCTGCTGGAGTCCTGGTTTAGTCCTGGTTTAGTCCTGGTTCAGTCCTGGTTCAGTCCTGGTTCAGTCCTGCTTTAGTCCTGGTTTAGTCCTGGTTTAGTCCTGGCTTAGTCCTGGTTTAGTCCTGGTTTAGTCCTGGTTTAGTCCTGGTTTAGTCCTGGTTCAGTCCTGGTTTAGTCCTGGTTTAGTCCTGCTTTAGTCCTGGTTTAGTCCTGCTTTAGTCCTGCTTTAGTCCTGGTTTAGTCCTGGTTCAGTCCTGGCTTAGTCCTGCTTTAGTCCTGCTTTAGTCCTGGTTTAGTCCTGGTTTAGTCCTGGTTTAGTCCTGGTTTAGTCCTGGTTCAGTCCTGGTTTAGTCCTGGTTCAGTCCTGCTTTAGTCCTGCTTTAGTCCTGCTTTAGTCCTGCTTTAGTCCTGCTTTAGTCCTGCTTTAGTCCTGGTTCAGTCCTGGCTTAGTCCCGCTTTAGTCCTGGTTTAGTCCTGGTTTAGTCCTGGTTTAGTCCTGGTTTAGTCCTGGTTTAGTCCTGGTTCAGTCCTGGTTTAGTCCTGGTTTAGTCCTGGTTCAGTCCTGGTTTAGTCCTGGTTTAGTCCTGCTTTAGTCCTGGTTTAGTCCTGCTTTAGTCCTGCTTTAGTCCTGCTTTAGTCCTGCTTTAGTCCTGGTTCAGTCCTGGTTTAGTCCTGGTTCAGTCCTGGCTTAGTCCTGGTTTAGTCCTGGTTTAGTCCTGGTTCAGTCCTGGCTTAGTCCTGCTTTAGTCCTGGTTTAGTCCTGGTTTAGTCCTGGTTTAGTCCTGGTTTAGTCCTGGTTTAGTCCTGGTTCAGTCCTGGTTTAGTCCTGGTTCAGTCCTGGTTTAGTCCTGGTTTAGTCCTGCTTTAGTCCTGGTTTAGTCCTGCTTTAGTCCTGCTTTAGTCCTGCTTTAGTCCTGCTTTAGTCCTGGTTCAGTCCTGGTTTAGTCCTGGTTCAGTCCTGGTTTAGTCCTGGTTCAGTCCTGGTTTAGTCCTGGTTCAGTCCTGGTTTAGTCCTGGTTTAGTCCTGGTTTAGTCCTGGCCTTGGGGAGTCAGAGTTTCTTGCAGCTCAAACCTGGAACAGTCTGAACCTGAGACTCGGACTCTGTTTAAATCCAGACTCAGTTCTGTTTGCATTTCTCATTCTGAGCTCTTCTCTTATTGAACGTTTCTCTTTTCACTTTTACTGTTTGGTTTGTTTCTTCTTCTGTAAAACACTTTGATCTGTGCAGATGAACTCTCCTTGTTTTTCCACATCTCTGAGCGGTTTGTCCAGTCTCAGTGAGTCTGATTTTCCACACATCAAACTCCGGGTGTTTCAGACACACGGCTGTAATCAGGGCAGTTTTGTGTGGTGTTACGTAGTGCTTGAAGGTGCAGCAGCCCCTGGAGGCAGCACACAGAGTGTTTTTGAGCTGCAGATATTCCTCACACATGCACTAAACTGCTGAAAAGAATGGTAGAAAATACTTTTAAATCCCCACATACACAGTGAAGTGTCAAACCGAGTGTTTCTTGTTTAGTTGCACTTTACATCAGGTATTGAACGGCGCCGTCGGTTTGTTCGGCTGCAGCTTTTCCCTGGCCCTAAATAACTGGAGCCAAACAACAGGTGTATAAATACATCCTGTGGAGGTCTGAGTCTGGGAAAGAGGCAAATTCAATAAAAATCGAGTTTTGAGCCCAGCTGCAAATGTTGAATATTAAAATGTTGTTTGTGTGTGTGTCTCTGCAGAGTTGGCGGTTCGATTCCAGTTATTTTCTCGTACTTCTCTGAGTTTATGCCGCGTCTGAGGCGAGGGGCCATGATCAGCGCTCTGGCCACGTTCTGGATGGCCGGAAATATTCTGGCAGCAGGTAAAAAAAAAACACCCAACACGTAAAGACCGATTCTGTCCATTTTCCAGTTCCATGGTGGTATTACACTCTGTCTTCCTGAAATGTGTTTAATTATTGGTGTTTTTATTGCTAAATAATATTTTAAGAGTCATGGAAAAGTTCAATGCCACAGTACGGAACATTACAGGTAAAGCAGTTTCCTTTGAGATACGGACGTCTGCCCAGAAGTTTTACCCAAACTGTCGCCAAAGCTGCAAAAGATTCATTCATCTATTCTTCCTTTTTGCATCTTTAGTATTTTATACACTGAAGCCAGCCTGCTTTTATTTACTTTACTTTTACTGAGAAACATCCAGTGCCAGGAAGCATTAAGAATATTTAAAGAACTGCACGTTGAGCACAGAAAAGTGCTATAGGGAAGAGAGTATTTCTGACAGTACAGGAGGTTTGTGTTTCGACACTAAACTCGTAAAACGTCCTCGGCTGTGGTGCGTGTAGGTCTGGCCTGGTGGGTGATTCCTCAGGACTGGGCTCGTCTGCAGAGCTGGAGAGTGTTCGTGGTGCTGTGCTCCGTCCCCAGCCTCAGCTCCGCTCTGCTCTTCCGAACCCTGATGCCCGAAAGCCCCAAGTTCCTCCTGGAGGTGAGTGAGGAGAACCAAGCACTTTTGTGAGTGTAGCATTTACACAAGTCACAGAAACCACCAGGGGGATTTTTGGAGGAGCATTGTTCACAAAAATATCAAATAATCACCACAGGAAAAGTCCATAATCCTGTTTTTAGTGTAGTGTTTTCACGTGGGGAACCCAGAGTATGAAGGAGATTCTGGGTTCTTCCTTGAGTATTGGACAGTTCCTATACTGACAGAATGTGGTAATTGAACTGGATTTATTGGAATCTGAGCTCAGCTTCACGTGGCCTTTGTGGTTCTGATTTTACTAGAATTAAGAGTTTGGGGCGACACTCAACTAATGCTGAGAAAATGTTACCAGTACAATATATTCAATTACCTGTTTTAATTAATGAATTAATGATGAATGAAACATTAGATCTGAAGTTTCGTTAAGTTCTTTGACATGACAGGGACCAGAATCTGAAGTAAAAACATCACATTGATCGAGTAAAACTGTGGTTTATGAATATTTACTGACCAAGTTAAACAGCATTTAAATATTAAATTATGCAAATGAGTTCAGGATGAGTAAAATGAGGCTGACGTGGACAAAGGAACTGTCCAAAAGTCTTCAGACGTATTTAAAGCTGTGTTGAGCATTGAGCCTTTTCTGTGACATGTGCACACGACCAGTAGAGGAGATGTGGTTCGTTTGGTTTGGCTGGAGTTCGAAGTCCTCAGGGCGTCGGATCTGAAGAATCAAACTGGTTGAGATGGAACGAGACACAGTCTGAAAACGCTTCATCCTCAGAAGAGGAGCAGGACACTTAGTGTCTGTGAGGTCTGAGTGGGGCTCACACAAATGAGGCAATTAGGCAAAAATGTGTTGACTATAAAATGCAAATGTTTAGATTTTGGAAAAACAGTCAGATTGAGCTACAGCTGTAAAAACGCCTCAGAAAGACGGCAGAACTTAAAGGAGGAGAGAACTTTAGGTGTTGTCCCTCCTTGGGGCAGCTCCAGGTCCCGTCTCCTCGGGAGCTGGTGGTAACTCCTGGATGAGCCGCTTTGTGTGAGGCTCCTGTGAGCTGCTGGTGAGAACTCCGGAAGAACTCAGGAAGAACTCAGGCAGAACTCAGGCAGAACTCAGGCAGAACCCAGGAAGAACTCAGGAAGAACTCAGGCAGAACTCAGGCAGAACTCAGGCAGAACTCAGGCAGAACTCAGGCAGAACTCAGGCAGAACTCAGGCAGAACTCAGGAAGAACTCAGGCAGAACTCAGGCAGAACTCAGGCAGAACTCGGGCAGAACTCAGGAAGAACTCGGGAAGAACTCGGGAAGAACTCGGGAAGAACTCGGGCAGAACTCGGGCAGAACTCGGGCAGAACTCGGGCAGAACTCGGGCAGAACTCAGGCAGAACTTAGGCAGAACTTTGGCTGAACTGAAGAATTGGAGTGTGTCTGCTGATAACAGTCTGATCTTTCCCAAACTGAGCCAGTGGGAAGGCAGATGAGTGAGATGGTTTGAGCTTTCACTTTACCTTCTCACATTACACATGAACCATTAACAGTTTAAACACAGATGAAGTTTTCACATTTACAGATCAATATTCGAACACAGTCAGTGATTCACAGATCTGAATAGTTCACAGGAAGTTCAAGTTCATTCTGTCTTGACTTGAAATGTCGAGAATGTTCGATAGATCGACAAAAGTCTCCTTTTATTTGACTCAATTATTTATTTAATATATTTTATTTGAATTACTTCAGTCAATGTGATTTCTTTGGTAAAGGGAACGTAGAAGTGTTTTTGAGTCTCTTGTCCTGGAGTTTGGACAGAAAATGTCCCGTGTTTGTAAAGCACAGGGAGTCTCTTCATTTCTGCCCCAGGTCCCAGGTCCCAGGTCCAGGAGCTCAGTGGGGGTTTGCTGAGGTAACAGTGGCCGTTCTGAGTCTTCAGTGTCCTTAATCCAAATGGTCACGTTTAACGTATAAATGGCAGATTCCTTTTGCAGTCTTCATACATTAGGTTTGTCATTAAAGGTCCTGTACCCGAATATTTCACATGTATTTGGGCCAAAATGTTCCTGCTCCAGTAAAGACCTGTCGTATCTGTCGCTCTTGAGGTCAAACTAAGTCTGCTGCGTTTGGTCTGCAGCGAATCATGAACCATTTTATTGTCAGAGAATCAGGAAGGGTGTGTTAGCATGCTAGTTAGCTGTACCTTAGCCTTACTGTGATGGTAAATCTTCACTCTGGTCTCTGAAAGTTGTGAAAAGTGCAAATAAAGTGAGGTGAGGTGAGGTCAGTGAGGAGTAAATTTAGACCACGGCGTTTGTACTTTGCACCTGTGTTTGAGTTTCTGTTTGTTCCGGTTTGTCACATTTTGAAGCCATAAAAAGCAGGTACAGAACCTTTTACCACAGCACATTTTACCTGCCTCCATTTCTATGATAGACACAAGGGTTCCACAGTCATGGAAATCCTGGAAAAGTCATGGAAATTCATAAAGTCAATGAAAGTTTTGGAAAAGTCATGGAATTTTAGTATTTCCTTCACACAAATCCAGCGTTCTGTTGAGTTTACATCAGGTTATTATGATTATTTTCACACGTCTCTGATACCAGCTCAGCCCCACTCGCCTCGACGAACAAATGTTCTGCGGGAAACACAATAAGATGTTCTGTTTAAAGCACAGGTGTCAAACATGTGGCCCGGGGGCCAGATCCGGCCCTCGAAGACCTTTAATCTGGCCCTCGGCTGATTTTCTATTAAAATATTAAAAATTTTCAGATTTTTCTGGTAATTTTCTGCGCATCTTAGCATAGCAACGTCTCCAGTGCTTCTGTGTGTGGCGCCTCCACCAGACAAATGAAGACCTGCCTCTTTCCAAACGCTCTTAAAGGACGATCGTTTTGACTGTTGACCGTGACCCTCATCAGCAAAATGTCAAAAATAAGAAAAGTGGAGCTGAGTGCAGGATTTTCCAAGAAAAACTGACTAATTCTTATTTGTTCACGGAGGTGAATGGGAAACCTGTGCTCGGTGTGTTTGCAACAAGTGGCGGCGCTCAAGGAATATGATCTTAAACACCACTATGAGACACTGCGAAAAATACAATAACTTGAACAGAGAATTGAGAAGACAGAAGAGAAACGAATTATTGCTGAGACTGAAGAAACAGACGTCTGTTTTCACCCAGGGGCCAAGAGGCTACTGATGCTGCTGTGAAAACAACCTAACCTAGCATAATATTATAATATTTTGTAAAATAAAATAAAATAAAAAAATGTCTGTAATAGATTTGTGTTTCTCTGCACAAATATTTGGACTTATTGCTATTTTTGGGGTATATATGCCATGAGTTTTCTGATCCGACCCCTTTGGAATCAAAGTTGGTTGTATACGGCCCCCGGACCAAAATGAGTTTGACGCCCCTGGTTTAAAGCGACAGTAAAATAAACACACTGACAGGATTTAGAATGTTAAAAACTATAAACCGAACCATAAGGTGAGTGGAAAAGGTTCACATTTCATATTTAGCCATAAAACTTACATTTTACGCATGTAGGAGCTGTAAAGTCCTGGAAAACTCACTTTAGGTCATGAAAAAGTCAGGGGAAAATTTTGATATTGTGTCAGTGAAAAAGAGCGGAAACCCTGTGGACAGGAAAGAAAGACAAGAAAGTCCCGTTATGTTTCGATGTTTTCTTTAGTTTATTTGATTGGTTTAGTTGTTTTTCCCTCCAGGCCGGACAGGAGGAGGACGCCGCCCGTGTGTTTGAGCTGATGTTTCAGGTGAACTCGTGGGGCAGAGGACAGAGGAAGGTAAAGTCCTCACAGTAAAACAATTATATGGTGCAGTGGCATATTTAAAGGTGCAGTATGTAACTTTCCTCATGCGCGTCTACATGGAGATGTTATTGCTTTACCCACAGTGTTCCACAGTTTGGCATTAAACCTCCTGTTTGGACACACCGACGTACGGATTTTTACCACTTTACATTTGATTTACGACACAGAACATCAAATAGACGGTGAAAGACAGACGTGAATTAACTCGTATTTGTATTTTTTATATTTTTAATTCTAATCCTCAAAGTATCCACACTTCCTTAGACGTTTCCTGAATTGTTTTTCTGGTCACAGCTGCGTCGTGTCGGGGCGAAGAGAAGCAGAAAGTGTAAAACAGGTTCAGGTTTGATTGATTTCAGATGTTTTAACATAAGATAATATTTCCTTTATTTGTCCCACAATGGGGAAATTTCAGTGTTGCAACGCACAGTTAAGAGAACAGTAAGAAAACAGCAGCAGCAATAGAAGAAAGAATTACTTAAAAATAGACAAACTGTAAAGATTTCTAAAGATAAAGATGATAAAACTATACATACAATAAATTGCTTCATTCATTTCCTTCACAGTTTTGCTCCTGTTGATGTTTTCAGGGAGAATCTACGGTGTAAATCTTGGAAATAAAGAAGAGACGAATGGTTTGGTGCATCCAAACGTGTGACTGTCCGTGTGTTTGTGCTGCGTTTATTTAATCTCTGGTGTCTCGCTTAAACTAAACAGTGGAACATTCTCGTGTGAGCAGTAATGGATCTGTGGAGACGTCAGAAAAGCTCCACACTGCACCTTTAATGTTTAGGACAGTTTAAGGGTCTCACAGAAAGAAAAAAAACAACTTTATTTATGCTGAATATTTTAAAATGAAGGAAAAGGGTTCAGTGTGTTTTTATTGTGTTTGTTTTTGTACTTTTCTTCAGGAATTTGCCTTAAGTGTTTCTCCAAGAAATGACAGCGGCACAACTTTACAGAAAGAGCAGCTCATCCATGTTTACAGAAAGGTAAATTATCTCTTAACCTTTGGAAAAACAACACGTCGATACTGTAACTCAAACAGTTTTGTTTGTGGAAAGAGTCCAGGAGTGTAATAAACACAGAGCTCCTGTCGGCCTGGATTTATGACACAAAATGCAGAGATGTTTTGAGGACAAAAGCCGCGGCTCGTTTCTCTTTCCTCTCTTCCTTCTCCCTGATTCTCCTCCAGGATTCTGCAGGAAATGGGAGGAAGTCCCACCCACACTGAATGACTCTGATCAGGCCAAGAGTCTAAACTTATGTCAGGTGATGAATCGTGTTTTCAGATTTAGTCTCCCGACTCGTTCTGAGGCGCTTCATTCTCGTCTGCAGGTCGTTTATTTTAAGAAAACGTGTCCAGTAAAATGATCTGTTCCTGCAGCGACATCATTTCACTACTTTTAAGTCATTTTCTGACAGATTTAAGTGTTTGTATCTTAGGTTTTTAGCACAGAGGAGACACTCGGATTTTGAACAAATATCTGCAATTGTTTAGTAAATCAGGTATTTCCCCCATGTAAAGACTCATCACATTTTGAGGAACAGTCACACATATTATTTGTCCAAAATGTAATTACCTTTACCAGAGTCGGGCTGATTCTTCGATTAATCGATATTTGCTCCTTCAGAGTTTGGTGGATCAGGTTCATGTTAATGGCCAAACTGAATGTCGGTGTCTGTGTAACGTCGCCTGAGGAGTCGAGGTCTGAGCACAAACTCTGGAGCCTCACAGTCCCACGTCTCGGCTCTGGCTCCTTGGAGATCCCTATATTCCTCAGAGTGTGTTTCCCTGCACATCAGTGTCCCGGGTATGATCGGGTTTTTGAGTGTCCCGGTTTCACATGTTTACGCAGCATCTGCAACGCGACATACGCACAGAACAGACTCAGCATCAGCAGAACATCCTCTGTCACAGAGAGAACACTCATATTCACTGAGTCACAGAGAGAACACTCATATTCACTGAGTCACAGAGAGAACACTCATATTCACTGAGTCACAGAGAGAACACTCATATTCACTGAGTCACAGAGAGAACACTCATATTCACTGAGTCACAGAGAGAACACTCATATTCACTGAGTCGAGTCCTTTAGTCCCACAGAAGCTGAAGCAGCAGCACAAGGAAAGAGCTGCTTTTTTCAGCTCTTACAGTTTATGCAAATGAGCCGTGAGGTTTTAAGTTTAGTTTGTGTAAAACATAAATGTTTAAATCTGCATTAAACTCATTCTGATCTCACACTGATGAGGCTCTGGAGTCAGGACCTTTATGTGTTTAAAGTTGAGTTTATTTATGCAGATTAGTAATAGTCATAATTATGATAATTTTAATATAAAATGTTAATGATTAATCAAAAATCGATCGTTAATTTTCCCGACGATCGATTAAACAAATGGAATCGAATGCTCATCTCTGACCTTTGCACAGCAGCAGGATGTTCGGTAAAGTTGAGTCTCCACAGCTCTTCCAACATGAAGAGCTGTTTGATCCCGACTCATTTGTCACTTATAAATTATATTATGAGTTTCCATCTCTTTTGATTCATGTTTCGTTTGTATTTTTTCCTAATTGCAGTGATTTGTTTGCTTAGGCTCTGTCTCCAGTCAGAGAGATGTTCAGCGGCGTTTTAAGGACCCGGAGCACAGCTTTACTCATCGTCTTCTACTGCATCTCCTTTGGGTGAGAACTCGGCCCCCGTTTTATTAAACGTTTTCTCCGTCCGTCTTCTTTCGCTTTGTCCGGCTGGGCGTCGGCACAGTCCTCGATTTCAGTTCAGGGGTGAAACCAGAGTGAAACTAGACATGAGGAGAACATGCAAACTCCACACAGAAAGGCCTAAATGTACTGCAGCATATGTTCGTTAATCTGTCACAGCATCAGGACACAAACGTGCAGTTCCACAGACTTGACCAGGACAAAGACCGTCTCAAACCTGATAACAGAACTAGACTATGGGACAGAAACACTGTCAGCACAGACTCTTCTGCTCCTGTGTTTAGTGTGACTCTGTTCTGATGGACTATGGGACAGAAACACTGTCAGCACAGACTCTTCTGCTCCTGTGTTTAGTATGACTCTGTTCTGATGGACTATGGGACAGAAACACTGTCAGCACAGACTCTTCTGCTCCTGTGTTTACTATGACTCTGTTCTGATGGACTATGGGACAGAAACACTGTCAGCACAGACTCTTCTGCTCCTGTGTTTAGTATGACTGTGTTCTGATGGACTATGGGACAGAAACACTGTCAGCACAGACTCTTATGCTCCTGTGTTTAGTATGACTGTGTTCTGATGGACTATGGGACAGAAACACTGTCAGCACAGACTCTTATGCTCCTGTGTTTAGTATGACTGTGTTCTGATGGACTATGGGACAGAAACACTGTCAGCACAGACTCTTATGCTCCTGTGTTTAGTATGACTCTGTTCTGATGGACTATGGGACAGAAACACTGTCAGCACAGACTCTTATGCTCCTGTGTTTAGTGTGACTGTGTTCTGATGGACTATGGGACAGAAACACTGTCAGCACAGACTCTTATGCTCCTGTATTTAGTGTGACTCTGTTCTGATGGACTATGGGACAGAAACACTGTCAGCACAGACTCTTCTGCTCCTGTGTTTAGTGTGACTCTGTGTTCTGATGGACTATGGGACAGAAACACTGTCAGCACAGACTCTTATGCTCCTGTATTTAGTGTGACTGTGTTCTGATGGACTATGGGACAGAAACACTGTCAGCACAGACTCTTATGCTCCTGTGTTTAGTATGACTGTGTTCTGATGGACTATGGGACAGAAACACTGTCAGCACAGACTCTTATGCTCCTGTGTTTAGTATGACTCTGTGTTCTGATGTCGTGTTTTGTTTCATTCACACATTTAACACAAACTCTGCACATTTAAGTGTCTCAAACTCTAAAAACTCGGCTCCACCTTGTTTCTGATGTGGCAACTACATTATAACATGTCTTAAACCTCAGGAGGATCCATTTTGTGTCATTTAAGACCTTTAAGTGAAAGATTGTGAAAATTATTCAAAATACAAGGAGTCCAGAAATGTTGACATCGATTTAAAAGCGATTATCTTAAAGACGACTGAGTCTAGATCAGTGAAACAGAACAGTTTAGGTCTTGAACATGGTGAGTTTATTCTGGGACTTTGTTTGGTGAAGTTTTTCCACATTTTGCCCTGAAGCTACACAGTCTGGGGTTAGTGTGTGTGAGAAGTTACACAGTGCAGCTTTAACTCTGTGTTTTATTCCTTTGTCGCTCCAAACTGCACAATACGAAACTGCACAGCTGAGAATTTGAGCTGATTCTCTGGAGTTTCTCTGGGACGTGAGATAAACTGGCTGAACTCGTTTATCTTCAGCTCCAGATTCAGAAGAGCAACTGGACATGGAGAGATTTAAGGTTCACGGTAACGGTCTTCACATTTACACCACGATATTTCTGCGTTTCTGTTCCTCCTTCGTGAATGTCCGTCATCAGGTTTGGTTCACATGATTCAGCTCAACATTTTAGTGTCTCTACAGTTTAAAGTTCGTTAAAGTTACGCTGCACTTTTCTGTTCTAATGTCGTTTCCCCGAGTCGTGTTTTGCTTCACACATTTAACACAGACCTGAACATTTAGGCTGAGTTTTTCCCTCAAATAGAAAATATTCTGTTCCTCCACACACCTCCGTGACATCATGAGGTGGATCAGAGCATTCTGAGGGAGACATAGACTTATAAATGAAACAAAACACAACCCCAGGTCTGTTTTTGAGCAGTACATGGGTTAAAGTCAGTTTTGCCTGAATATGGAAAAGTCCAATGGAAACAAAAGTCAAGACAGAAATCATGATCCAAATGCCCCCTAAGATCAGACAGTTTACTCGTTATATTTATCTTTTACTCATTATCCCGGTACTTATTTTATGTACAAATGTAAACTTATTATACTTATTTTATGCCACAGTTTGTTGTTTGTTGCAGATTCTACGGTTTGTGGATGTGGTTTCCGGAGCTTTTTAAACGAGCAGAAAACGGAGGCTCCGCCTGTGCCACTGTGAACAGAACCAACGCCCAGAACCAGAGCGAGAGCAAGAGCGCCCCCTACAGGAGCTGCTACCCAGTGCAGACGGCAGGTGTGTACCTGACAGGAGCTGTTACCCAGTGAAAAATTCCGTAGTGCAGCTTTAATCATTAATGTATAAACAGATGTGGCTAAAGTGCAGATAAAACGTGAGCCTGAGGCTTCAGTTCCATTTGTTTTCAGAAACTCTCGTATAAATAAGTATATTTATTTTATTCTTCAGACATAGTGACTGTAGAACAGCAGGATGGAGTTTGTTTTGGATACATTTACGTTTTTCTCTGCCTTATTTCATGCTCAAGTATATTTTATCAAGTTTATTTTATTCATTTTATGTTTTATACATCAGAAAACTGCTCTTAGGTACATATTTGTAGCCTGTATTTATGTTCAGTTTGAAAGTTTTGGTTAATTATCAATAAAGTATTTTTTGAGAGAGAAACGCTGAATAAATGCATCATGTCACTAAAAACTACTCATTTGAATAATCATGATTTCAGTATTGACCAGAATAATAATAAATATAATAAATAATCGTGATAATATTTTTTCCATCACGGCGCCGCTCGTCCCTCTGTACCTGCAGCTGATCAGATGTTTGTGTCGCGTCCTGAAGCTGATCAGATGTTTGTGTCTCGTCCTGAAGCTGATCAGATGTTTGTGTCTCATCCTGAAGCTGATCAGATGTTTGTGTCTCGCCCTGAAGCTGATCAGATGTTTGTGTCTCATCCTGAAGCTGATCAGATGTTTGTGTCTCATCCTGAAGCTGATCAGATGTTTGTGTCTGGCCCTGAAGCTGATCAGATGTTTGTGTCTCGTCCTGAAGCTGATCAGATGTTTGTGTCGCGTCCTGAAGCTGATCAGATGTTTGTGTCTGGCCCTGAAGCTGATCAGATGTTTGTGTCTCGTCCTGAAGCTGATCAGATGTTTGTGTCTCGTCCTGAAGCTGATCAGATGTTTGTGTCTCGCCCTGAAGCTGATCAGATGTTTGTGTCTCGTCCTGAAGCTGATCAGATGTTTGTGTCTCGCTCTGAAGCTGATCAGATGTTTGTGTCGCGTCCTGAAGCTGATCAGATGTTTGTGTCTCGTCCTGAAGCTGATCAGATGTTTGTGTCTCGTCCTGAAGCTGATCAGATGTTTGTGTCGCGTCCTGAAGCTGATCAGATGTTTGTGTCTCGTCCTGAAGCTGATCAGATGTTTGTGTCTCGTCCTGAAGCTGATCAGATGTTTGTGTCTCGTCCTGAAGCTGATCAGATGTTTGTGTCTCGTCCTGAAGCTGATCAGATGTTTGTGTCTCGTCCTGAAGCTGATCAGATGTTTGTGTCTGGCCCTGAAGCTGATCAGATGTTTGTGTCTGGCCCTGAAGCTGATCAGATGTTTGTGTCGCGTCCTGAAGCTGATCAGATGTTTGTGTCGCGTCCTGAAGCTGATCAGATGTTTGTGTCTGGCCCTGAAGCTGATCAGATGTTTGTGTCTGGCCCTGAAGCTGATCAGATGTTTGTGTCTGGCCCTGAAGCTGATCAGATGTTTGTGTCGCGTCCTGAAGCTGATCAGATGTTTGTCGTGTGTTTCAGTTTACATGGAGGGCTTCTTCATTGCAGCGTCGAATCTGCCCGGAAACATCTTCACCATCTTGATGATGGACAGCGTCGGAGGAAAGGCTCTTCTCTGTGAGTCCAACATTTACTGAGAAATAAAGAGGAACGAGGTCCAGAGTTTAGAGCCTTAGTTTTGTAGGTTAGTTTAGTTTTCTTCTGTTTGTCTTCATCTACAGTCCCACAGGGACCAGAAAAACCTCCCAGACCCACAAAAAGAACCCAGATACATCCTGAACTGAACTGTCCAAAGGCCCCGTGTGTGTGGAGTCTGTGCTGTTTCTGTTTCAAACAGGGTCATAATCACAGCTGAAGCTGAGCCTAAACCTGCAGACAGACACAATGAACAGACCAGAGCTCAGAATCTCCAGAACTCCCTGAGCTGCAGAGGCTGCACTAGCTCTGATCCCGCCTGATCAAACCCGTTCCTGATTAGCACTCGAAGACCTACGGTATCGTTTACGATACCGAGGAACATGTTTCTATAACCACAGAACTTTGTAAGTGTAAAAGACAGAAACGTCCTTTTCCCCTCTGAAAGTGCAGACATAGAGGTTTCCGTACATTTCTGCGGCTTTATCCTACGTCACACTCACGCTGTGTGATGACGGGAGCAAAACGAGTGTCCAACAGGAACTTTGTTTTCCCCAAACTCATGCGCTCCGTCCATTTTGATCGAGCCAAACTTTGCCAAAGAGTGAAGTGAGTCAAGATGGTCGACTCCTCTGACTGTGTGTGTTTATAACGAGGGAAAAGTCGCTCTAAGTGGAGTTAATTCTCACACACATGGAAAATGACACATCTTGGTGTGTGTAATTGTGCATCTCTTTCTATTTTTATTTAAAGGTTTATTTCAGTCCAAATGAACAAATCCAAATGTAATTTCCACCCTGGAAATGCAGAAGTGCTGTGGCTCTGGCCCTGGACCTGACAGGAGCTGTTTCCAGGACTGGACCAGGAAAGTCATGGAGCCACTGCACTTTTTTTGTTTTTAGGGCAATAAGGAGATTTTTAATTTACTTACAGACTTGAGATTTTGCATTTTTGTAGCTCAGGCCCTAAATTAAGCATTTTTATGTCCAAAAAGTTGTTTCTACATGTTTGCTGTGGGTTTTGTATAAAAGAGTGAATTTTATTTCTATTTCTGGTCCTGTAGCTTTTCTCACAGCCTCATGACACAACTACAGCAGCAGATTATGAAATAACAGGTTGGACTGAACAAAAGGAGGTAGAACACTTCATTAGGGGGAAAAGGGGCAGTTTTAAAAGCAACATTAAGAAACAAATCCAGGCGACGAGAAATGTACTAAAATGTCCCTTAGGTCTTCAGGGGATAAACTCGTTCCTGTTCAGTCTCGTTCAGTCTCGTTCCTGTTCAGACTCGTTCAGTCTCGTTCCTGTTCAGTCTCGTTCCTGTTCAGACTGGAACAAGTTCAGTCGTTCTGATCGGAACTGGGACAGTCACTCGGTTCCTGATGGGAGCTTCGTTCAGACTCGTTCAGTCTCGTTCCTGTTCAGACTCGTTCAGTCTCGTTCCTGTTCAGACTCGTTCAGTCTCGTTCCTGATCAGTCTCGTTCCTCCTGCAGCCTCCAGCCTGCTGCTCTCGTCTCTCACCGTGTTCCTGATCCTCCTGCTGCAGACCAGAGCTCACACTCTGCTCCTGTCCTGTGTGTTCAGCGGCGTCTCCGTCATCTCCTGGAACGCGCTGGACGTGGTGGGAACAGAGCTGTACCCCACTCACCTCAGGTACCCCAAAACTCACCTCAGGTACCCCAAAACTCACCTCAGGTACCCCAAAACTCACCTCAGGTACCCCAACACTCTGACTGACTCTGAACCCCTGAGACTGACTCTGAACCCCTGAGACTGACTCTGAACCCCTGAGTCTGACTCTGAACCCCTGAGACTGACTCTGAACCCCTGAGACTGACTCTGAACCCCTGAGACTGACTCTGAACCCCTGAGACTGACTCTGAACCCCTGAGACTGACTCTGAACCCCTGAGACTGACCCTGAACCCCTGAGACTGACTCTGAACCCCTGAGACTGACTCTGAACCCCTGAGACTGACTCTGAACCCCTGAGTCTGACCCTGAACCCCTGAGACTGACTCTGAACCCCTGAGTCTGACTCTGAACCCCTGAGACTGACTCTGAACCCCTGAGACTGACTCTGAACCCCTGAGTCTGACTCTGAACCCCTGAGTCTGACTCTGAACCCCTGAGACTGACCCTGAACCCCTGAGACTGACCCTGAACCCCTGAGACTGACCCTGAACCCCTGAGACTGACTCTGAACCCCTGAGTCTGACTCTGAACCCCTGAGACTGACTCTGAACCCCTGAGACTGACTCTGAACCCCTGAGACTGACCCTGAACCCCTGAGACTGACCCTGAACCCCTGAGACTGACCCTGAACCCCTGAGACTGACTCTGAACCCCTGAGTCTGACTCTGAACCCCTGAGACTGACCCTGAACCCCTGAGACTGACCCTGAACCCCTGAGACTGACCCTGAACCCCTGAGACTGACTCTGAACCCCTGAGTCTGACTCTGAACCCCTGAGACTGACCCTGAACCCCTGAGACTGACTCTGAACCCCTGAGACTGACCCTGAACCCCTGAGACTGACTCTGAACCCCTGAGACTGACCCTGAACCCCTGAGACTGACCCTGAACCCCTGAGTCTGACTCTGAACCCCTGAGACTGACTCTGAACCCCTGAGACTGACTCTGAACCCCTGAGACTGACCCTGAACCCCTGAGACTGACCCTGAACCCCTGAGACTGACCCTGAACCCCTGAGACTGACTCTGAACCCCTGAGTCTGACTCTGAACCCCTGAGACTGACCCTGAACCCCTGAGACTGACCCTGAACCCCTGAGACTGACTCTGAACCCCTGAGACTGACCCTGAACCCCTGAGACTGACTCTGAACCCCTGAGACTGACTCTGAACCCCTGGGGCTCCATCCAACCAGGTTCAGAACCACTGTTCTAGACTATTCAAAGAGCCCAGTATTTTTATTGAAGACTTAAGATTTAAAATCTGACGTTTTCCTGGTTTGACTGTTTGAGTCCATTTTACCTGGACAAGAGCAGCAGAGGTGCAGATGTAGTTGTGTTTTATCTGATTCTTTATATTTTTGTGCATCTTCTTGTTGCAGAGACTTAGACAAACTTTAATGATCCATAAGGGAAGTTATTTGGACACAGGAGCTCACACAGCACAATATAATATGATAACAAAGAGCAAAGATATAAATGGTAATAATCCATTCAAAATCAATAGAAAAAATCCTAACTGGTGTCCAATAAGGCATAAGTACACAAATGTTTGTGTAAAAGTAAAATATAGAAATGCAGTCATATAAAACAGATCTCTGCTGTGTACAAGAATGTCCTCAGAGACTCTCAAAGTGCTGCTGATGAAACAGACACTGTTGTCGTGTCTGCTGCAGGTCCTCAGCTCTGGGCTTCTTCACTGGAGTGGGCAGAATAGCGGCGATTATGGGTAATGTAGTTTTTGGGCGTCTGGTGGATTCACACTGTGCGGTGCCGATGCTGCTGGTGTCTGGACTCCTGCTGACCGGAGGCGTCTTCGCTCTGCTGCTGCCCCAGACCAGGCAGACGGAGCTCACATGAGCACGCTCCGATATGCTCCGATATGCTCCGGTATGCTCCGGTATGCTCCGATATGCTCCCATATGCTCCGATATGCTCCGATATGCTCCGATATGCGCCGATATGCTCCGATATGCTCCGATATGCTCCGATATGCTCCGATATGCTCCGATATGCTCCGATATGCTCCGATATGCTCCGATATGCTCCGATATGCTCCCATATGCTCCGATATGCTCCCATATGCTCCCATATGCTCCCATATGCTCCCATATGCTCCCATATGCTCCCATATGCTCCCATATGCTCCCATATGCTCCGATGTGCTCCGATGTGCTCCGATGTGCTCCGATATGCTCCCATATGCTCCGATATGCTCCCATATGCTCCGATATGCTCCGATGTGCTCCGATGTGCTCCGATATGCTCCCATATGCTCCCATATGCTTCGTACACACTCCATCTGATTTAGGTTCAAAACACTCCACTTTTCTGCTTCAGTCAAGTTTCATTTACATTATTTTTGATGTTCTGATGTCACAAACACCTGGAGTCGTGTTCGGGTTCATTCACACATGTTTATTTCACACGTGTTTATTTCTTAGATATGGGACAGTCTCATTGATCCACATGTGTCAGTGCAGCTGTAAATGTGCCAGAGTCACTGCAGGATCATTTTTATCTGTCCTCCCAGTGGCAGGACGATGGCCAGACAAAAAGAAGACGTATGAACAGAAACATTCAGTCCATCACACAAGACAAAGACATTAAAGATCAGTGAATATGAATAATAAACATGGAAAAATGGGAAAATGCTGAAAGCACAAACGGCTCATAGATGAACGACAACAGACCCAAACAGTTTAACACAAACCTGCAGATTAAAGCGGAGTTCTTCTCTGGGAAAACGCTCCACCTCGTGATTTCATAGACTTAGACTTTACAAACTTTATTGATCCACAGGGGAAGTTATTTGGACACAGGAGCTCACACTTCACAATATGAGATAATAAAAAAGAGTAAAACACAGAAATGGTGATAATACATTTCTAAATAAGTAGCAAAAAAGAGCAAGAGACACGTGTGAGGTGTAATTCTCCTCCACTGGAATCATGAGAATAATTTACAGCCCTGGACTTGTCCGTCTCCACTGAACAGAAGGGAAAAGGAGCTGTTCACTTGAAAACTACCACTTCATGACATCACAAGGTGGAGCGGAGCAGTTTGAGTTTGGGATGCAGACAGACGAATAATAGAGAGTTAAACACAAAACACATCTCCAGGTGTTTGAGGAGGAAACATTCTAACACTGCATTTTCTGTTTTGGGTCATACTGAACCTTTAAGAGTTTTACATTTGTAGGTAAAAAACTTCAAATTAATTGTAAAAAGTAGTAAAAAAAAATCAAGTTAGTCATAAATTCAGTCAGGTGTTTCATAGGTGCTTTAGCAGTGGTATTAACAGTAAAAGCCAAAGTGAAGAATCATTTTGTGGTGAAGAAATTACACTTAAAGATGCACTGTGGAACTTTTCTATTGCCTGCTTGTTTCCATGGAGACGTCATTGTTCTGCCTGGAATGTTCCACAGTGACATTAAACAGCTCGACTTCACATTTATTCACTTACAGGAGGTTTTACGGCTCAAAAATCCCTAGAAAATCATTCCGCCTCTCCACAGATCTGACCTGTAACCTGGTCTGGTTTGTTGTCTGTGAGGACAGAAAGGTTTAATGCCGCACTGCGGAACATTCCAGACAAAGCAAAAACATCTCCATGGAGAAAAGCATCAGGAAAGTGACGCCTTTAAGTGCAGCTTTAAGGTTCTTATGTTTGTTTTATTCGTTTGTTTCGTTTCGTTTCTTCCCTCTGAAAAGTTCCAGATTTGATGAAGATTTTATTTTAATATTGAAAAGTGCCGTAACAGAAAGACCATGTGACCTTTACCACCGCTGTTATTGGAAATGTTATATTTGTTTTTCACTGTACGTCTGACACAGTTTAGTGAAGCTATTTTATAACTTAAAGTCATTTACATTTTATATATATATATATATACACTATTCTGTTTGGGTTTAAAGTGGGGCTAAACAAGACCAAAAGAGACAAAAAGTGCCTAAAAATCAGACTTTTTTTTACTTTTAAAATGTAAAAAATAATAATTCCAATAGCCAATGTTTTTGATATTGTTGGTGATGTTGGATGTTGTTCGTTACAGAGTCGATATTAAACTATTTTCTGATGTTCTGATGTCGTTTCTTCCTCTTACACTTCACATCTCAAAGTAAATTAGCACCTTTTCCTTTCTCAGAGCAGCAGCACCTCAAGTTTACTTTCCCCGTTCAGAACAGATTTAGATTTGATTTGCTCAGTGTGAAACTCATGAATAGAATTCACGACATGAAGCTGCCGCAAAATATCAAATACTGAAGTAAAGAAACGATGTGAGAGACGCAGAGAACTGAACCTAAAAAAAGCAAACAGGAAATGACAGACTTTTGAATAAGTTTATTTGTATAATAATAAATAGACTACTTCAGAGCACAGTTCACACACAGACGGAGGAGTTTGGACGTTCTGCAGCGACTTCTGTTTGTGAAACGGACGAACTGACCTGAAAACTGCAAAGGAACAGTGAATATCTGCAGCCCTTCAAAACCAAACTGTTCTCATGACAGAAGCTCTAATACATTTGAAGCTGAGTTACAGAGGGAATCTTCTGCTACTGCAAAAATGTTGTTTTTTCTTCACAATTTTAAATGAATTGCAAATACTTCAAGTCAAAATCCCGACCTCCCCATCATTTAGAACAGTCACTGCTCTTTGGTTTTGAAGAGACGCTGGTGCGACTCAGACTGTGTAAAGAAATGGACTCAGGGAGCGACGTCCCCGAGTCCGGCTCCAGAACGAGACTCAGAGTCAGGGGAATTTAGACTCGAGTTTCAAATTAGGAACAGGAACTGATTTACAGCCAAAAGAGTCAAATAAAAACACCAGGATCCTATGGAGCAGGTTAATACAAACACTTTGAGCTTCCTTCTCAATACAAAGTGAACTGGAGCCGGAGTCGATGGAGCCAGAAGCGCGCTCGTGCTCACTTCCAGCTGAGTCCGTTTATTTCTACAGCCTGAGGTTCAACTGCAATGAAAAGAAATGAAGTCCATCCAAAAACATTCAACACATTAAGGTTTGTAACGGAAAGAAGCTGCAGACGGAACAAGGCCAAAAGGAAAAGGAAAGTGAACAGAACATTATTTCTGTGTCAGGCTTCAGTTTTGTGGACAATATTGATTTTATATTCTCAGACACACGTTCATGCGCACGCCACACTTTAAGTACTTTTTACATATAGAGCAACTTTTGTACAAGGAACGCCTCCTGCCCGGACCTGTGGGAGATGCGCTCAAACGTGGAAGCTGAAGGGAAACGAGTCGAGTTCGATCTGATGTTTTTGTTTCATTACGTTGTGATGGAAAGTACAGTATGACCATGCGTTTTCTAACAAATAAACTTACGACTGTTTAACATTATTGAAAGGTTCTGTACTTGATTTTTTCCCGATCTGTCACATATACTGAGTGTCCAAAACAATCTGACATTTCACAGGCCAATAATTTAGTCAGTTCTTGTTGAAATCACCTCAGATTTTCATCTTCAGATTGTTCAGTCCAAACAGAATCATGTGGTGTCTGAATCTGCTCCTCACACTCAGCCTCATGTGTCTGAATCTGCTCCTCACACTCAGACTGTGCAGCTTCAACATGTGGAAGAACTTCCCCAAACAAATGTGGCCTTGGTCCAAAGTGCAGAGGAAGGAGCTTCTGCAGGAGGATCTGGACCAACATCAGCATCAGGAGAGAAGCTCGAGCAGGTTCAGGACAAACTCCTGCCCCAAGAGTCGTGAGGAGAACGAGTCTGAAGCCCAGATTCCTCCAGTCTTCACCTTTCTGCAGCTCCACACACAATCTGGTGCTTTCCTCTGGTCGTCGGCGTTTAAAGCCTGAAGGAGCTGCAGACGCTTCATCTCCAGTCGTTTCCTCAGGATTCACTCGCTGCACAGTCTGAGTGTGAGGAGCAGATTCAGACACTACATGATTCTGTTTGGACTGAACGGCTCCACCTGAAAACACAACAGAAAACAGCACAGAGCAAATCTGCAGCTGATTCTGAACATTCTGGGAAAATCTGAGGCGATTTCAACAAGAACTGACAGAATTATTGGTCTGCGAATTGATGTAAAAAATTTTGTGACTCCCTGTGTTATATAAGCATTTGCTGAAGTGAACAATGTGTCTGGATCTGATTCTAAAGCTCGTTATTGTCTGAGAATCCCACAGACTGTGTGAAGTGGACTAAGGGAGCGTGACGTCACCTTTAGCATTTAGCTCCAGTCAAATGAAGCTCATCGAGGCTGGCAGGGAGCGATTTTGTTCCATATTTGGAATTCCGACCGCGAGTATCATAGCAAATAAAGAGCCAATCCGGAGCGAGGCTGATTCTAACGTCCCTTAAAGCCTCTGGTTTAGCCGAGAGCACCGAAAGAACCTCATTTATCTGTTTTTAATGTTCATATCTGGATTTATGGACAAAATTGCAAAATAAAAAGTAGGTTTAGTTACTGTATGTCCATTTACATACACAGTCTATGGAAAAATCAGGAAGTGCGTGTTGGCAAACTAGTTGGTGCTCGCTTTACCATCACTGTACAACTTCGCTCTGGTCTTTGAAAGTCATGAAACCCTCTTACAACAAACTAGTTCTGTTTGTCTCGTTTTAAGACGGTAAAACTCAGGTCCAGCTCCTTTAATGTGGATAGACTTTGTTTTGTGCTTAGTTTCGGTTTGTTTAGCTCAATTAACTGCAAACATTTGAAGGAACTAAAGCAACTTAAGTAAAAGAAATCATATTTTGTTTTAGACTGCTAATCACTATGGCAACGGTCCGAATTTTTAATCTTCCTGAAACCCACGGATTCCCCAAAACACGTGATTTGTGACGTGTAGGCTCTCGTCGTCTTTCCTGCTAAAATAAATAACTAAAATGCTACAGATGCAGTAGAGTGGTGTGTGTCCAGAGCGGCAGACAGGGGGCGCCGCTGTGACCGGGACACAGCGGTGCAGGTCCAGAGCGGCAGACGGGGGGCGCCGCTGGGCCCGGACGCTTCACTGCGTCAGAGCCTGCAGAATCTCCTTCACCAACATGGTCCCGATCAACATCTTGTCGCAGTTCACCGTCAGCTGCGCCGCTCCTTCCTGTTTGGTCGCCACGGTGACCAGGACCAGGCTGTTGCTGGTGACGGTTCGAGCGGCGAATCTGTGAACAGGAAAATCAGGAGGAGGAGGAGGACTGAAGGTTAGACGAAGAAAAGCAGAGCGGAAATACAGAAGAAAGTAAAGAGATAAAGTGTGAAAATTATATGTTAATGTTCGGGATTTTACACATTTATCTCAGAAACCAATAGGGATAAAAATAAATATTACACTGCACTGTTGCTTTAATGATACTTTGCAGCTGATGATAACTAGAGGCACTACTCTGTCTGAAGAGTAATTGTACAGTTCATTATTTTGAATTTCAATTAAGAACTAAAAATGAGAAAACTATTTATTTCATTATTCAATTTTAGCATAAACAGATTTCAACCTTTATTTCATTTTTAGAACTCTACGAGCGCTACTTCCTGTATTTTTATACTTTTCAACATTTTCTCCTCAAACTGCCCCTTCACTGATGTAAAACTACGATACATGTTCATCACAGGTTCTCTCCTCTGACCCTCTGACCTGCTCTGGTTGGTTCTCTCTGACCTGCTCTCGTTGGTCCCTCCCTCTGACCTGCTCTGGTTGGTTCTCTCTGACCTACTCTCGTTGGTTCCCCTCTAACCTGCTCTCGTTGGTTCTCTCTGACCTGCTCTGGTTGGTTCTGTCCTCTGACCTGCTCTGGTTGGTTCTCTCTGACCTGCTCTCGTTGGTTCCCCTCTGACCTGCTCTCGTTGGTTCTCTCTGACCTGCTCTGGTTGGTTCTGTCCTCTGACCTGCTCTGGTTGGTTCTCTCTGACCTGCTCTCGTTGGTTCTCTCTGACCTGCTCTCATTGGTTCTCTCTGACCTGCTCTGGTTGGTCCCTCCTTCTGACCTTCTCTCGTTGGTTCCCCTCTGACCTGCTCTCGTTGGTTCTCTCTGACCTGCTCTCGTTGGTTCTCTCTGACCTGCTCTCGTTGGTTCCCCTCTGACCTTCTCTCGTTGGTTCCCCTCTGACCTGCTCTCGTTGGTTCTCTCTGACCTGCTCTCGTTGGTTCCCCTCTGACCTGCTCTCGTTGGTTCTCTCTGACCTGCTCTCGTTGGTTCTCTCTGACCTGCTCTCGTTGGTTCCCCTCTGACCTGCTCTCGTTGGTCCCTCCCTCTGACCTTCTCTCGTTGGTTCCCCTCTGACCTGCACTCGTTGTCGGAGCCGCAGGGCACCCGGCTCAGGTTGGCGGCGGTCGTCACTCTCTGGACGATGGCGTGTTCGTTCCGACACTTCGAGTCGAGCGTCAGTTTCTCTGAGATCTCGTTCATGCCCATGAGCTGCCCTGCAGGAGACACAGCGGCGTTCAGGAGGTCAGTGTCCTGGACTTTAGAAAGTGTTGTATTGTCCGATAATCAGGAAGTGCACTGTTAGCATGCTAAATGAGCGGGAAAAGCTTCTAAACTCATTGTGGTGAATAATTAGAGTGTTATTTTTCATTATTTATTATTATTTCAGGATCAGTCGGAACCATCTGCAGATGTGGAGTCTTGGTCAGAACTGTTTTTGTTGGAGGATTTAAGGATTTTTAGGGTTCTGGGTTGATGGAGGGAATATGAGTGCTTAAAAGAAACCCACCCAGACACAGGGAGAACATGCAAACTCCACACAGAAAGACCCGGTGCAGTTATTTAGGCCATTGTGGCACAAAATGACAATATTGTTCATGTGCTGGTGGAACAGAAGGTCCAAAGGAGGCGAGAATTTAAGTCATTTATCCTCCACAGACGTCTCAGTTTAACACTGACTCACAAAAGCTCCTGTATCTTTACACCAGGATCTTCTCCTGGCACCACTGTCTAAACTGTGGCATGTTTCTGTCTGACTGGAGCCTTCAGGCCTTCAGAGTCTGACCACACTCACTTTATAAACCTCCAGTCACAGGGGCTTGAACACTCAAAGATCAGACTCTGTTCACTGTTGGAGTCATATATGTTGATTAAGTCCGGGCCTGTATTACTGATGTAAAGAAACTTCTGCTTAAGACGCCCAGTTGGTCTCCAGCCTTTTACTTCTATCGTTCTTGGACAAGCTGAAACCTTCCGCCGCACCTTCCTCTTTCTCTGGTCTTTACCTTGTTCCTTTTTAAACTCGTTCTCGGTCATAAACACCGGCCTCATCAGCTCCCCCACCGGCGGCTGCACCGTCACAAAGAACTTCTTGGAATTTGTGCTGAAAAGAGAAAATTACTTGAATTTAACATGTATTTATTTTATAGACTTACTTTATTATTTAGCTAAGACAAGACATGAAGATTTATTCTGCATTTCTTTTCTTGCTTTTCGGTGTTTTCTTTCTAACCGTGTCCACTGAACTGTCTCTGATTCTTTGACCATAAATGTTTCTCTCACCAGAGCTGGAAGTTTGCAGCTTGAGTGGAGTCGCAGAAGTCGATGCCCATCACGGCGGAGGTCGTGTCTCCGGCCGCCAGCACCTCTGCACAAACAAACCCAGGAATTTACAACGTTTAAACAAAATGCACAACCGTTAAACCAGGAACAGTAAATGAAGGTAATCGGGACCCACGGCTCTCGCGCTCACAACTGCACGTCTGAGCAACTGAACCATCTGGGATTTTTCTGCTATTGTGATTCGATTTGTGCTTTAAGTTTTAATAACAGGATTCTGTTCAAAGTTCACATTTTGAACATGTCCAGAAGAATTGACAAAAAGACTGAAATCTGAAATGCCAAACGAAAAGACTAATCACACTTCAGAACATTCGTGCAGATCTAAACTACAGACTTAGCCGTTCTTAGAGCCTATAAGACATTCTGTTTGTGAAGGAAAAGATGGTGCTAAAAAAGCAGCTTTTAGGATTTGCTGATGGGCTCGATTCAGGCGTCACTAAACCAGCAGACGTTTGGAAACAGGTGGATGACGACTTCCTTGGGGCTCTGTTGGTGATAGAAACTCTGACAAAATCTGGGAAAACTGAGAAAATGGAAGATGTCCTGGTATTCTTTCTTTTTCCCTTGTATAAATGTGTGTATTATAATTTGTCTAACTTAATAAAATAAAGATGATTGTAGCGTTCGGTGATGTTCGGCAGATCCACAGTTCCAGCCGTCTGAAGACTCGATTAAAGTCCCATCCTCATGGAAAGTTTTGGCAGGTGAAGACGCTGCTCCTCGGTTTTATCACAGGCCCAGAGTCGGGAACTGCACCGGAAATCATCATCCGCAGGTTTCCAAACTTCTAGCGGTAAAGTCGGGCGAACACTGTGCGATATTTTAGATGGTTTCACAGAGCCCAGGCTCTGTTTCAGCTCCAGTTCTTGGACTTGTCCTGTGTGTTTTGGGTTTCTGCTGTTGGACTTCTCTCCTGACGGGTCTCGGTTGTTCAGTTCTGGTCCCTGGTCAGTGGGATTCGTCTGCACCTCCCACCTCGAGCTGCCTCCTCCTGTTTAAGTTTCCTGTTCGTGTTCGGGTCTGTGGGACTCTGTGGTGTTTTAGTGTCTCTGTGCACTCGAACTTGTGAAAGAAGCACCAGTTTAGTTTAGTTTAGTTTAGTGTCTCTCGTCTCTGTGGTGACTCGGTGTTTATGAGACTCGTTATGTCAGGACTGACCTTTGTTTCTTTAGTTCTCTAGTTCGTGAGTTCCTTTTTATTTTGCCTTTGTTGCCCTTTAGTTTAAACCTTGTAAATTTGTGCTGTAAATATTTTAGATCCTTTTTGTTCAATTTGACCTCGTACATTCCTGTTATTTAAAGTACTTTATTCTATTTTCCATCTTGATTTTTGTTGTTTCTTCCCCTGCCCCTCGCTGAGCTCGGTCATTACACCAAATCTCATTTCATTTTTTGTGGAGGAAATTACAGTATTTTGTGATTTGCTAATTGTGTCCATTCAAAATGTGATTTCAGTTTGATTGTGGTTCAGTGCAGCTGTGAGTGTGTGAGTGCATTTCACACACAACACAGGCACATCACATCAGGTTTGTGAAGTTGCCTTTTGTTTTGTCTCATGTTTTTGTATATTTATGGAGAATTGTCATAGTTTTGGATAGAATCGTACTGCTAATCGTACGGACAGTTCGAACAGAGCCCAGAAGAGGTCGCCAGAATACCGTAAAATCCCAAATAGTCACCGGGTCCCTTTAAACTCCGGGTGCAGGTGTATATTTGTATATTTGTACATCTGTACATTTGTATATTTCAGGTCTCCCTTGAAAAAGAGGTTTTTAATCTCAATGGGACCTTCCTGGTTAAATAAAGGTTAAATAAAAATAAATATATATATTTATATATTTGTATATTTGTACATTTGTATATTCTTATACATAAGCGTCGGTTCCAAATAAACGGTGAGTCTAATGTTGGTGAAGACAGAAGTGGAGCTGCACCAACAGGAGCAGGACTGATGCTGCGCCGTCTCTACACAAACCAAACTATAAACCACACGGCTCATTTGCATAAACTATAAACCACATGGCTCATTTGCATAAACTATAAGCGCTGAAAAAAGCAGCTGCTCCTCCTGATGCGGTGGATGAACGTTGTCGCTCTGCTGCTCCACACTCGCTGCGTCTGTCGTCTGTTTGGATAAAGAAACGTCTGCGTGTTGTGGACGGTTTGAGCGACTTTCTGTGATTCAGGAGTCGCTTTAAATGTGGAAACTCTCCTGAAACGCTCCGGAGAGATTCTGCTGGAACATTTCAGATGAACTCGCCTACGTCTGTGTCAGAAAGTCGCCTAAATTATTGTCACACTGGGTAAAAGAATTTGAGTTCCAGATTCTCCCAGTTTTCCTGAGCAAGATTTTGGTGAGGAAGGAATTAATCGCCCCAAATCACCGCCTGGTCTCAAATCACCGCCTGATCTGTGAAGTGACTGACACAAATAAACGCCTCAGCTCTGATTTAGTATTTAACGGTACTCAAACATGCACGGATGTCGCCTGAAACCTCTTCAGACATGTTTTTGTTGATATCATGGTAGAAAACGTGTCAGTTTTGCTTTAATTAAATTCAAAGTGCTCTGCGGCGGCTGTAGCTCCGTTGGTGGAGGTTTTGTTCACTTGTCTGAAGGTTGAATCCGGCTCTCGACATCATTAGTTGGCGTCTGTGCGCTGGTGCTGAGTGCAGAGTGTGAATGGGTGAGTGGTTCTTTGTTGTAAACCACTTTGAGCCTCACTGAATGTGGAACAGCTCTGTATAAAAATGTGACCAGATGTGAACGAGTCTCTCTCCAGGTCCACATCCTCACCGATCTCGGGGAACTCCTTGACCCTCATGCCGGACTGGAGCTTGGCGTCCTCCACGTGCAGGTTGGACACGTCGGAGGAGGAGTTGTTGGTGAAGTGGATCTGAACTGCGACCATGTTGGCGTCGGGGCTGAAGGGCTGTCGGCTGAAGCAGTACTCCACCGACAAACCCTCCCCCGTGATTCTGTGCAGCAACTCGAACGTTTTCATGGAGCTCGAAGGAGAAATAGTCTGAAAAAAAGACAAATGCAGGATTTAGTTTTATTTATTTCCACACAACCACAATGACAGACACAAACTCAGCGGTGGAACGTAAAGTAAAAGTACTAAAGTATTTACCTAAAACATTTAGATATCTAAGTATGTACTTCAATCCAACACACAAAAATCTGTTTCTGTACATTCTGTGAAAGTTTGAGGAATTCCCTAAATTCTTTGCCTGTGAAATGATATCGCGTTTTTTGGGACTCCCTGTACACGTAAAACCTGCCAAATACAAAACAAAACAGAAAAGATTGATTCATTTGTTTCTACAGGACAAACTTCAGTACCAAACAGCACATCTGTGGGCTCTAGATCTTTGTGAAAAACTTTTTTTTATTTTTTATTTTTTATTTTCCCTTAGTCCATTTCTTTATACCATTTCTTTTGTTTGGAGGATCCGCCCCTTCAGACGTCTCACCAGCTCATTAGACACAGAATAAATCAAATTTGAACAAAAACTAAGACTGAGTTCAAATATAGTTCAATTCAATTCAATTCAATTTATTTTTGTAGCGCCCAAAATCACAACAACAGTTTCCTCTAAGATTTGGATGAGTAAAACATACACACAGACAAATCAGAACAGGAATAAACAACATTCATGTAAAGCAGCAAATGAAACATGGTCCAGTCATCCCCTGTCCTTAGACCCTCCTTCTCAGCAAGGAACAACTCCAAAAAACCCAGGGTCCTGGGAAAAAGAAGAAACCTCGGGGAGAACTACAGTGAAGGAGAGATCCACTCCCATGGACGGACAGGCTATAGATGTCCAGGCCCGTGGGCCAGTTCAGTATGACCACAGACAGACAGGATATAGAGTCACTAAATACAACAAGATGAACGACACAATTCTACAAACTGACCAAAAACAATTCCACAGGTTCTGTAAATACTGAGCAGTTTTAAACAGAGGGACAGAAGTGAATGAATCGATGAGGGAAGATCGTTCCAATCAGAGATTTATATTTAAATGTTTTCCAGTTTGTTTTTTGATTCATGGGACAACAGAAAATATGTGATCTGTGTGATGTGACCTGTCAGAGGATCAGAAGGGAACAAAATACTGTCTGAAATGTTCAGGAAAACTGAGCTGATGCATTTAAAAAGAATTAAAAACCAGTGAAGGTGACGTCAGGAGGAGTGAAGAGGACAAAACATCACAGTCTGTGCGTTTGGAAAGGCCGTAGATCCTGGGTTAGGGTTATATTTAGGGTTTGGGTTTGGGGGTTTGAGTTAGGGCATTAGGGGGTTAGGGCGTTAGGGGGTTAGGGCGTTAGGGGGTTTGGGCATTAGGGGGTTAGGGCGTTAGGGGGTTTGGGCATTAGGGCATTAGGGCGTTAGGGGGCGATCGCTCTAATCCAAACAGAAGCTTCTTACCGCTGGCGCCAGGACGTCGTCCGACAGGGACAGTCCCTCCAGGTCTGTGACGAGGCTGTTGGACATAAAGTTCACTGGAGTCACCTGAGGCGAGGCGGTCGGCTCGACTGCAAACAGACACATGGGTCAGTGCGATAACGGTAATACTGAACTACAGACACATGGGTCAGTGTGATAACGGTAATACTGAACTACAGACACATGGGTCAGTGCGATAACGGTAATACTGAACTACAGACACATGGGTCAGTGTGATAACGGTAATACTGAACTACAGACACATGGGTCAGTGTGATAACGGTAATACTGAACTACAGACACATGGGTCAGTGTGATAACGGTAATACTGAACTACAGACACATGGGTCAGTGTGATAACGGTAATACTGAACTACAGACACATGGGTCAGTGCGATAACGGTAATACTGAACTACAGACACATGGGTCAGTGTGATAACGGTAATACTGAACTACAGACACATGGGTCAGTGTGATAACGGTAATACTGAACTACAGACACATGGGTCAGTGTGATAACGGTAATACTGAACTACAGACACATGGGTCAGTGCGATAACGGTAATACTGAACTATAGAAAGAAGGAAGAACAGTGCAGAGCCTTTAAAATTAACTCGGTTTTCATGTTTTCAGAAAATAATCGTCAGGAGCAACACCTTTAAAATGAAATGAATCCCAAACTCACAGTCGTCCAGGTCCAGCAGAGACATCTCCTTCTTACTTTCCTTCTTTGTTTCTTTTTTCACTGGTTTTGAAGGTTTAGACTCGACCTGAAATTAGATTTAAGAAAGTGTAAATACAATGTTAATGCAAACCACTGTCGTCAGAATGGATCCAACTCAACCCAAGGAAAACAGAAGGAAATAAGTCAGAATAATGAAACCGAGTGCATGAAGAACACAGAAGAATAAACCCAGTGGGAGTTTTTAGTCACAGAAACATAAGTCAGTTTGTAGTTTCAGATCCACACAGTCTCACACGGAGCACCTCTCTCAGGTCGTCCAGAATCAGGACGGGGTCATCGCCGGCGTCGATCTCCTCATAAGTTTGCTGAAGCGCCGTAAAAGAACCCTTAAAAATGCAGCGTGTCTTTAGACAGAAGCGAAACACCACACTTCATTTATGAACCGGGGAATTTAACACAATATTCTGCTCCTGTGACAGTAAAACCACTGCACTTTCTCCATGTGTTTGAGGAAAAACAGATATATTATAATGAACAGAAAGAGTCGGGTGATGACGTCTGCACTAAATCGGTGCAGATTTCTACTCATGACGTCACAAATCTGAATGAAGCTAAACTCATCTGCGGGTTTGACGAGGGAACAATGTTATGACAGAGTAAAAGGGTTAAACAAATTTTTCCTCAGACGTCCGACTAAAATGATCCTTAATTAAAACGGATTCTGTTTCCGAACCGTTTGGACACAGAAAAAAGTCTGAAGCTCTGATCTCCTTAGTCTGAGTGGAAATGAACTCTGTGCATATAATTACTGTTGTGTCCATAAATGTTCAAGTTTAATGTTGACCCCAAAGTCTCTGGAGCAGCTGAAACTGTGGACTCAAGAACTAAAGAGACAAAAACAATAAGAACTGACACTAAATATTCACATTTGTGGTTATTATTTGTCAAAAGGACGATTCTTTTTTTTTTTTACCTTTATTTAACCAGGAAATCTCCCATTGAGACACGAATCTCTTTTTCAAGGGAGTCCTGCCCTGCACACATCACCTTCAGACTTACTCCAGTCATTTTCTTAATGAAAAACAATGAAACTGTTCATTTGAAACAAGTTTTGAATAAACTATGAAGTTATTGATGTTTTCTTGTTTTGTCGAATACATTTGTTAAACTCTGTAACTAAAATAAGACTCAGGGACTTGTAATTAGGTAAAAATCGTGTAATAAAGTAAGAAAAGGCCGTCATAGGTTAAAAGTTACAGCTCATGAAAGACGTTTGTGCCCAGGATGTAGAGTTCTGTTCTCACCTTCTTCTTTTTCCTGGTCTCCGGCTCCGACTCGGACTCGTCGGACTCGGACTCGTCGGACTCGGACTCGCTCTCGTCGGACTCGGACTCGGACTCGCTCATCTTTCTGCTCTTGGGTTTCCTCTGTGGTTTCCGCTCCTCTTCACTGCTCGGCTCACTGAAACAGACACTTCACTGAGTCACAGAGACGCTTTACACACTCTGAGCTGCGGTTCTGCAGTAAGTCCTGCCTCAGTGCTGTGTTTTAATCTGTGTTTCGTTGATGTAAAGTCTCATTGTACAAGAAAAATCATCTTTTCACTGATCAAAGCCTGAATAATCCCAGTAGCAGCTGGAGTTGTGCTGCAGGGACCTGCCGTTACCTCTCGCTCTGATGTGCGGCTTTCTTCACTTCCTGTATCTTCTTCTTGGTGTGTTTGGGCTCCTCTTCCTCCTCCTCTTCCTCCGAGCCTTCGTCGCTCTCCTCTTCGTCGTTCTCGGATCCCGACCCGCTCTCCTCGGACCCGCTGGGACTCTCCGAGGCGCTGCCGCTGTCCGACTCTGGGCGAAGGAGAGACAAATGCACATGAGCACATTTCTGACATTATATTATTATTGTTGAGTTCAGTCGTCTCTAAATCTGCTGTTTTAACTCAAACGTTTCCTGAACTGGTGACATTTAATTACAGTTCTGTTAATAATGTTTAAAATGTTCAGTGAAGAACATGTTTCAGAATCTACTTATGTCTAAAGGCCGCCACACATGCGACAAACCAGTCGCTCTGAGACTCTGAAGTGTCCACAGATCAGACTCTGCACTTCCACAAAGATCAGACTCTGCACTTCCACAAAGATCAGACTCTGCACTTCCACAAAGATCAGACTCTGCACTTCCACAAAGATCAGACTCTGCACTTCCACTTCAGACACAAACTGTGGGATTATTATGTGGGAAATGTGGAGCCACACTTCAGATCCAGGGTTTTTAAAGCAGAAAAGAGGAGATAAAGTCCACAGGAAGTAGAGTCACTGTGGATGAAACAGACACACGGAGGAACTGTCCACACTTTTACTTTAAAGAACCAAGAAAACTGGACTCACAGAGCGGATCTGTGGACTGGGGGCAGGATTTACGGAGGAGAAACTCTGTGGATAATGTGGATGAGACGCTGCACTTTAAATGTACCACTTTAAAGAGGAATAAAGTCTTTATTTTCTCTGTTTTGTTTGTTGCGTCTCTGTGTCGTGGCTCCTCGGATGCTCTGGTTTATCGTCTGTTATCGAAGCGTCGCTGATGTTCGGTGGTTTCGATCTGACACATGAGGAGCAGCGGCTTCAGAATCACACACAGAGACACAAAGTCGGGTCACGTCCCTGAAGTCGAGGAGAAGAAATCGCAGCTAAAATCGGACGAATTCTCCTGTCGTGTGTGGAAACCTTTAACCTGCAGATTCTCAGGACACTTTTTTTATTTTTTTGAGCCATTTATGGACGTGAGCGCCCCCTGTGTTTGCTTTGTTGAAACGGAGCAAAGGATCATGGTCTATGTAGTTCCAGCTGTTTTTTTCAAAGATATTTCTGCATCAGAACTCTTCATTTAAGCCAGCGGTGTCCAAACCTTCTTCACCCAGAGCCACGTGTTAAAACACTGAGCAGCGTTTGGGCCGATCGATCGATCACAGACTGAGGGTGAAAACAGGGAATAATCCAAATCTGTGCTTTTATAACAGGTCTGAACGACCCTCAGACCTTTGCTCAGGCTCAGACCCTCAGAAGGACACGATCAAGGAAGATTTCAAAAACCTGCAGTAAAAAGTACTTCCTGTAGTTTGGGCCAATTCACCTGGAGCCTGAGGGCCAAAACAACTCATTTGTGTTCTATCACAGTTTATTGTTTTCTACTTTATTTTATTCTATTTTATTTGTTCAGTGTTTGTCTACGTTTCGCTTCAACCGCAGCAATTTCCTAATGTTGTGAATCTGTTCCCTCATATGGCAATAAAACCTTCCTGATTCGGATTCGGACACGTCTGATTTAACCAAACCCTAACGCTGCTCTGTATTTTTTTTATTTCGATCCTTTAAACCTTCCTCCAGACTCTTCCATGGATCAGCTCCTCTGATCCACGTCTGCCTTTGTGTCCTGGTCTTATTTTTGTAACTCCGGTTCCTCTCAGATTCTAACCCGTCTCTCGTTAATCCTAAATCCCGTCTCCGTTCTTACCGCTGTCCGCCGACTCCGTGGGGCCGGACTCTCCCTCCGAATCAGAGTAAAACGGCTTCTCCACTTTCTTCTCCTTCCTCTTCTCGCGGGCGCTGCATTTGGACCATTCAGGCACCTGTGGAAAACAAGCAGCTTCCTCAAAAACAGGGGGATTTTTCTTTTTGTTCAGGTTTGGTCGTTTTTTGGGCGGGAAACAGCAGCACGGCTATGGGTTTCTCTACGTGGGCGACACACGCACAGCCAAACCAAGCCAGAGGAAAGAGTGGAGCCCGGCCAAAGTCGTTTAGCGTCAGGTGAAGCTTTCGTGACCGCACGAAGTCGAGAGGCGGGATTTCGCACAAGTGTTTTGTAAAAGTTGATCTTTGAGACGCTTCAGGTCTTTCTAAATATGCCTCCAGTTTGCAGCAGGAGCACAAACCACAGCGGCTACAGGTTTAGTCCCTGTTTGGAGTTTGCACGTTCTCCCTGTGTCGTTTTCACTGTTTCCTCATTTAGAGTTAAACCTTCCGCCGTTTCTTTACTGTTTCTTACTGTTTATTTAGTGCTTGACTGTTTTGCAGTGGGCGAGCTCGCATCTCCACAGTGCTGACTTATAACCACGCCTGGAGTTGCCACATACTTGTTGCCGTGGAGACAGACACCACAGGTTAATGCCACAGTGTGTAACTTTAGTTTTCACCGTCACTTTGTTCTTCCATCGTGTAAACGTTCAGGTGAAGTCTGGAAGAACTCGAGACTTAAACACTGGAGGAACAGAAGAGTCGGGTTTGTGGAGAGGCGAGCGCCCTCACAGGAAAGGCACATGTTTCAGTACAATAAACACGTCCAGATTCTATGTTTTAGTAAAAATGTGACAGACTGTGGCTTTAAAGTGTTGCTCCAGAGCGACGGACGAAACACTTAAGTTTATGACGTGTTTTAAACTACGATCGTCACGGGGAAAATAAACAAACGCACACGTCACATGACCTCAGCGCAGGAAACATGTTTTATTTGATCTATTATACATTTGTCATATATTATATTTGTCATATATATTATATTATATGATATATGATATATTTGTCATATATATTTGTCATTGCTCCGGTCTGTGGATCCTGCAGAAACACGAGCTAAAAGCCCAAAGCGTCTCATGTACAAACCCCCTTTACAAAACACTGCACCCCCTTTAACAGAAGTGAGTTTTTAAGAAAGAGCGAAACCGACTTTAACCGAACAAACTCAGTGTGAAGAAGAAGAGAGGATGAGGAGGGAGGAAGAGGAGGCAAAGAAAGAGAGACAAAGAGAGAGGGAAGAGAAGGAGAGAAGAGAGAGGAGGGAGGAGAGGAAGAGCAGTTGCCTCGTTGTTTTACAACTGACCGATCTCAGTGTCCATAAGAAGAGAGGAGAGAGAGGAAGAGAAGGAGGGAGGAAGAGACAAAGAGGGAGAGAGCAAAGAGGAGAAAGAGCAGAGGGAAAAGACAGAAGGAAGAGAGAGAGAAGAGAAAGGGGAGAAAGCAGGAGAGAGAAAAAGAGAGAGAAAGAGGAGGGAGGGACTGAAAGTGAGAGAGTGAAGGAGAAAGTGAGAAAAGAGAAGGAAGAGAAAGAGCAGAGAGAGAAGACAGAAGGAAGAGAGAGAGAAGAGAAAGGGGAGAAAGCAGGAGAGAGAAAGGGGAGGGTGAGAGAGTGAGAAGGAGGAGAAAGAGGCAGCTGTAGGAGGGAGAGACGAGTAGCGAGGGAGCAGAGGTGAGGGAGGAGAAGACAGAGTTTCTTTCTCTCTTTTGAATAGAAAAGCGGTGAGTCTGATATTTAAGCTGAGAGAATCCAAAAGGCCGAAGGAGCCGCAGTTTCTTAAAAACGTCACTTCTTTAACGGCCCAAACAAAAGGCTCCGTTCTGCGTCGGAGCTTCAGACACAAACAGAGCCACAGAGGTGCAGCTCAGGGAAGCTTTAGTCTGACAGAAAAATGGGATTTGCATTTGAGTTAAAAGTCCCACATTAAGCAAACACGACTCTGTGAACTCGGAGCCACTTCTGATGTCAAAAACCCGTCCGGAGTTTTTCTGTTTCATTCACATGTTTGAGTCTCCAAAGCTACAAACGCTCTGTCCCACCTCGTGATGTCATGAAGCGAAGCTCCTTTTACGAGCTGAAGTGATCCAGATGATTCTAGTGAAGGTGTGTGGAGTCTAAAAACACAGTGGAGCACTTCCTGTATCACCATATGATGACATCACGAGGTGGAACAGAGTGTTTTGAGAGAAGAGTTCAGCCTAAATACACAGGATTTGTGTGTTAAAGATGCACAATATAATTTCTGTTTAAGGCTCTGTCCGTCGCTTGTTTCTATGGAGACGTCATTGTTCTGCCTGGAATGTTCCGCAGTGTGACATTAAACAGCTCGACTTATTCAATCACAGGTGGTTTTACTGCTCAAAAATACCTCGAAAAACAGCAAAAAGTGGAGACTTAAACTGACTCAGAATCAGTTTGAACATTTTCTCAGGGTTTAACTGAGTCCATCTGTTCTAGAGTTAATTTAACATTTGTGAAATGTTAATTAAATAAAACTGGACCAAAGTTCCTGTTTAACCCGAGAGTCCAGAGTTATTTTCACGTTTGGAGAGTAAATGAGAGTAACACTCTGTAGAGTTTTCCTGATTTAACTGAACAACACACAGAGGAGTTTTATTTTTACACTTTATTTGAGTTAATTTAAGATGAAATTCTGTACAAAACTGGTTCAAACTGGATTTCTCTTCTGAGTTTGGGCCAAATTAACACTGAGGGAAGTCGAATTAACATCAACCAAATCATCTCTGGTAAATAACTGGTTAATGCCACACTGTGGAATATTCCAGACGAACCGACAACATCTCCCTGGAGAAAAGTGTCTGACGGAGCCTCCAGCAGAAAAGTTCCACAGTGCAGCTTTAGACGTGTGACTGAAACAAACTCCGGGCGTTTGTGGAGCGGAAACGACGTCAGAAAAGAGCAGTTTGCGTAACATGGGTCCTTTAACCATCGCCGCGGTGACGGACTCACACTCGTTAGTGTAGTGACCCTTTCGAGCAGCGCAAAAACCTGGCAAAGACGAAGAAAAGAAAAAACAGAAGAGGGATGATGGATGGGAGGAAAAGAAAGGAACAGTTTAAAATTCAGGAGGAAAAACTGTTGAAAAAACGACGAAAACAAACGTGAGAACAGTTCAAGAGATTCAGAGACAAGAACATTCCCCACATTATTTCTGCAAAACTGGGATTACAGATTAAAGACAGTGGCCTCCCCCAGAGCTGGAGCCTAATCTGGACCGAAGACATCGGAAAAGAAGGAAACTCTGGACCGAAGACGTCGGAAAAGAAGGAAACTCTGGACCGAAGACGTCGGAAAAGAAGGAAACTCTGGACCGAAGACGTCGGAAAAGAAGGAAACTCTGGACCGAAGACGTCGGAAAAGAAGGAAACTCTGGACCGAAGACGTCGGAAAAGAAGGAAACTCTGGACCGAAGACGTCGGAAAAGAAGGAAACTCTGGACCGAAGACGTCGGAAAAGAAGAAAACTCTGGACCGAAGACGTCGGAAAAGAAGGAAACTCTGGACCGAAGACGTGGGAAAAGAAGGAAACTCTGGACCGAAGACGTGGGAAAAGAAGGAAACTCTGGACCGAAGACGTCGGAAAAGAAGGAAACTCTGGACCGAAGACGTCGGAAAAGAAGGAAACTCTGGGCCGAAGACGTGGGAAAAGAAGGAAACTCTGGACCGAAGACGTGGGAAAAGAAGGAAACTCTGGACCGAAGACGTCGGAAAAGAAGGAAACTCTGGGCCGAAGACGTGGAAAAAGAAGGAAACTCTGGACCGAAGACGTCGGAAAAGAAGGAAACTCTGGACCGAAGACGTCGGAAAAGAAGGAAACTCTGGGCCGAAGACGTCGGAAAAGAAGGAAACTCTGGACCGAAGACGTCGGAAAAGAAGGAAACTCTGGACCGAAGACGTGGGAAAAGAAGGAAACTCAGGACCGAAGACGTCGGAAAAGAAGGAAACTCTGGGCCGAAGACGTCGGAAAAGAAGGAAACTCTGGACCGAAGACGTCGGAAAAGAAGGAAACTCTGGACCGAAGACGTCGGAAAAGAAGGAAACTCTGGACCGAAGACATCGGAAAAGAAGGAAACTCTGGACCGAAGACGTCGGAAAAGAAGGAAACTCTGGACCGAAGACGTCGGAAAAGAAGGAAACTCTGGACCGAAGACGTGGGAAAAGAAGGAAACTCTGGACCGAAGACGTCGGAAAAGAAGGAAACTCTGGGCCGAAGACGTCGGAAAAGAAGGAAACTCTGGACCGAAGACGTCGGAAAAGAAGGAAACTCTGGGCCGAAGACGTCGGAAAAGAAGGAAACTCTGGACCGAAGACGTCGGAAAAGAAGGAAACTCTGGACCGAAGACGTCGGAAAAGAAGGAAACTCTGGACCGAAGACGTCGGAAAAGAAGGAAACTCTGGACCGAAGACGTCGGAAAAGAAGGAAACTCTGGACCGAAGACGTCGGAAAAGCAGGAAACTCTGGGCCGAAGACGTCGGAAAAGAAGGAAACTCTGGGCGAAGGCGTCGGAAAAGAAGAAACTCTGGACGAAGGCGTCGGAAAGAAGAAACTCTGGACCGAAGGCGTCGAAAAGAAGAAAACTCTGGACGAAGGCGTCGGAAAAGAAGGAAACTCTGGACCGAAGGCGTCGGAAAAGAAGGAAACTCTGGACGAAGGCGTCGGAAAAGAAGGAAACTCTGGACCGAAGGCGTCGGAAGAAGAAACTCTGGACCGAAGGCGAAAAAGAAGAAAACTCTGGACCGAAGGCGTCGGAAAAGCAGGAAACTCTGGACCGAAGGCGTCGGAAAAGAAGGAAACTCTGGACCGAAGGCGTCCGGAAAAGAAGGAAACTCTGGGCCGAAGACGTCGGAAAAGAAGGAAACTCTGGACCGAAGACGTCGGAAAAGAAGGAAACTCTGGACCGAAGACGTGGGAAAAGAAGGAAACTCTGGACCGAAGACGTCGGAAAAGAAGGAAACTCTGGGCCGAAGACGTCGGAAAAGAAGGAAACTCTGGACCGAAGACGTCGGAAAAGAAGGAAACTCTGGACCGAAGACGTGGGAAAAGAAGGAAACTCTGGACCGAAGACATCGGAAAAGAAGGAAACTCTGGACCGAAGGCGTCGGAAAAGAAGGAAACTCTGGACAGCGTCGGAAAAGAAGGAAACTCTGGACCGAAGGCGTCGGAAAGAAGGAAACTCTGGGCGAAGGCGTCGGAAAAGAAGGAAACTCTGGACCGAAGACATCGGAAAGAAGGAAACTCTGGACGAAGACGCCGGAAAAGAAGGAAACTCTGGACCGAAGACGTCGGAAAAGAAGGAAACTCTGTACCGAATACGTCGGAAATGAAGGAAACTCTGGACCGAATACGTCGGAAAAGAAGGAGACTCTGGGCCGAAGACGTCGGAAAGAAGGAAACTCTGGGCGAAGGCGTCGGAAAAGAAGGAAACTCTGGACGAAGGCGTCGGAAAAGAAGGAAACTCTGGACGAAGGCGTCGAAAAGAAGAAAACTCTGGACCGAAGGCGTCGGAAAAGAAGGAAACTCTGGGCCGAAGACGTCGGAAAAGAAGGAAACTCTGGACCGAAGACGTCGGAAAAGAAGGAAACTCTGGACCGAAGACGTCGGAAAAGAAGGAAACTCTGGACCGAAGACGTCGAAAAAGAAGAAAACTCTGGACCGAAGACGTCGGAAAAGCAGGAAACTCTGGACCGAAGACGTCGGAAAAGAAGGAAACTCTGGACCGAAGACGTCGGAAAAGAAGGAAACTCTGGACCGAAGACGTCGGAAAAGAAGGAAACTCTGGGCGAAGGCGTCGGAAAAGAAGAAACTCTGGTCCTAAGACGTCGGAAAAGAAGGAAACTCTGGACCGAAGACGTCGGAAAAGAAGGAAACTCTGGACGAAGACGTCGGAAAAGAAGAAACTCTGGACCGAAGGCGTCGGAAAAGAAGGAAACTCTGGGCCGAAGACGTCGGAAAAGAAGGAAACTCTGGACCGAAGACGTCGGAAAAGAAGGAAACTCTGGACCGAAGACGTCGGAAAAGAAGGAAACTCTGGACCGAAGACGTCGGAAAAGAAGGAAACTCTGGACCGAAGACGTCGGAAAAGAAGGAAACTCTGGACCGAAGACGTCGGAAAAGAAGGAAACTCTGGACCGAAGACGTCGGAAAAGAAGGAAACTCTGGACCGAAGACGTCGGAAAAGAAGGAAACTCTGGACCGAAGACGTCGGAAAAGAAGGAAACTCTGGACCGAAGACGTCGGAAAAGAAGGAAACTCTGGACCGAAGACGTCGGAAAAGAAGGAAACTCTGGACCGAAGACGTGGGAAAAGAAGGAAACTCTGGACCGAAGACGTGGGAAAAGAAGAAAACTCTGGACCGAAGACGTCGGAAAAGAAGGAAACTCTGGACCGAAGACGTGGGAAAAGAAGAAAACTCTGGACCGAAGACGTCGGAAAAGAAGAAAACTCTGGACCGAAGACGTCGGAAAAGAAGGAAACTCTGGACCGAAGACGTCGGAAAAGAAGGAAACTCTGGACCGAAGACGTGGGAAAAGAAGGAAACTCTGGACCGAAGACGTGGGAAAAGAAGAAAACTCTGGACCGAAGACGTCGGAAAAGAAGGAAACTCTGGACCGAAGACGTCGGAAAAGAAGGAAACTCTGGACCGAAGACGTCGGAAAAGCAGGAAACTCTGGGGTCTCCTGTTACAGGCGCCAGTTTGAGGACTTTTTCTAACTGAAATACGCTGCTCAGTTTTATCAGTCGTATAATGAGCCGAGGCGGAAGAGGAAAACTGTTCTCAGGTCAGAGAAACGTCACTTTAAAATAATCTCACTTCAGTAGAAATACAATGTTCGAGAAAAGAAGAAAAGTAACTTTAAAGATGAACTGTCAGGACGTCACATCTACTGTATTTTTTGGACTATAAATTGCAGTTTTTTCATGGTTTGGTGCGACTTATATTCAGGTGAGACTTATGTATTCAAATATATTATTTCATATTTATCAGTGTCAATCATATTCTGCAGATTACAAACGGCAAGTCGTGAAATCTGCAGCTGAAAACGTTAATCGAGCAGCAGAAAGTTTGGAGCGAGCGAGAAACTTGTGTTTGAGGAAACTCGAACTGTTCATTTTACAGCTGCATCTGTGGGATTAAAAATGCCTCTACGTCCTGAAGCTGCAGTGATGTTTGTTTATACTGAGAGAGGATTTATTAAACTCAAGACTGTGAGAAAGGGGGAAATAATAACACATAAGTGGCAGTAACAGAAATAACTGTAGCTGTTGTAACAATAGACTTTTTCCCAGCGGCTGAAGTATCTGTAGGTCTGAGGAGCTTCAGTTAATGATGTTCTGTGGTAAATGTGTAAATGTGTGTGTAAATGTGTGTAAATGTGTGTAAATGTGTGTGTAAATGTGTGTAAATGTGTGTGTAAATGTGTGTGTAAATGTGTGTAAATGTGTGTGTAAATGTGTGTGTAAATGTGTGTAAATGTGTGTGTAAATGTGTGTGTAAATGTGTGTAAATGTGTGTGTAAATGTGTGTGTAAATGTGTGTAAATGTGTGTAAATGTGTGTGTAAATGTGTGTAAATGTGTGTGTAAATGTGTGTAAATGTGTGTGTAAATGTGTGTGTAAATGTGTGTAAATGTGTGTGTAAATGTGTGTGTAAATGTGTGTAAATGTGTGTAAATGTGTGTGTAAATGTGTGTGTAAATGTGTGTAAATGTGTGTGTAAATGTGTGTGTAAATGTGTGTAAATGTGTGTGTAAATGTGTGTGTAAATGTGTGTAAATGTGTGTGTAAATGTGTGTGTAAATGTGTGTAAATGTGTGTGTAAATGTGTGTGTAAATGTGTGTGTAAATGTGTGTGTAAATGTGTGTAAATGTGTGTGTAAATGTGTGTGTAAATGTGTGTAAATGTGTGTAAATGTGTGTGTAAATGTGTGTGTAAATGTGTGTAAATGTGTGTGTAAATGTGTGTGTAAATGTGTGTAAATGTGTGTGTAAATGTGTGTGTAAATGTGTGTAAATGTGTGTGTAAATGTGTGTGTAAATGTGTGTAAATGTGTGTGTAAATGTGTGTAAATGTGTGTGTAAATGTGTGTGTAAATGTGTGTAAATGTGTGTGTAAATGTGTGTGTAAATGTGTGTAAATGTGTGTGTAAATGTGTGTGTAAATGTGTGTAAATGTGTGTGTAAATGTGTGTAAATGTGTGTAAATGTGTGTGTAAATGTGTGTAAATGTGTGTGTAAATGTGTGTGTAAATGTGTGTAAATGTGTGTAAATGTGTGTGTAAATGTGTGTGTAAATGTGTGTAAATGTGTGTGTAAATGTGTGTGTAAATGTGTGTAAATGTGTGTGTAAATGTGTGTAAATGTGTGTAAATGTGTGTAAATGTGTGTGTAAATGTGTGTAAATGTGTGTGTAAATGTGTGTAAATGTGTGTGTAAATGTGTGTGTAAATGTGTGTGTAAATGTGTGTAAATGTGTGTAAATGTGTGTGTAAATGTGTGTAAATGTGTGTGTAAATGTGTGTGTAAATGTGTGTAAATGTGTGTGTAAATGTGTGTAAATGTGTGTGAATGTGTAAAATATTCTCCACCAGCTTCATAAATCTACGAGCTTCAGTGAAACGTCTGAGCAGCACAAACGTTCTGGAGACGAGTCACGTTCAGCGGCACAAACCTGAGCTCAGATCCACAGCAGGAAATGGAGTTTTTATTTGAATCGTAGAATCTGAACCAGTTCCTTCTGTTTCCTCCAGGACCAGAACGTTTGTGCTGCTCAGTCGTGTCACTGACGCTCGTAGATTTATGAAGCTGGTGGAGAATCTTTTACACATTTACCACAGAAGAACCTGAAGCTCCACAGACCTACAGACTGTGGGAGAAGGTTTATAGAAGCATCAGCTGCAGTAATAGTAATAGTTGTTGTTAGTGTCGTCATGATACTAAAAATTCAAACTCTATTTTGATTCTAAAGAATAGACTTGATATTCAATACAGATTCTGTATAATGATAATAAAATGTTCTTTCTTTAGACGATAGAATGTCATTTTCAACATTAAATCCTAGAAGGTTCTTTCATATGTTTGTGTTAATCCTTCAGTGTCTGTGTGTCTTATCCTCAGCTCCAGACCTTTGTAGAGCTTCAGAAAAGCTCCATGTTTGTCCTGTGAATGTGACTGTCTTTAGTATCGATACCTGCTCAGCTCATATCCATCAGAATTTGCTTTCCGATTCTTTTGACCCCCCGGTAAAACTTTAAAACTATCCGCACTAAAAGTCCAGGGTGAAAGTTTGCGTCTGCAGGAGGCCACTGTCGTTACTCCAATATAACAAGAACAAAACTGCAGAAAAGAAAAACAGTCAACAACCAGCACTTCAGAAAAGGCATTTAGTGTGAATGTCTTCGTCTGGGGCAAAGTGCCGGGGCATCTGAGCCGAATGTGGAGCGAGGATGAGGAAATGAACGTGAGGGAGATGGTCGGAGGCACAGCAGGACATGCAAACACCAGAGAAACACCAGAGAAACACCAGAGAAACACCAGAGGAACACAAAACCAGGGACAGTTCAGGCTCTAAAGCTCCAGAACGGCTTCTCCTGAAGGTTCAGCCGTGATCTGACGCTGAAACCTCGTCACAAACAGACCCGGAGTCGTGTTCTGTTTCTTTCACACGTTCGAGAGAAGATCTGCAGGTTTGTGTGAAAGAAACAAAACTGCAGGAAACAGCGTTAGAACAGAGATCAGAAAATAGAGAAATACTTTAAACACAGACACATGAGCAAAAGTGCTGAAAGAAACGTGAAAAATCTTTGCATTAATGTCCCCATAAATGAAGTCAAATGAATCCAGGATTTCCTCCAGTATCAAGAGCAGATTCCTGAAAACAGGAGTTAAATACAGTTTTGGGCTCGTGCACCGATGGTTCTTTTGGATTTTAATTCAAAACAAAAAACAATAAAATGGGAAAAACTGTTATTTTATTATTTTGTTTTAGCGTTTTGTTTTAAACAAAAACACAGATTTCCACCTCTATTTCCAATATTTATTTTAAACTTTATTTAAATGACACCAGTCCAGAAACAGTCTGGTGTTTATGTGAATCCTGATCTTTTCTCTGGTTCATCTGAACTTCTGCTGCTGAACGACTCGTGTCAGGATCCGTGGGTCATTCGTTCATTTTTAAAGATAGAAAACAAAAAAACAACTCTTTCCTTCATTATTTGTCTCCAAAACCAAAATGAAAAAATAGATCATGATTTGGGTTTTTTTGTGTGAATCGTTGTTTTTTTTTCATTTTGGTTTTGGAGACAAATAATGAAGAAAAGAGTTTTTTTTTTCATTTTCCGATTTTTGATTTTATATTGAAAAAGGAACGAACGACAAGGATTAAACATGTTTCTTCTTTTACTTTGGCGTCTGAGAAAATAAATGTTGAACTGAGGACGAGAAACAGAAGCAGCGAGAAACTGTCCAGAGTTCAGTGACTCCACAGAACCAGAGGAAAGAGTTTATGACAGATCCACGTTTGATAAACCAGAGAAGAAAATATCAACATTAAAAGAGAAACGAGACTGAAATAAAGTTTAAATTAAATATTGGAAATAGAGGTGGAAATCTGTTTTTTGTTTGACACTAAAACAGAAGAATGAAATAAACTGTTTTCCCATTTTATTGTTTTTCATTCTGAAATAAAAGAAACCCCATGGGTACACGGAGCGTCGTTTCCTTCCAAAACCGATTATTTCCTTTTCCAGTCACAGACAGAGTCAGAGCAGGAGTCAGAGGTCAGATTCTGAAGTAAAGATCAGAGCTTCACTGCAGCTGCACACAGAGCACCTCTCTCCAGTCGCCCAGCAGACCGATGCGAGCCTCACTCGTGTCTATGGCCTCCTCGCTCTGTGGAAGAATCACCAGCTCAAGACTCACTTAAAGAACCAAAGGCACCAGAGAAATCAAACCTCACATCATTTACAAACCATTTCTAACAACTCGGGAAACGCCTGTTTACAACGACCTGAAATACAGAGTCCCAAAAACTCTGACATCATTTCACAGCTCAATAATTCTGTCAGTTCTTGTTGAAATCCCCTCAGATTTTCCCAGAATGTTCAGAATCAGCTGCAGATTTGCTCTGTTGTGTTTTCTGTGTGTTTTCAGGTGGAACAGAATCATGTAGTGTCTGAATCTGCTCCTCACACTCAGCCCAGACTGTGCAGCGAGTGAATCCTGAGGAAACGACTGGAAATGAAGCGTCTGCAGCTCCTTCAGGCTTCAGTGTGTGGAGCAGATTCAAGACACTAAACGACTTCTGTTTGGGAGGGAACGGCTCCACCTGAAAACATTAAATGTACAAGAGGTCATTTCAACAAGAATTACCATGAAAAAATTATTCCATCCATCCATCTTCTCCCGCTTAATCCGGCTGGGTCGCAGGGGCAGCTCGCTGCCCAATACTCATAGCACCTGACCCCCCCTATGAACCCCTCTGCAGGTGGTGAACCCACAGGAGGGAAAATTATTGTCCTGCAAATTATGTCAAATGTTTTGGGACCTACTGAAGTCCTCCAGGCTAAACTCAATCTAAAGCAGGTCTACAGAAGGTCTATAAGTGGACTGAACGTGGACTGTTCATACGGGGGGAGATCTACATGCATTTCTAATGGGAATGTTTAGGAGTTACCCTGGAGACGCAAGGTGCACATCAGCAAACTGTCCACAACCTGGACTCAAACAGCACATTTCTGGAGTGTGTGACTGTATTTTTATGTGAGAGACATGTTTAAGCTGTTCTAGTTCCAGTTCTTTATGGTCAGATTGTGTTAAAATAAAGAGCTGATTAAGTCTAATAAAGCCTCAGACAGAGCAGTGCCTCCTGTTAGCATCCCAGCCCCAGGGAATGTTGGTGACCTCAGCTGCAAAGTGTCAGTAAACTAAACCAACAAACTCCTGTTTATACAAACACAAGAGGAATATTTGTGTAAGTAAAATAAATGAAGTCCAAACCGCAGTCCTGACTCAGGCCGTGCACCTCCGGTTGAGACGCGCTGCACAGGAGTGATTCATTTCCCTGCCGGTGCCGCTGGACCTTTTCATTAGCCTAAACGCACTTCGATTACGTCACCGAATAATCCACTTCCCTCCGGACTCGGGGAAGGAGCGGCTCACAAACATGTCGGGAAATCGATGCTTTTTCGATTTTCTCTGACCGCACCATCCAGCAACCGCACGAGGAAAGAGCTGCAGCGTCAAGTGAACAGAAAACCTGGACTGTGCTCTGCGCTAACTGGAAGCACTGCTCTGTCAGAAGCTCTGTGACTCTATTTAGACTTAACCTGAGGGTTGTTTTAACACTCACGACATGTTTGGAACTACAACACCATTTTAGTTCAAATCAAACACGTGTCCCATAATCAGGAAGTGCTTGGTTATCATGGTAGTTGTTGCTACTGTGATGGCAAAACTCCGCTCTGGTCTCAGAGTTTTTCAGATTATTTAAGATGTTCAAATGCATAAAGGAAGTGAGGAAGAACTTTGGACCAGTGAAAAGTGTTTCAAATGAACTCGTTCTGTTTTTCATGTTTTTAAGTAAAATCAGGTTCTGTGTTTTTCCAGTCACTGATTAACACATTTCAGGACTCAAACTAGAACCAAACCAAGTCCTTCGTCTAAACCTGAACTAAACCAACAATGAACAAGGACTAAACCTGGACTAAACCTGGACTAAACCTGGACTAAACCTGGACTAAACCTGGACTAAACCTGGACTAAACCTGGACTAAACTAGGTCTTCACCAGGACCAAACCAAGTCCACCTGGAGACTAAACTGGGCTTAAACACAGAGTCCAAACCTGAACCGAGACTAAACCAGGTCTAAACATGGACTGAACCAGGTCAGAATCAGGACTAATCCAGAACCAAGTTGGATCTCCACCAGGACCAAACCAGGACCAAACCAGGACCAAACCAGGACTAAACCAGGACCAAACCAGGACCAAACCAGGACTGAACCAGGACTAAACCAGGACCAAACCAGGACCAAACCAGGACCAAACCAGGACCAAACCAGGACCAAACCAGGACTAAACCAGGACCAAACCAGGACCAAACCAGGACTAAACCAGGACTAAACCAAGACCAAACCAGGACTGAACCAGGACTAAACCAGGACCAAACCAGGACCAAACCAGGACCAAACCAGGACCAAACCAGGACCAAACCAAGGACCAAACCAGGACTGAACCAGGACCAAACCAGGACTGAACCAAACCATCTCCAGAGTCTGGTTCTGAGCAGCAGCTCAGATGTTCTACAACATGACGCTGAAAGTAAAAAGTGTTATTACATTTTAAACAAATGACAAAAAAATCAAGCCTTGAGGTCACATGAAGATCTAAATTTTTGGTTAATTTCTGGTCAAATCTGTGACCAACTCAAGCTTTGATTTTTGCACTAAACACAAAAATACATTTTTGATGAACCGATGGCACATGACGGGAGAGCGACGGAAAAGGAGGAAATGTGCAGATCGTGCAGCTTTGACTTTGGTGATTTGTGGAATAATTGGTTATTGTTTAAAGGCCCTGAGCCCGATTTTCCCCCACGTGTTTGAGACAAATCTTCCCCAGTACAGAAAGACTGCGTTTTATTATAAAGCGTTTTGTTGTCAGAGAATCAGGAAGTGCATTTCTGTCTCCACAAAAGTGCCCTCTGGTCTCTGGAAGATCTTAAAGTCTCTTATAAACTCATCGTAGTGAGTGAGGATCATTTGGAGCAGCACAAACTGTTTAAATCGAACCAGTTCTGTTTTCCACATGTTTGAGACGGTGACAATCGGATTCAGCGCCTTTAGTGATGAAAGTTTTAGATTTTCCCTGATGTGCGATTGGCTCAAAGAGGAGGTTGAGATGGTGCTACAGAAGCTCATCACTACAGCCACATTCACACTACACTCAGGACCACGAATATTTCATTATTTGTATTATGTGTTCCATATTTCGGCCCTGTCCTCTGCATATCGTTTTTATTTTCACTTGATTCAGGCCCTGTTTGGGTTTCATCTTCCTATAGGCTTAACTCACACTTACATCACAAACCAGGAAGACGTTTGGAATCCTGCACTGAAACTCCCGCTGTATTTCCCGGCTCTGGAGCGACTGTGATCAAACCCACTGGAGTTATGTGAAACCTGCAGACGTATGAGCTTGTGTAACAGATAATACTCCCTACAAACCCACTGGAGTAAATGTGACGGCTGCAGACGTGTGAGCTGTTTGGAATCCTCCTCGTCTCTGGAGAATCACATGTTCCCAGAGAGTCAGTGGAAACGATAAAACTGAGGTGTGGTTGGAACTGCGGATGAGCCGAACAGAACGGAACCCTGCAGTGACCTGGAGATGAAGAAAACTGGGACATTTTCTCATTTTTCCCACATTTTGTCAGACTTACGACCGTGAACAGAGCCCAGAGGAAGTTTCATCGCAGGTTTCCAAACGTCTTCCTGTTTGTGATGTTACGGCCCCAGGCCTCCAGTTCTTTGATTTGTGTTGTGTGTTTTAATTTCTTTCGTCATTTGGATTCCTGCTGGGAGAGCCCTGGTCCCTGATTGGTGGGAACTTCAACTCTCGGCCACTCCCACCTCACCTCCAGCCTCCTCCCCCTGTTTAAGAAGATTCCTCTCACCTGTTCAGGGCTGCTGGCCTTTGTGGCCAGTCTGCCATTTTGTGTTTGTGTCTCTTTCTGTCAGTCACTTTGTTTGTACTAGTACGTGACTTTTTGTGTGTGAGACACTAGTTTAGTTTAGTTCGGTTTTGTGCCTTTTTGTTTTGTCACTTGGTTCTGTTTGTGGGTTTATGTGATTTTGCTTTGGGACACTTGTGATTTAGTTTTGTTTGTGTCCCTTAGTTTAGTCACTTGTTTGTTTTTTGTGTAAGCCCACGTGACTCATTTTTGGCACAACTTGTTATCCTGTTCTTTTTCTTAGTTTATGTTATTTTATGTACATATTTTAGCCTGTTTTGTTTAATTTACCTTGTACATTCCTTTTAATTAAATTACCTTATTTATCCCATTTTACATCTTGGTTATTTTGTTACTTCCGCGGTCCCGAGCAGAGCTGGGTCGTAACAGTGATGTCAGTGTGAACAGAGCCTGTTACCTGCAGCATTTAGAGGAGTTTTGCACTTTTTCACATTCAAAAGTTTTGTTTTAAAGTGTCAATTGCTGTGACAAAGGTCGTCAGTTTTCAGTCTTCTGGACCCACGAATATCCATAAGTCTCCGGTTTTACCTCCACAGGATTCTCCCCTTGGTATTGGTCATTTTCTGTGGTTCTCACTGGTTCCTCAATAGAAAATCGATTAAAAAATGACATAAACTACTTCAAACTGTGCCACATATTAAAGAAATAACTGTATATCGCCTCTTTAACCGTAACCTTTACCAAACCAAAGGCAAATCCAAACTATGCTTTTTTAAATAGTTTCAGAGCTTCTACAGTGTTCTGCAGAACTGCACTGTAAAACTTTTACTTCAACATCCTCTACGTGACGTTTATGGACGCGTGTTCGTCTCCATGGAGATGTTCTTGCTTTGTTTAATTGTTCCATAGTCTGGCATTAAACTGGTGTAAAAGTCTCGACGGACACGAGCATGTGGCACGATCAGGCCAAGCTACGAGTCGGATCTGTGGAGATGCGACAGCGCTCGCCGTCAGAATGCAGCTTCACTGGAGTAAATGCAAGATGTGTGTGTTTAATGCCGTACTGAGGAATATTCCACACAAAGCAACAACATCTCTATGGAGACAAGGACGTGGCAAATCACATCTGCATTTTTTGGTGGTTGTAATAATAAAATTGTGAAACGAGTGCGGAATCAAGGAAAATTATTATACAGAGACATTCGTGACTAACATGACTCAGTTTAGTCACATTTTCTTTGCATTTTGGTCGTTTTTAAGCTGATTTTTTTGCGTTTTACCTGAACAAACGACAATTTATGCCTCTCTTTACTGTCGGCAGGATCAGACTGGTCAAAAACAGGGACACTGGGACATTTCTGTATAAAACTGGGTCAAATCAGTGGTTTTGTATAAATCTCTGGTTCAGGGAACACAGGGTCAGGACTGGAACTGTCCCGGGGACACAGGGACGTCTGGTCACACTTTAATATACCAAAGAAATGTAAAGTTTAGTTGTTTTGAACCTTGCCCTGGTGATGAGCTAAACCATAAACTAAAATATAACCTGAAGGCACTTTTTGGTGTAGTGTGAACGTGGCCACTTTTATCACGTTTTTGTTTTTGAATGTTAGACTGGTCCATTCGTTTTCCTCCTTGCCGCCTGCAGGATGAGGCGGACAGAATGTGTTTGGGGGCATCCATTTGCAGAACCCAAATAGGATGCAGTTTGTCGTGTGATGCCAGTGGGCGTCAGTGGGTCTCGCTCACGTTCTAAGACCTGAGGAAGCCTCACCTGGAGGGCGTTGGCGGCATGTCTACGGGACACGAACGGTTCTATGGTTTTTGAAACAAACGTCCAAACTTTTGGTTCACAAATATCGGAGTTATTGTTGTTGTTATGCGTAGTTATTGTTCAGTTTTGGCTCCACAAACTTGGCATATTCGTCTCAGAGCTCAGAGGAACCGTGTGTAAACTGTGTTCCCAGGATCAGGGTGAACATGAGCAAATCAAGTTTAGTTTTTACTGGTAACAGGTGTAAAGCAGATTTATTTTTGATTACAGAAACACTGGACATGATCGTCAGGCTGTAAAATACCAAATCAGAGCCGGGGAGTTTATTTGTGTCAGTCACTTCACAGACCAGGCGTTTATTTGAGACCAGGCGGTGATTTGGGGCGATGAATTCCTTCCTCACAGAAATCTTGCTCAGCAGAACTGGAAAAGTCTGAAACTCAAACTGTTTTAACCAGTTTGACGATAATTTAGGCGACTTTCTACAGGCGAGTTTCAGTGTCGACTAAAGTAGATAGTGAAAGTATAAAAATATTTCGGTTGGCGGCAAGAAACACGGTGAACGTAGCGAGAAAGAGCGAAAAAGCACCAATCCCAGTTATGTATCCGCTCTAACTGCAGAGGACTGAAGACGATTTGACCTGAAAAACCCCAAAACCAAAAGGACAAAGCAAATCTCTGGTCTGAACCGTCGTCTACGTGGCTTAAGTTCGGTTTGTGTAGAGATGACGTGAGCTTCAGTCCTGCTCCTGTTGCTGCAGCTCCACTTCTGTCTTCAACATTAGACTCACCGTTTATTTGGAACCAGCGCTGATTTATCAGAATATACAAATATACAATTATACACCTGCACCCGGAATTTACCCGGCTCTTGTTTGGTATTTTACGGCATTTGTTAAATGAATGGTTTGGATCTCAGGATGATCGTCCAGTGAAAAAGCAGAAAGAGCCTCACACAGGTCTCTCTGCCAGTTTCAGTGCCAAAGTCCAGTTGGTTTAAACCTAAAAGGACTAAACCGCAGCATCTGCACCAGTCCTGAATCAGTGCTAGTGCAGCCTCTGCAGCTCAGGGAGGGAATTCTGCAGGTTCTGAACTTTTACATGAGGCCTGTTCATAAACTGTGAATAAGAAACACCTGGATGTGTCTCTGTCTGCAGGTTTAGGCTCAGTCTACACACTTTCCTCTGACAGTAATCGTGTTTTTGGCACCACTTTCAGAAGCTGTTGTGAAAAAATAATTGCACTTTTGTTGATTTATTCTGACAGAGACGTTTCTGTTTATGCCAGTTTTGTTTCTTGTGGATAGGCCGAGGGATTAAAGAGATAAGAACCATAAACCGGGTCAACCAGTCTGCTATACTTAAAGAGTAAGTTCCAGCAGAGTTGTTCCCTCCAGCTCAGGCTAAACTCAGAGACCCTCGAACGCTGTGACACGAGAGCGCCACCCACTGGAGCGTGAGCTTTGGTGGGGGAAATGTTATATTGGAGTAGGACTGGAGTGAGTGGAGGCTGCGTTCTGGAGCACCCCTGCACCCCTCTGCAGGAGGTGTGTCTCTGTATGTTACTGTTCCCACTGCACGCACAGACTCCTTCACCTCCACGTTGCGCACGGAGGGGTCGGGGGCAGACTCGGGCCAGTCGGGCAGCTCCTGGTACCCCCCGGCTTTGGCGTTCAGCAGATGGGACAAAGAACCCAACTGGAAGTGGTCTCGATCTGAGTGAGGACAAAACACACGAATATTATTCAGTGGTTGGATCTTTGCTTTGAGTTCATCCTGTTTTATTGAAGAATACGAAGAATATGAAGTCAAACATTCACAGCTTCAACAGAATTTAGTTTTTGCTTTTGGGGTATGAGGGTGACAGCACTGGATGATCTTTAAAAAAAAGGGTTAAAATTATATTTAGTATGTAAAGTATGTAATTTATTTTGCTCTATGTAAATATTTGTAAAGTTTCATCATCAATGTGCAGAAGTAACCACAGAATTGTTCAAATGTGTCGTGAACGAGGGCGCGGGGTTAATATGAGTGTCTCTTCCTCCTGCTCCTTTTCGGGAAATGTGCTTTTCTGTTGTTCACACTGTGTATGTCGTATGTGTGTGATTATTGTCTTTCTCTGGGCACAAACTCAAAATGAAAATGGATCAATCAAGTTTAAAATTTAAAGCGCCACCGTGTAACTTTCACCTGCACGATTCCATGGAAACAGAAAGTTAAAATCAAACTTGAGAACGTTCTCCATTGGGATAGATTTTATAAAACCAGTCGCTCTGAGACTCTGAAGTGTCCACAGATCAGACTCTGCACTTCCACTTCAGACACAAACTGTGGGATTATTATGTGTGAAATGTGGAGCCACACTTCAGGTCCAGGGTTTTTAAAGCAGAAAAGAGGAGATAAAGTCCACAGGAAGTAGAGTCACTGTGGCTGAAACAGACACACGGAGGAACTGTCCACACTTTTACTTTAAAGAACCAAGAAAACTGGACTCACAGAGCGGATCTGTGGACTGGGGGCAGGATTTACAGAGGAGAAACTCTGTGGATAATGTGGATGAGACGCTGCACTTTAAATGTCCCACTTTACAGAGGAATAAAGTCTTTATTTTCTCTGTTTTGTTTGTTGCGTCTCTGTGTCGTGGCTCCTCTGATGCTCTGGTTTATCGTCTGTTATCGAAGCGTCGCTGATGTTCGGTGGTTTCGATCTGACACATGAGGAGCAGCGGCTTCAGAATCACACACAGAGACACAAAGTCGGGTCACGTCCCTGAAGTCGAGGAGAAGAAATCGCAGCTAAAATCGGGTGAATTCTCCTGTCGTGTGTGGAAACCTTTAAGGATACGTGTTTTTCTTAAAGCTCGTGCCAGAAACATAACATGAACAAACATACCTTTATTTTAGTCAATTTTTTGGCTAAAAGTTACACACCACCTCCAAAAAGTTACTGTAAGTTAGAGTGTTGATCTAAAACAGAATTCCTCAACCTTCTGGCATTTTTAGAACAGGTCAACCACTGATTTAAGCTCTTGTTAACATTATTGTTGCAAGGATAATGTTTATGAAATGACCTCCACATGAGTCCCATCTGCTGCCCTCTCTCTGTGTCCAGCCAAGTCAATTTATAAACTTACAAAAAGAAACTGGGCAAGATGTTTCTCCGGACGTCAAATATCAGGATGTAAACGTTAAATATGAGGTGCATTTACCTTTAAAAGGAGACTCCAGGACGGGTGCAGGTTTCAGGGCGAGGAACAGTTTCTTGGCGTATTTACTGAGCGCTCCGCTCTTCTCCGTGGGGACGATGAGCTGACGAATGAACCGCGCTCGGTCTCGGATGTCGTAGTTTTGGTCGTATTTCGCCAGATTCAAAACGTACTGGGTCAGGAGTTTGGTCTGAAAAAGAGGAAACAGTTCACACAGGAGCTACAGGACTGTGTTCAGCTTCTACAGGTGGAGAAAAGAGGAATGTTTTAGCAATGTTCTTAAAGCTGCACTGTGTAACTTTTGGGTTAGGGGTCCGTCACCTGCTTGTTTCCATGGATACGTCACTGCTCTGCCTGGAATGTTCCACAGTGTGACATTAAACAGCTCTACTTTACATTTACCCCGTTTTCAGGTGGTTTTACAGCTCAAAAATACCTAGAAAAACAGAGATTCTGACTGTGAGCGGAGTCGCCTCTCCACAGATCTGACCTGTACCTTGGTCTGGTTTGGTCTCCATGAAGACAGAAAGAATTAATGCCACACTGCGGAACATTCGAGACAAAGTCCAATAGATCTGTAAATGCTGAATAAACCATCAGAATGAAACTAAACAATAAAACAGAATTATCCACAAAAATATTGTTCAAAAACATGAACTGCAATAATCAGCAAAATGCAGCACTTCAATGGTTTGATTGTGAAGTTTTAGTTCATAATTCAACCCTCTACAGCTCAAACTGTGTCATACTGCAGGAAAAAGAACAAAAAAGTCCCAAAAAGTACTAAAAATAAAAATAATGTTCCTCAAAAATGATTGTTCCAACATTTACTGAGCGATGAGTCCAAACGCCTGAACAGAGCAGTGACTCTCAGACCTTTTAGACTAAGAACCACCGTGGGAAATATTTGGCTAAAAGGCCTGAGTGTGACGTCACCCACAGCGTTCAACTCCAGCCAAATGAAGCCAATCGAGGCCAGCACTTATCCAAATCCATGTGTGTAGTTCTGAGCAAAGAACCGTTCAGGAGCGATTCTGCTGAAGGTTTAAGGTTCTCAGAGCAGAAAGAGAATTAGTGAAATTTACCCTAAAACTTTTACATGTTAGGGAGTATTTCTTCTATAGCTTAGTACAAATTTCCCAGCTTAAGAGTAAAGGAGTGTGACGTCACCCGTAACATTCGGCTCCAGTCAAATGAAGCTCATCGAGGCTGCGGTTAAAGGTGCGACTTTAGAGTGAAAAAAGTGAACACCACTTCCTGCTGCACCTCTGGTTTAGCAAAAAGAAGGCAGCTCATTGGCCTGTTATTAATCTTCAGCTCTGTATTTGTATTTCTGCTTTTGGAGCCGTGTCCGACCTGTTTGGAGTTGGTGAGGTAGAGCTTGGCTGCCAGGTTGAGGATCTGTAGTTTGACGATGTCCTCCTCGTTTGTGAAGGACTTGGCCATTTTCCTCAGGACGTCTGGCGCGATCTTTGGGACGTGTTCACAGTATTCGCCGATCAGCCACAGGATGCTCGCCCGCGCCATCGGCACCTGCAGGCGACAGCCGAACACCGGGGTTATTACAGTGGACGTGATACGGTTCTGAAGAGGCTTTGTGATAAATATAGGTCAGTGTTTAGTGTTTTGTAGGGCTAAAGTCGACTACAGAAGGAGGTCAAATCTCTCCGAGCTCTTCAGTATCTGTGTCTGACCCAAACTGCACTCACAGGACCAAACCTGCAGGGGGAGTTCACCACAAAACACATATTTATGCAGAAAAAGGACTAAGAAACGATGCATTTACAGAAAGAATCTTCCTTTTACATAAAAAACAAATAACACCAAATCAGCTCAAGCACTAAACCTCACACCAGGAGCCCGGATACCGTCCATGACCTGAAAATCTGTCACTTCTACAACGCTTCAGCCGTTTCACTGAGGAAACAGTTTAACCCATGAACAGCTGGACTCCAGGGGCCCTTCCCCACTCAAGCCTGCAGCTTTCGGCCCCGGACTTTGGGGTTTGTATTCTGACAAATTCCTGTTCAAATTAAACTTACCAAGAGACTCACATGAAGATGAGTCTCGAAGATTCTTCACCAGATACAAACCTAATAAATGTTTCACTTGGTCATAACCCACAGGTTTTGATCATGTGACGTGTTATTCAGATGTGTCACTGATGTGGAAAGAACTTTACTTTAGAACCTTCAGATCAAATGTTCAACTAATTATTCATTAATTAACGTAGGTAATTGATGATATTGTATTGATAATATTTCTCAACATGAGTTGAGTGTCGTCCCCAAACTCTTAATTCTAGTAAAGCCAGAAGCACAAAGGCCACGTGGAGCTGAGCTCAGAAGAACCAAACTCCATCAGCCCGTTCTTAAGCACAGGAACTCTTCCAGTACTCAGAGAATTCATGTTCTCCTCACACAGGTTTGAACTGGTACTAGAGAAGGGGCCATTTCAGAACTAAACCAGGACCAGACCAGGACTAAACTCAGTGCTGGATTTTGGGGGATTCATGAATGTTTGAACTGGGGCTAAACTGAACTAATCATTTACATTCTGAAGGTTTATCTGGACAACAGCACAAAGGAGACGGAACTTACAGACACTGAGTTTAATCCGGGTTTAATCCTCATGTAAACTTGGTTCAGTCCTGTTCTGATCCTGGTTTAGTCCTGGTCTAGTTCAGGTTTAGTTCTGAATTTAGTCCTTTTCCAGGACCAGTTCAAATGTGCGAGTTACACTGGGGTCCTGGTCTGGGCCTGGTTTAGTCCTGGTTTAGCTCAGGCTTTGTGCCAGTCTGAATGTGCTCTAAATGTGCAGCCTCATAATAAAAACCTCTCAGTTTTAGTGCAGTGGCTGATAATGCCACAGTCCAGAACGAGCCTTTCACCATGACACATTTTATAGTTACAGAAACACTGCGATAAACAATAAAACTGAAACGACTTGATCCACTGACACAATCAGAATGAAGCAGGACTGCAGACGCCTGAGCTGCGTCTCTGTCACACTCAGACACTCGCAGGTTTTATTAGAGACGAGGGGAGAGGAGCTGAGTTTGTCTGAATGTGGTGAACTTATCGTCTTCATAAATCATCACTGCTGAGATTTTAATAACAGCATTTTCTAATCCAACGAGGTCAGACAGGACTGAAAAACACCACGAGTCAAGAGAAACTTCGTCCTTCCATAAAACTCAGAAACAGATTCACCTGCACAGTTATTTCACTAATAAATGGTGAAATTCTTAACCTGCTGCAGAATCGCTGGTTTTGCTTGTAGGCGTTGGCTGTGTGCAGAGTTTGGTGTAAGTCATGGAGTGTCTTGCCCAATAACACATAGAAAACACTGGAGTTAAACCTGCAACTTTAGGGTTATTGACGACCAAAACCTGTGTGTGGTCAGAGCACTTTCAGCTGGTTATTTAAGCACTTTTATTGGCTTCACTGCACTTTTTCTACTCTGTTTGGCTTTCAGTTACTGAAGGATAAGTGTATTCAGTGATTCTGGTGTCGGGCCTTGTTTGTCACTGTTTATCTGCAGGAGAGTTCGTTTTTAGGTGTTTATCTGCAGGAGGGTTCGTTTTTAGGTGTTTATCTGCAGGAGAGTTCGTTTTTAGGTGTTTATCTGCAGGAGAGTTCGTTTGTCGGTGTTTAACTGCAGGAGAGTTCGTTCTTAGGTGTTTATCTGCAGGAGAGTTCGTTTTTAGGTGTTTATCTGCAGGAGGGTTCGTTTTTAGGTGTTTATCTGCAGGAGAGTTTGTTTTTAGGTGTTTAAGTGCAGGAGGGTTCGTTTTTAGGTGTTTATCTGCAGGAGAGTTTGTTCTTAGGTGTTTATCTGCAGGAGAGTTTGTTCTTAGGTGTTTATCTGCAGGAGCGTTCGTTTTTAGGTGTTTATCTGCAGGAGAGTTTGTTCTTAGGTGTTTATCTGCAGGAGCGTTCGTTTTTAGGTGTTTAACTGCAGGAGAGTTCGTTTGTCGGTGTTTAACTGCAGGAGAGTTCGTTCTTAGGTGTTTAACTGCAGGAGAGTTCGTTTGTCGGTGTTTAACTGCAGGAGAGTTCGTTCTTAGGTGTTTATCTGCAGGAGAGTTCGTTTTTAGGTGTTTATCTGCAGGAGTGTTCGTTCTTAGGTGTTTAAGTGCGTTAGTGCTCAGACCTGGATGTTGTCGATGAGTTTGGCCATGTGTTTGATGATGTCGCTGTGTTTCTCCGGCTGCATCTGGAGCAGTTTCTTTATCACCACCACAGACTCGGCCACCACCAGCTCTGAGACACCAGGAAAACACCGGGGAAACACCGGGGAAACACCGGGGAAACACCGGGGAAACACCGGGGAAACACCGGGGAAACACCGGGGAAACACCGGGGAAACACCGGGGAGGGAGAAACCGTCACACATTTCACAGTTACATCGATATACAGTTAGAGCGCTGGTTTAAATACACAGGGAGTCCCAAAAGATCTGACATCATTTTGTGGAATAATTTAGTCAGTTCTTGTTGAAATCACCTCAGATTTTCCCAGAATCAGCTGCAGATTTGCTCTGTGCTGTTTTCTGTGTGTTTTCAGGTGGAGCCGTTCAGTCCAAACAGAATCATGTAGTGTCTGAATCTGCTCCTCACACTCAGCCTCATGTGTCTGAATCTGCTCCTCACACTCAGACTGTGCAGCTTCAACATGTGGAAGAACTTCCCCAAACAAATGTGGCCTTGGTCCAAAGTGCAGAGGAAGGAGCTTCTGCAGGAGGATCTGGACCAACATCAGCATCACTGAGCTGGACTTTTTAGACTAATTTCTTTTCAAATGATGTCAGATGTTTTGGGACCCCCTGAATTCTGCCACTAAAACAACACGTTCCAATAGAATTATTATTAAAGGGCCCAAAACACTCTGTTCCTTCTTATGCTCCACTGTGTTTTACACTCATTTTCAGCCCTGGAATTGCCCGTCTCTACTAAACTAAAAGTAAACAGCAGCTGTTAGCTTGAAAAACTACCGCTCGATGACATCATGAGGTGGAACAGAGCATTTTGAGCTTTGGAGATGTGCACAGACGAGTAAAAGAGTTCCTCAAACCTGTGTGAAAGAAACAGAACACAGCTCAGGGTTTGAGGAGGAAACAGTTCTGTCACGGCTTAAAGCTACAAGAGTCAGTTCTGTGTAATATCAGACCTTTATTTTCTATTTCTGTAGTAAATGTTCTATATCCATGAGTTTGAGAGTGAAAATGTCAGACTGTAGCTGTGGAAATGAACAATTCAGAACAAAATGAATGAACGATGAAAATATTTCAATTCCAGACGTCCTGAAATGACACGGATGAACAGGAAGCGGAAACTCGTGAATAAATAACGCTGACCTTGACCTGACGTATGAAATATTGAACATTTCTGAACCATTAAAATATTAAAAGTCAATCATCACATCAGCTGTGGACTGTGGCAAATGGAACTGAGCTCTCACATCAGAGCTGAGTAAAATAAAGTTACTCACACATTCAGAGTAAAATAAAGTTACTCACACATTCAGAGTAAAATAAAGTTACTCACACATTCAGAGTAAAATAAAGTTACTCACACGTTCAGAGTAAAATAAAGTTACTCACACGTTCAGAGTAAAATAAAGTTACTCACACATTCAGAGTAAAATAAAGTTACTCACACATTCAGAGTAAAATAAAGTTACTCACACATTCAGAGTAAAATAAAGTTACTCACACATTCAGAGTAAAATAAAGTTACTCACACATTAATATTTTGTTTAAAAGCAGCTGTGGAGGAAACTGTTTCTGCTGCTTCAGACTTCAGCACAAATCTGCACCTGACACACCTGACGCACCTGACACACCTGACGCACCTGACACACCTGACGCACCTGACGCACCTGACACACCTGACACACCTGACACACCTGACACACCTGACACACCTGACACACCTGACACACCTGACGCATCTGACACACCTGACACACCTGACACACCTGACGCACCTGACACACCTGACGCACCTGACACACCTGACGCATCTGACACACCTGACACACCTGACGCACCTGACGCACCTGACACACCTGACGCACCTGACACACCTGACACACCTGACGCACCTGACACACCTGACACACCTGACACACCTGACGCACCTGACACACCTGACGCACCTGACGCATCTGAAGATTTATTAGATCAATCTGAGCAAAATACTTTACATTTTTACTCCTTGAGTACATTTTTCAAGTGAAACTTTTATTTAGTCGTAGTATTTTTTACACCAGTATCTGTACTTTTACTTACAGGTCCAACATATGTTACACAAAACTGACTCTTGTGAGCTCGAAGTCGTGTTTTAATGTCGTTTCCTCCTCAAAAACAGATCTGGAGTCGTGTTTGTTTCATTCACACACTGGAGGAACTCTTTATTCTTTGTCTATTTAAAACGCTCTCTCCAAACGCTCTGTTCCACCTTGTGATGTCATGCTGTAGTTTTCTAGTGAACAGCTCCTTTTCCCTTTAGTCTGGCAGATCGGAGACTCTAGAGGCTGAAATGATCCAGAGTGAAGGTGTGTGGAGTTTAGAAACTCAGTGGAGCACTTCCTGTATCACCACATGACATCACAAGGTGGAACAGAGTGTTTCCCGTTTGAGAGAGAAACTGTCTAAAACCTAATAATAATAATAATAATAATAATAATAATAATAATAATAATAATAATAATAATAATAATAATAATAATAATAATGATGCATCAGGTTTATACAGCGCAAACCTAAATGTGCAGGTTTGTGTTAAACATGTGAATGAAACAAACTCCAGGCGTTTGTGACGAGGAAACGACATCAGGACAGATCAGAAAATGACATAAATAATATGGACAAACCTGAGTGTTTCTTCCACCTGAGGTTCATTATTGTCTCAGAACAGTTTATTTGATAATATTTCCCTGTGGCGTCTCACCGTCTCTGTTGGACAGCAGCTGCACCAGGCCGTTCAGACACGTGTCCCGAACTTCCCCGATGTTTGTGGCACAGCGGCCGATGGCCTGGATGGTCGCAGCAACAAAGTCCTTATCCATACTCTTAATGTACGTCTGAACACAGAGAGCAGGAGTTCATTATTACTATTACTATTACTGTTACTATTATTATTATTATTATTAGGCCCGAGCCCCTACAGGGCGTAGGGCCTATTGCTTTCGCAACGATGATGCCTGGGCGAAGCCCAGGCATCATCGTTGCTAACTGTCTTACGAAGTTCAGCGCGAAGCGCTGAACTTCGTCACTCCCTCGCTCTCTCCGTGAACAGCAGTATCCTAGCAACCCATGCCGAAGGCATGGGACATGCATATTTGTTCTTGCTAACAAGTCATCGTCAACATTGAGTGAATGGGCGAAGCCCATTCACTCAATGTTGACAAAAAGTAGCGGCGCCTCCTGTCCCCAAAAACACTCCTGACATGAAGCTGTATCAAGCCCCCATGCCGAAGGCATGAGCCATACTTACAGCTGCTAAAATGAATGGAAATCAATGGGGGTCAATGGCGGACCCGGCGAGATGGTGAATGACGGCGTAAGCGCCCGTCATTCACCAATGACCCCACGGTGACGTGGGGAAGCTCGAGAGCTTTCAAAAAATGTATAATATGTCTTTCCTATGTAAAAGGATATATTGTTTTTGCTAAAATTATTATTATTTTTATTTATTTATTCTTTTTTCTCCTGCTCTTTGAGCTCTAATTTGACCCCCTGAACACGCTCAAAAACTCACCAAATTTTGCCCAAAATTCAGAAGTGGCGAAAAATTTGATAAAATATATGTTGCATGTATGGGTATAAAAAAGTGGCGTGACAGCGCCACCTGCAAAAGTCAAAATACATTGCGCCTATGGGAGACATCCTGACGTAAAGTTTGTCGTACAGTCACGAAATTCGGTACAGACATTCCTCATGTGAAAACAGAAAAAAAATATTATTATGGCCACGCCCCCTGACAAACCAGAAGGCGGCCATCTTGGATTGAAATAAAAAAGTTGCTGAGTCAGCATTTTCGCTCACGTAGCATTTGATCGAACTCCTCTGAAGGCGCTTCACCCACAGGGGTCAAAATCGGAGTACATCAACTAGAGAAGTGGGGCATCAAACGATAGCTGAATTTTAAAAATAACTGTCATGGTTTACGCGCGGCGAAGCTGCAAAATTTGTTCAGATTTTTGGCAATTTTCTAACGTCAAAATTTGCTCCCGTTCGGCCATACAAAGTCCGATTCAACTCAAATTTTAATCACTTGTAAAACTTTTGTGGCGAAGCCCACTAATTGTGACACAAGCGAAAATGGTGTGATAGCGCCCCCTACAGAACACCACAAACTTTTGCATGGAGGGCCAAATTTTAGTTTTTCCAAAATGTACCAAATTTGCCCCAAAATTACTTTAGGTCATCTCAATCAAAAAAGCCAATGTAAACGATATCATATTTTTAACCGTGTTGCCATGGTGATGCGCGAAAGCTCCAATGTTATCCTAATGGGAAAGATGAGATAAATTCCCATTCATGACAAATATTTTACTTTCACAGAATATTCTCAAATTTGGCACAATGACTCTTCATGTCATCCCGATCAAAAAAGTCAATGACAACCATATGCTATATTTCACTGGGTTGCCATGGCGATGCGCCAAAGCCTCCATGTTATCCTTATGGGAAAATTTCAACAATTTCTTACATTTCAAAGTGATATAACGGCTTCATAGTTTTATTGAAGAACGTGAAATTTGGCGCAGTGATTCTTCAGGTCAGTCTGAACAAAAAAGTCCGAGGGGCCAAAGTTGTATTTTGCACGGTGTTGCCATGGCGATGTCCCAAAATGCCCATGTTTGTCTATGTTGGCACATCAGCATTTCCAGTGTCTGTGGACTTTATGTGTTTAGTGACAAGTTCAGCCCAAAGCCACAAACACACAGAGAGAAGAGGCTCATCAGCGCCACCCGGGGGAGCGTCAGCACCACCCGGGAGCGCTGGGTCGGCCGAGTGCGATTGTGACCAGCGAGGGCGTTCGATGCCGCTTGCGGCTTTAATTATTATTAGCATTATTGTTAGCATTAGCATTATTATTAGCATTAGCATTAGCATTATTAGCATTATTATTAGCATTATTATTGTTATCATTAGCATTATTATTATTGTTATCATTAGCATTATCATTAGCATTATTATTATTAGCATTATTATTAGCATTATTATTAGCATTATTATTAGCATTATTATTATTATTTAGTGCAGTGTTTGTCTTCCCTGAGCCGCACACAGAAACCGTCATTAGTTTTGGTTTGAAGTGACTTTACCTGAAACTCTCGGAGGATGGTGGAAATGTTCGTCTCGTTTGCTAAATTGGTGAGAACTTCCAGCTGGAAAACAAAACATTCCCACGTCAGAGGGTCCAAGTGTGTAAATATGCATCATTATAACTGTATGAAAATCTAATCTTACAGAAATACCTAAGAGACTAAATACATCATTTTCACAAATACACCACGAGTGTTCACTAAACACGTGCTTTTCTTTAACATTTCCTTTAACCTTCTGATCAGAAACACATTCTGGGCCGTCATCATTATTATTCGCTTATTCGCTCATAAGTGAAAACACAAAACTCTTTGCACTTTTTCCTTCTGACTGATTCTCTTTCTCATTGATTCAGTCGTAGACGATGAACTTTTGTGCTTTCGTTGACATTACTGTCGGTTTGTTCGACTATGAACGAACAAAACAAAAAAAACAAAAACTGGCATCTTTAAAAAAAATGAAGATAAGAACTAAGAAAAAAGTGAAGTAGAGGAAAATATGGAACAATCTGAGTGATGATTAAAAAAATAGTGTATAAAGCGTTTAGTTTGGAAAGATCTCGAGCTCTGGAATAAATGAATGATGCTTTAAGTCTAGTCTGTTTCAGTTTATATTTTGTCTCTTATATTTGCAGTGAGTCTCAGTGGAATCGGAAACTCAAACGTGTTCAGACGCTGCTTTTCTTTCTTGGAATTCTGTCCTTGTTTAACAGGATTTGGGTGAGAAGAACTTTTATTTCAGCCTAAAGTCTTTCACTCATGATCCACGGGGCTGGAGTTTAGGTTCTGTTCTGTTTGTAATGCTGAAACTGCTGCTAAAATAATGAACTCACAGATGAGTTAATAATGAACGGACTAATGTTCTGTTTTAAGAGCTCCCTCAAAAGTTTATATTACACAAAGATTTATTCTTGTGAGTTTTAAGTCATGTTCTGTTCTCTTGACACGTTTTGAGTAAATTATCGACAGCGTCAAAGCTCAAAACGCTCCGTCCCACCTCGTGATGTCACAACGTGGTAGTTTACAAGTTGAACAGCTCCTTTTATCTTTAGTTTAGTAAGAACGGACAAATCCACGACTGAAACTATCCAAAGTGATTCTGGTGAAGGTGTGAGATTTAGAAACACAGTGGAGCAGGGCCTGTGTGTTCAGAACTCCTAAACATGCATTAATTATGATTATTTCTTTATTTAGCAAAAGAAAATTGAATAAATGTAATATATAGGAATATATCATGTCTGTAATGTAAGAAGTTGTGGAGCAAAACAAGAACATCTCCACAAGTGAGAAGAGGAGTTTTATGGGATCTGGAGCCGTGGACAGTTTGGGGTCAAATATTCAGGAATCAGTCAAATCCGACACTGAGAACGTCTCGATGAAGGAAGAAGGAGGAGAAAAGCTCAGAGAAGCTGCAGAAGAGTACAGGGAAATCCCAACCCAGGTCCATTTAACCCCAACCCAGGTCCATTTAACCCCAACCCAGGTCATTTAACCCCAATCCAGGTCCATTTAACCCCAACCCAGGTCCATTTAACCCAACCCAGGTCCATTTAACCCAACCCAGGTCCATTTAACCCCAACCCAGGTCCATTTAACCCAACCCAGGTCCATTTAACCCAACCCAGGTCCATTTAACCCAACCCAGGTCCATTTAACCCCAACCCAGGTCCATTTAACCCAACCCAGGTCCATTTAACCCCAACCCAGGTCCATTTAACCCCAACCCAGGTCCATTTACCCCAACCCAGGTCCATTTAACCCCAACCCAGGTCATTTAACCCCAATCCAGGTCCATTTAACCCCAACCCAGGTCCATTTAACCCAACCCAGGTCCATTTAACCCAACCCAGGTCCATTTAACCCAACCCAGGTCCATTTAACCCCAACCCAGGTCCATTTAACCCAACCCAGGTCCATTTAACCCAACCCAGGTCCATTTAACCCCAACCCAGGTCCATTTAACCCAACCCAGGTCCATTTAACCCAACCCAGGTCCATTTAACCCCAACCCAGGTCCATTTAACCCAACCCAGGTCCATTTAACCCCAACCCAGGTCCATTTAACCCCAACCCAGGTCCATTTACCCCAACCCAGGTCCATTTAACCCCAACCCAGGTCATTTAACCCCAATCCAGGTCCATTTAACCCCAACCCAGGTCCATTTAACCCAACCCAGGTCCATTTAACCCAACCCAGGTCCATTTAACCCAACCCAGGTCCATTTAACCCCAACCCAGGTCCATTTAACCCAACCCAGGTCCATTTAACCCAACCCAGGTCCATTTAACCCCAACCCAGGTCCATTTAACCCAACCCAGGTCCATTTAACCCAACCCAGGTCCATTTAACCCAACCCAGGTCCATTTAACCCCAACCCAGGTCCATTTAACCCAACCCAGGTCCATTTAACCCCAACCCAGGACCATTTAACCCAACCCAGGTCCATTTAACCCAACCCAGGTCCATTTAACCCCAACCCAGGTCCATTTAACCCAACCCAGGTTCATTTAACCCAACCCAGGTCCATTTAACCCCAACCCAGGACCATTTAACCCAACCCAGGTCCATTTAACCCCAACCCAGGTCCATTTAACCCCAACCCAGGTCCATTTAACCCAACCCAGGTTCATTTAACCCAACCCAGGACCATTTAACCCAATCTAGGTCCATTTAACCCCAACCCAGGTCCATTTAACCCCAACCCATGTCCATTTAACCCTAACCCAGGTCCATTTAACCCCAACCCAGGTCCATTTAACCCCAACCCAGGACCATTTAACCCAACCCAGGTCCATTTAACCCCAACCCAGGTCCATTTAACCCAACCCAGGTCCATTTAACCCCAACCCAGGTCCATTTAACCCCAACCCAGGTCCATTTAACCCCAACCCAGGTCCATTTAACCCCAACCCAGGTCCATTTAACCCCAACCCAGGTCCATTTAACCCCAACCCAGGTCCATTTAACCCAACCCAGGTCCATTTAACCCCAACCCAGGTCCATTTAACCCAACTCAGGTCCATTTAACCCCAACCCAGGTCCATTTAAAACACCAGCTGCAGGTGTGAATAACCAAAGTAAAAGTGAGGACGAACCTTGAGGATTTTGATCTGAGTCGGGTCTGTGGAGCGAATGTAGAAACTCTTCAGGTACGGTTCAAACATCCCCTGAAACAAAAGGACAAAAGATGCAGCTGCAAACCTCTACTTTAAAAAGACCCGAGCTCGACTCTCACAGTTAGAAAATCTCTGTTTAATTAAGATTAAGAATCACTCAGCTCTGCGATAAAGAGTTCAGACTTAAAGTGTCCAAACTGCCGTTATTTCACGGTTAAAGTGCCTGATACTTCAGTGACCTGGTGACGGGGAAGTTCCTCGTTCAGAAACGTCGTCCTCGTGTTTTATGAACGCTCAAACGCTCAACTCTTTTGAAATGACCTCTTTTTGTTTGTGAACAGAAACCTCGACATAAACCTAAAATTTCATATAAAACGTGCACTTTTTGGTGTCTCTGAGGAAGATATTCCTGCAAAAAAACCAAAAACATTTGTGTTGAAATTCCTAATCCCATCAAAACCTCATCTCCACTGCTGTAAATTTTCTAGTCCGTTTTATATAAATTCTCTAAATTATTGCACAAATCCCAAAGCCATGAAAACAAAAGCACTTTGTTTGGAATTTGAGATATAAAATGTGAATGTATTTATGATGTTTCTACATTTGTATAAAGCAGAATGCAGATATTGTGCACACTGAGCTCTGTGGAGATGAATTCTTAAACCTCTGGCAATGTTTTTGTTTATACCATTGTCTATTTGGAATAAAAATGTTAATAAAAATAAAACATGCATCTCTAACGGTGGAATGTCCAGGAGCCTGTGGTCAGGTGCTTCTGTTTGTACGAGTTTGTTTTTCAACCAAAAGGTGAGACTAACTAAAAAAACTGTTGTCGTTCCAGCTAAATCAGCTGTTTCTGGTCAGATTGTGTTAGAATAAAGCTCAGATTAAAGTCTAATAAAGCCTCAGACAGAGCAGAGCCTCCAGTTAGCACCAAACCCCAGGGACAGTGGATGATCCGCTGGAAAAACTGTTTTCTGTGTGTGAGTAAATGAACTTCTCACCCTCCTCTTGATGGTCATTGTTGCCACATTTTGAAGAACAACAAACTGGACCTCGCTGCAAGACAAACAATAAAAACATTTTACAACAAACACAGAAAAAACAGACAGACGATGCCAAAGCCCAAAAGACTCGATCGCCGACGTCGTTTCTAATCCCATTTATTTATCACTGAATTATATTTTTTGAAAAACGCTAAAAAATACATTCCTGATCCATTTTCTTTCAACAACTTTCCTCATTTGTTGCTTCTTTTGCCGCCGCTGGAGTCAGTGATCGAGTCTTTTGGGCTTTTGTGCAGTGGGAAATCAGCAGAGGGAAGTGTGAGGTGCTTCTAAAGATGTTTTCTAATGTTTCCAGACACTAATGAGTGAACCAGGCAGAGCGTTTGGTTTGTTAGACTCGTGGCTGTTGTCAGATGGGTTAAAGTGGAGTTAAGCTTCTTCAGTCTGAAGCAAATTGGTGTTTTACGTGGATGTTCAGAACTTGCCCCCATCACTACACTAGTTCAGAACTTGCCCCCATCACTGCACTAGTTCAGAACTTGCCCCATCACTACACTAGTTCAGAACTTGCCCCCATCACTGCACTAGTTCAGAACTTGCCCCATCACTACACTAGTTCAGAACTTGCCCCCATCACTGCACTAGTTCAGAACTTGCCCCATCACTGCACTAGTTCAGAACTTGCCCCATCACTACACTAGTTCAGAACTTGCCCCCATCACTGCACTAGTTCAGAACTTGCCCCATCACTACACTAGTTCAGAACTTGCCCCCATCACTGCACTAGTTCAGAACTTGCCCCCATCACTGCACTAGTTCAGAACTTGCCCCATCACTACACTAGTTCAGAACTTGCCCCATCACTGCACTAGTTCAGAACTTGCCCCATCACTACACTAGTTCAGAACTTGCCCCCATCACTGCACTAGTTCAGAACTTGCCCCATCACTACACTAGTTCAGAACTTGCCCCATCACTACACTAGTTCAGAACTTGCCCCATCACTACACTAGTTCAGAACTTGCCCCCATCACTACACTAGTTCAGAACTTGCCCCATCACTACACTAGTTCAGAACTTGCCCCCATCACTGCACTAGTTCAGAACTTGCCCCATCACTACACTAGTTCAGAACTTGCCCCCATCACTACACTAGTTCAGAACTTGCCCCATCACTACTCTAGTTCAGAACTTGCCCCATCACTACACTAGTTCAGAACTTGCCCCATCACTACACTAGTTCAGAACTTGCCCCATCACTGCACTAGTTCAGAACTTGCCCCCATCACTGCACTAGTTCAGAACTTGCCCCATCACTGCACTAGTTCAGAACTTGCCCCATCACTACACTAGTTCAGAACTTGCCCCCATCACTACACTAGTTCAGAACTTGCCCCCATCACTGCACTAGTTCAGAACTTGCCCCCATCACTGCACTAGTTCAGAACTTGCCCCATCACTACACTAGTTCAGAACTTGCCCCATCACTACACTAGTTCAGAACTTGCCCCCATCACTGCACTAGTTCAGAACTTGCCCCCATCACTGCACTAGTTCAGAACTTGCCCCCATCACTGCACTAGTTCAGAACTTGCCCCATCACTACACTAGTTCAGAACTTGCCCCCATCACTACACTAGTTCAGAACTTGCCCCCATCACTACACTAGTTCAGAACTTGCCCCCATCACTACACTAGTTCAGAACTTGCCCCCATCACTGCACTAGTTCAGAACTTGCCCCCATCACTGCACTAGTTCAGAACTTGCCCCCATCACTGCACTAGTTCAGAACTTGCCCCCATCACTGCACTAGTTCAGAACTTGCCCCCATCACTACACTAGTTCAGAACTTGCCCCCATCACTACACTAGTTCAGAACTTGCCCCCATCACTGCACTAGTTCAGAACTTGCCCCCATCACTACACTGGTTCAGAACTTGTCCCCTTCACTGCACTAGTTCAGAACTTGCCCCCATCACTACACTAGTTCAGAACTTGCCCCCATCACTGCACTAGTTCAGAACTTGCCCCCATCACTACACTAGTTCAGAACTTGCCCCATCACTGCACTAGTTCAGAACTTGCCCCATCACTACACTAGTTCAGAACTTGCCCCCATCACTACACTAGTTCAGAACTTGCCCCATCACTGCACTAGTTCAGAACTTGCCCCCATCACTACACTAGTTCAGAACTTGCCCCCATCACTGCACTAGTTCAGAACTTGCCCCCATCACTACACTAGTTCAGAACTTGCCCCCATCACTACACTAGTTCAGAACTTGCCCCCATCACTGCACTAGTTCAGAACTTGCCCCCATCACTACACTAGTTTGTTGCCTTGACAGACTCACACACAGTCAGATCTCCACCGAGGAAACTCTGATCTGTGCTGTTTTTTGGCTCCTGACAGAATTCCACCTCCTCTAGAAATGGATTTTAGCTTCAGACGGGCCGGAGTTCAGCTTTAAAGCTCACAAGACTTCATTCTGCGTCATGTAGGACCTTTAAGTGCAAAGAGGACACTGTGCAAAACGTAAATCTTATCGGTTTATCTATTGCTCTGGATATGAAAAAAACACATGGATCCATCTCTAAAGTGAATGTACATGTGTGTATTTATAAAACTTCACTGCAGCCTTCATTTGTGCAAGTCATCCCAGCCTCTGGATCCCTTCTTTTCTCCCCTCAGTTTTAAAAGTACTGGAGCAAAGTAGTATTTTACGAGCTGACATCTTAAAACACAGAGTATATTAGTAAAACTCCATCGTATAGCTTTATATTTTGCAGCTCGCCCCATTGGGAGGGCAGCGGGGTGAATGATCGTGCCATTAAGCGCACACACAGAGCCGGAGGAGGCTTGTTCAATAAAGTGGTGCCAGTGAGGCCTGAGTTATGAGCCCAGCAGGCCACCGTAGAGCCAGCGCCGTCTCCGTGCTTTATGGCTCCGTGTTTACCCCGTCTCCTCCTGTTTAATCTCATTCTGCGCTTGGAGGCAGGAGGATTTGTAGTCGTCCCGTGGGTTCACCCTTCGTCTCACACTCGTTATCGTTCGGGTTTGAGGTTTGGGCGACGGTCGGTCGGACAAACGAGCGAGACGCAAGTGGAGGATGAACGTTTGAGGTTTAATATGATCAGAGGAGCGCTGCAGGTCTCAGAGGGGGAGGTTATGGGCGGTGAGGAGCTAAAATATTGAATTATTAATGTACTAAATCGAGTATAGAACATAGATCCTCATTCGAGCGGGTGTCAGTACTCGGGCTGAACGATCTGTCGTTTTGAACCAAAAATCGGGATCTCAGACGACACGATTTTGGGATCATCAAAGCCACGTTTTTCTGCAGTTCTCCAAACTGACCCGGGTTTTGTTTCATCGACTATTTCACAAGTGAAGTGTTTCCCACAGAGATTTAAAAGAGTTAAAGTACTTCCCTCCGAACCACGAGAATCCTCCACGTACCCCCACTCCTCACTTTTACGCCGTTCAGTCCTGGTTTAGTCCTGGTTTAGTCCTGGTTTAGTCCTGGTTCAGTCCTGGTTCAGTCCTGGTTCAGTCCTGGTTCAGTTCTGGTTCAGTCCTGGTTCAGTCCTGGTTCAGTCCTGGTTCAGTCCTGGTTCAGTCCTGGTTCAGTCCTGGTTCAGTCCTGGTTCAGTTCTGGTTCAGTCCTGGTTCAGTCCTGGTTCAGTCCTGGTTCAGTCCTGGTTTAGTCCTGGTTTAGTCCTGGTTTGTCACTGTTTTTGTTCTAATTTATTTATAATTCTATATTTTACACAGAAGTTGAATATTTTGGCCGTCGATGATCGATTCTCCTGTTTTAATGTCAGATTTTCCAGACTTTGCCTGGAATGTTCCATGGAATAACATTAAACATTTATTCATTCATAAAATTCTACGTAATTATTGATAAATCAGAATATATCGTCCTTTATTTTAACACCGGGATATATCGGGTTATCATGATAAAGACAGAAACACTGAAATCGATCAGAAAATGACTCAAAAGTAGTGAAATGATCTCAGGAACAGATCATTTTACTGGACGAGTTCTGTTCAGATAAACTCCTCTGGACGAGACTGAAGCGTCTCAGAACGAGTCAGGAGAACAAACCTGAGAACAACACGAAGAACCTGAGAGAAGCTTTAGAATCGTGGTCAGATCAGAGACATTTGCAGTTTCGTCCAAATAAAATTCAGTGAAATGTGGCAACAGAATCACATTAACGTAGTGAAGAGAAACATAAACACGATGAGTTTAAATGACGGAAATGAAGTAAAACTAAAACTAAACTGCGTTTGTCTGAGGAAGTGAAGCTGAACTCACCTGTGACTCCGGAGGAGACGAACCAACGCTTTGGCGATGACTCCGACCTCGGCTTTAGGGGCCAGATGGAAATACAGCTGTGCGACGGCCATCACCACCTTCAGAATAAGAGAGGAGAAAAACACCTTCAGAATAAGAGACGAGAAAAACACCTTCAGAATAAGAGACGAGAAAAACACCTTCAGAATAAGAGACGAGAAAAACACCTTCAGAATAAGACACGAGAAAAACACCTTCAGAATAAGAGACGAGAAAAACACCTTCAGAATAAGAGACGAGAAAAACACCTTCAGAATAAGAGACGAGAAAAACACCTTCAGAATAAGAGGCAGAGAAAACACCTTCAGAATACCAGAGGAGAAAAACACCTTCAGAATAAGAGACGAGAAAAACACCTTCAGAATAAGACACGAGAAAAACACCTTCAGAATAAGACACGAGAAAAACACCTTCAGAATAAGACACGAGAAAAACACCTTCAGAATAAGACACGAGAAAAACACCTTCAGAATAAGACACGAGAAAAACACCTTCAGAATAAGAGACGAGAAAAACACCTTCAGAATAAGACACGAGAAAAACACCTTCAGAATAAGACACGAGAAAAACACCTTCAGAATAAGACACGAGAAAAACACCTTCAGAATAAGAGACGAGAAAAACACCTTCAGAATAAGACACGAGAAAAACACCTTCAGAATAAGACACGAGAAAAACACCTTCAGAATAAGACACGAGAAAAACACCTTCAGAATAAGACGTGAGAAAAACACCTTCAGAATAAGACACGAGAAAAACACCTTCAGAATAAGACACGAGAAAAACACCTTCAGAATAAGACACGAGAAAAACAACTTCAGAATAAGACGCGAGAAAAACACCTTCAGAATAAGACACGAGAAAAACACCTTCAGAATAAGACACGACAAAAACACCTTCAGAATAAGACACGAGAAAAACACCTTCAGAATAAGACGCGAGAAAAACACCTTCAGAATAAGACACGAGAAAAACACCTTCAGAATAAGACACGAGAAAAACACCTTCAGAATAAGACGCGAGAAAAACACCTTCAGAATAAGACACGAGAAAAACACCTTCAGAATAAGAGACGAGAAAAACACCTTCAGAATAAGAGAGGAGAAAAACACCTTCAGAATAAGACACGAGAAAAACACCTTCAGAATAAAACACGAGAAAAACACCTTCAGAATAAGACACGAGAAAAACACCTTCAGAATAAGACGCGAGAAAAACACCTTCAGAATAAGACACGAGAAAAACACCTTCAGAATAAGACACGAGAAAAACACCTTCAGAATAAGACGCGAGAAAAACACCTTCAGAATAAGACACGAGAAAAACACCTTCAGAATAAAACACGAGAAAAACACCTTCAGAATAAGACACGAGAAAAACACCTTCAGAATAAAACACGAGAAAAACACCTTCAGAATAAGACACGAGAAAAACACCTTCAGAATAAGAGACGAGAAAAACACCTTCAGAATAAGACACGACAAAAACACCTTCAGAATAAGAGACGAGAAAAACACCTTCAGAATAAGACACGAGAAAAACACCTTCAGAATAAGACACGAGAAAAACACCTTCAGAATAAGACACGAGAAAAACACCTTCAGAATAAGACACGAGAAAAACACCTTCAGAATAAGACACAAGAAAAACACCTTCAGAATAAGACACGAGAAAAACACCTTCAGAATAAGACACGAGAAAAACACCTTCAGAATAAGACATGAGAAAAACACCTTCAGAATAAGACACGAGAAAAACACCTTCAGAATAAGACACGAGAAAAACACCTTCAGAATAAGAGACGAGAAAAACACCTTCAGAATAAGACGCGAGAAAAACACCTTCAGAATAAGACGCGAGAAAAACACCTTCAGAATAAGACGCGAGAAAAACACCTTCAGAATAAGACGCGAGAAAAACACCTTCAGAATAAGACACGAGAAAAACACCTTCAGAATAAGACACGAGAAAAACACCTTCAGAATAAGACACGAGAAAAACACCTTCAGAATAAGACATGAGAAAAACACCTTCAGAATAAGACACGAGAAAAACACCTTCAGAATAAGAGACGAGAAAAACACCTTCAGAATAAGACACGAGAAAAACACATTCAGAATAAGACACGAGAAAAACACCTTCAGAATAAGACACGAGAAAAACACCTTCAGAATAAGACACGAGAAAAACACCTTCAGAATAAGACACGAGAAAAACACCTTCAGAATAAGACACGAGAAAAACACCTTCAGAATAAGACACGAGAAAAACACCTTCAGAATAAGACATGAGAAAAACACCTTCAGAATAAGACACGAGAAAAACACCTTCAGAATAAGACACGAGAAAAACACCTTCAGAATAAGACACGAGAAAAACACCTTCAGAATAAGACACGAGAAAAACACCTTCAGAATAAGACACGAGAAAACACCTTCAGAATAAGACATGAGAAAAACACCTTCAGAATAAGACACGAGAAAAACACCTTCAGAATAAGACACGAGAAAAACACCTTCAGAATAAGACACGAGAAAAACACCTTCAGAATAAGACACGAGAAAAACACCTTCAGAATAAGAGACGAGAAAAACACCTTCAGAATAAGAGACGAGAAAAACACCTTCAGAATAAGACACGAGAAAAACACCTTCAGAATAAGAGACGAGAAAAACACCTTCAGAATAAGACACGACAAAAACACCTTCAGAATAAGACACGAGAAAAACACCTTCAGAATAAGACGCGAGAAAAACACCTTCAGAATAAGACACGAGAAAAACACCTTCAGAATAACACACGAGAAAAACACCTTCAGAATAAGAGACGAGAAAAACACCTTCAGAATAAGACACGACAAAAACACCTTCAGAATAAGACACGAGAAAAACACCTTCAGAATAAGACACGAGAAAAACACCTTCAGAATAAGACACGAGAAAAACACCTTCAGAATAAGAGACGAGAAAAACACCTTCAGAATAAGACACGACAAAAACACCTTCAGAATAAGAGACGAGAAAAACACCTTCAGAATAAGACACGAGAAAAACACCTTCAGAATAAGACACGAGAAAAACACCTTCAGAATAAGACACGAGAAAAACACCTTCAGAATAAGACACGAAAAACACCTTCAGAATAAGACCCGAGAAAAACACCTTCAGAATAAGACACGAGAAAAACACCTTCAGAATAAGACATGAGAAAAACACCTTCAGAATAAGACACGAGAAAAACACCTTCAGAATAAGACACGAGAAAAACACCTTCCTTCAGAATAAGACACGAGAAAAACACCTTCAGAATAAGACCGCGAGAAAAACACCTTCAGAATAAGACTGTGAGAAAAACACCTTCAGAATAAGACACGAAAAACACCTTCAGAATAAGACGCGAGAAAACACTCTTCAGAATGAAGAAAAACAGCCTAGAAACACCTTCAGAATAAGACGAGAAAACACTATTCAAGATAAGAGACCGCGAGAAAAATACCTTCAGAATAAGACACGAAAAACACCTTCAGAATAAAACATCAGAAAAAACACTCAGAATAAGACACTGAGAAAACACCTTGAATAAGACCGAGAAAAACACCTTCAGAATAAGACACGAGAAAAACACCTTCAGAATAAGACACTAGAAAAACACCTTTCAGAGATAAAGACGCTGAAAAAACACCTTCAGAATAAGAACATAGAGAAAGGAAAAACACCTTCAGAATGAAACAGAAAAACACTTCAGAATAAGACCGCGAAATACCTTCAGAATAAGACACGGAAAACACCTTCAGAATAAGACGCAGAAAAACACATTCAAGAACACTTAGAAAAACACCTTCAGAATAAGACACGAGAAAAACACCTTCAGAATAAGACACGAAACACTTTCAGGAGATAAGATACCGCGAGAAAAACACCTTCAGAATAAGACCGACGAGAAAAACACCTTCCAGAATAAAACAGGAAAAACACACTTCAGAATAAGACAGAAAAACACTCTTCAGAATAAGAAAAACACCTTCCAGAATAAAGACCGCGACAAAAACACCTTCAGAATAAAGACAACGAGAATGAACCTGAGAAAAACACCTTCAGAATAGGACACGAGAGAAAAACACTTTCAGAATAACCAGACAGAGGGCGACAAGAAACACGCATTCAGAATAAAGACATACTTAAGACAGAAAAAACATATTCAGAATAAGACACGAGAAACACTTCAGAATAAGACATCTGAGGAACACTTCAGAATAAGACACGAGAAACAACCTTCAGAATAAGACATCAGAAACACCTTCAGAATAAGAGAGGCGAGAAAAACACTTCAGAATAAGACGAAAAACACCTTCAGGAATAAGGCGCGCGAAGGAAAAACACCTTCAGAATAAGACGCGAGAAAAACACCTCAGAATAAGGCGAATAAGACACCTTCAGAATAAGACCGCGAGAAAAACACCTCTAGAATACAGATACCTAGAAAAACACCTTCAGAATAAGACATGAGAAAATACACCTTCAGAATAAGACATGAGAAAAACACCTTCAGAATAAGACACGAAAACACCTTCAGTCAGAATAAGAGACGAGAAAAACACCTTCAGAATAAGACACGACAAAACACTTTCTGTAGAATAAGACACGAGAAAAACACCTTCAGAATAAGACAGCGAAAAACACCTTCAGAATAAGCACACGAGAAAACACCTTCAGAATAAGACATACTCTAGAAAAACACCTTCAGAATAAAGACACGAGAAAAACACCTTCAGAATAAGACACCATGAGAAAAAACACCTTCAGAATAAGACATGAAAAAACACCTTCAGAATAAGACCGCGAGAAAAACACCTTCAGAATAAGACAACTGAAAAACACCTTCAGAATAAGACAATTTATGAAAAACACTCTTCAGAATAAGACACACTACAAAACACCTTCAGAATAAGATTAATGAGAAAACACCTTCAGAATAAGACATGAGAAAAAATACCTTCAGAATAAGACACGAGAAAAACACCTTCAGAATAAGACACTTAGAAAAACACCTTCAGAATAAGACACGAGAAAAACACCTTCAGAATAAGCAAGACACTTAGAAAACACCTTCAGAATAAGAGATTTAGAAAAAACACCTTCAGAATAAGACGAGAAAAACACCTTCAGAATAAGACACGAGAAAAACACCTTCAGAATAAGAGACGAAAAACACCTTTCAGAATAAGATGAACCGCGACAAAAACACCTTCAGAATAAGAGACACTAGAAAAACACCTTTCAGAATAAGACGGCGAGAAAAACACCTTCAGAATAAGACACGAAAAAACACCTTCAGAATAAATACACGGAGAAAACACCTTCAGAATAAGAGACGTGAAAAACACCTTCAGAATAAGACACGGTGACAAAAACACCTTCAGAATAAGACACTAGAAAAACACCTTCAGAATAAGACACGAGAAAACACCTTCAGAATAAGACACGCAGAAAACACCTTCAGAATAAGACGAGAAAAACACCTTCAGAATAAGACACGAACAAAAACACCTTCAGAATAAGAGAGACGAGAAAACACCTTCAGAATAAGACACGAGAAAAACACCTTCAGAATAAGACACGAGAAAAACACCTTCAGAATAAGACACGAGAAAAACACCTTCAGAATAAGACACGAGAAAAACACCTTCAGAATAAGATGCAAGAGAAAAACACCTTCAGAATAAGACACACCTTCAGAATAAGACACTTCAGAATAAGACAGAATAAGACACCAGAATAAGACACTTCAGAATAAGACACACCTTCAGAATAAGACACACCTTCAGAATAAGACACGAGAAAAACACCTTCAGAATAAGACATGAGAAAAACACCTTCAGAATAAGACACGAGAAAACACCTTCAGAATAAGAGAGAAAAACACCTTCAGAATAAGAGAGAAAAACACCTTCAGAATAAGACACAAACACCTTCAGAATAAGACACGAGAAAAACACCTTCAGAATAAGACGAAAAACACCTTCAGAATAAGACACGAGAAAAACACCTTCAGAATAAGAGACGAGAAAAACACCTTCAGAATAAGAGACGAGAAAAACACCTTCAGAATAAGACACCAGAAAAACACCTTCAGAATAAGACGCGAGAAAAACACCTTCAGAATAAGACGCGAGAAAAACACCTTCAGAATAAGACACGACAAAAACACCTTCAGAATAAGACACGACAAAAACACCTTCAGAATAAGACACGACAAAAACACCTTCAGAATAAGACGCGAGAAAAACACCTTCAGAATAAGACGTGAGAAAAACACCTTCAGAATAAGACACGAGAAAAACACCTTCAGAATAAGACACGAGAAAAACACCTTCAGAATAAGACACGAGAAAAACACCTTCAGAATAAGACACGAGAAAAACACCTTCAGAATAAGAGACGAGAAAAACACCTTCAGAATAAGACACGAGAAAAACACCTTCAGAATAAGACACGAGAAAAACACCTTCAGAATAAGACACGAGAAAAACACCTTCAGAATAAGACATGAGAAAAACACCTTCAGAATAAGAGACGAGAAAAACACCTTCAGAATAAGACACGAGAAAAACACCTTCAGAATAAGACACGAGAAAAACACCTTCAGAATAAGACGTGAGAAAAACACCTTCAGAATAAGACACGAGAAAAACACCTTCAGAATAAGACACGAGAAAAACACCTTCAGAATAAGACACGAGAAAAACACCTTCAGAATAAGACACGAGAAAAACACCTTCAGAATAAGACACGACAAAAACACCTTCAGAATAAGACACGAGAAAAACACCTTCAGAATAAGACACAAGAAAAACACCTTCAGAATAAGACACGAGAAAAACACCTTCAGAATAAGACACGAGAAAAACACCTTCAGAATAAAACACGAGAAAAACACCTTCAGAATAAGACACGAGAAAAACACCTTCAGAATAAGACACGAGAAAAACACCTTCAGAATAAGACGTGAGAAAAACACCTTCAGAATAAGACACGAGAAAAACACCTTCAGAATAAGAGACGAGAAAAACACCTTCAGAATAAGACACGAGAAAAACACCTTCAGAATAAGACACGAGAAAAACACCTTCAGAATAAGATGCAAGAGAAAAACACCTTCAGAATAAGACACGAGAAAAACACCTTCAGAATAAGAGACGAGAAAAACACCTTCAGAATAAGACACGAGAAAAACACCTTCAGAATAAGACACGAGAAAAACACCTTCAGAATAAGACATGAGAAAAACACCTTCAGAATAAGAGATGAGAAAAACACCTTCAGAATAAGACGCGAGAAAAACACCTTCAGAATAAGACACAAGAAAAACACCTTCAGAATAAGACACGAGAAAAACACCTTCAGAATAAGAGACGAGAAAAACACCTTCAGAATAAGACACGAGAAAAACACCTTCAGAATAAGACGCGAGAAAAACACCTTCAGAATAAGACGCGAGAAAAACACCTTCAGAATAAGACGCGAGAAAAACACCTTCAGAATAAGACGCGAGAAAAACACCTTCAGAATAAGACACGAGAAAAACACCTTCAGAATAAGAGACGAGAAAAACACCTTCAGAATAAGACACGAGAAAAACACCTTCAGAATAAGACACGAGAAAAACACCTTCAGAATAAGACACGAGAAAAACACCTTCAGAATAAGAGACGAGAAAAACACCTTCAGAATAAGAGACGAGAAAAACACCTTCAGAATAAGAGATGAGAAAAACACCTTCAGAATAAGACGCGAGAAAAACACCTTCAGAATAAGACACAAGAAAAACACCTTCAGAATAAGACACGAGAAAAACACCTTCAGAATAAGACGCGAGAAAAACACCTTCAGAATAAGACGCGAGAAAAACACCTTCAGAATAAGACGCGAGAAAAACACCTTCAGAATAAGACACGAGAAAAACACCTTCAGAATAAGAGACGAGAAAAACACCTTCAGAATAAGACACGAGAAAAACACCTTCAGAATAAGACGCGAGAAAAACACCTTCAGAATAAGAGACGAGAAAAACACCTTCAGAATAAGAGACGAGAAAAACACCTTCAGAATAAGACACGAGAAAAACACCTTCAGAATAAGACGCGAGAAAAACACCTTCAGAATAAGACGCGAGAAAAACACCTTCAGAATAAAACACGAGAAAAACACCTTCAGAATAAGAGACGAGAAAAACACCTTCAGAATAAGACGCGAGAAAAACACCTTCAGAATAAGACGCGAGAAAAACACCTTCAGAATAAGACGCGAGAAAAACACCTTCAGAATAAGACACGAGAAAAACACCTTCAGAATAAGACACGAGAAAAACACCTTCAGAATAAGACACGAGAAAAACACCTTCAGAATAAGACGCGAGAAAAACACCTTCAGAATAAGACACAAGAAAAACACCTTCAGAATAAGACACGAGAAAAACACCTTCAGAATAAGACGCGAGAAAAACACCTTCAGAATAAGACACGAGAAAAACACCTTCAGAATAAGAGATGAGAAAAACACCTTCAGAATAAGACGCGAGAAAAACACCTTCAGAATAAGACACAAGAAAAACACCTTCAGAATAAGACACGAGAAAAACACCTTCAGAATAAGACACGAGAAAAACACCTTCAGAATAAGAGACGAGAAAAACACCTTCAGAATAAGACACGAGAAAAACACCTTCAGAATAAGACACGAGAAAAACACCTTCAGAATAAGAGACGAGAAAAACACCTTCAGAATAAAACACGAGAAAAACACCTTCAGAATAAGACGCGAGAAAAACACCTTCAGAATAAGACACAAGAAAAACACCTTCAGAATAAGACACGAGAAAAACACCTTCAGAATAAGACACAAGAAAAACACCTTCAGAATAAGACACGAGAAAAACACCTTCAGAATAAGACGCGAGAAAAACACCTTCAGAATAAGACACGAGAAAAACACCTTCAGAATAAGACACGAAAAACACCTTCATAATAAGACACGAGACAAACACCTTCAGAATAAGACTCGAGAAAAACACCTTCAGAATAAGACACAAGAAAAACACCTTCAGAATAAGACACGAGAAAAACACCTTCAGAATAAGACGCGAGAAAAACACCTTCAGAATAAGACACGAGAAAAACACCTTCAGAATAAGAGATGAGAAAAACACCTTCAGAATAAGACGCGAGAAAAACACCTTCAGAATAAGACACAAGAAAAACACCTTCAGAATAAGATACGAGAAATACAGCTTCAGAATAAGTGACGAGAAAAACACCTTCAGAATAAGAGACGAGAAAAACACCTTCAGAATAAGACACGAGAAAAACACCTTCAGAATAAGACACGAGAAAAACACCTTCAGAATAAGAGATGAGAGAAACACCTGCAGAATAAGACGAGAAAAACACCTTCAGAATAAGACACAAGAAAAACACCTTCAGAATAAGACACGAAAAACACCGTCAGAATAAGACACGAGAAAAACACCTTCAGAATAAGAGACGAGAAAAACACCTTCAGAATAAGACACGAGAAAAACACCTTCAGAATAAGAGACGAGAAAAACACCTTCAGAATAAGACACGAGAAAAACACCTTCAGAATAAGACACGAGAAAAACACGTGCAGAATAAGAGACGAAAAACACCTTCAGAATAAGAGATGAGAAAAACACCTTCAGAATAAGACGAGAAAAACACCTTCAGAATAAGACACAAGAAAAACACCATCAGAATAATACACGACAAAAACACCTTCAGAATAAGGCGAGAAAAACACCTTCAGAATAAGACGCGAGAAAAACACCTTCAGAATAAGACGAGAAAAACACCTTCAGAATAAGACACGAAAAACACCTTCAGAATAAGAGACGAGAAAACACCTTCAGTATAAGACACGATAAAAACACACTAAGATATACAGACGAGAAAAACACCTTCAGAATAAGAGACGAGAAAAACACCTTCAGAATAAGAGACGAGAAAAACACCTTCAGAATAAGACACGAGAAAAACACCTTCAGAATAAGACGCGAGAAAAACACCTTCAGAATAAGACGCGAGAAAAACACCTTCAGAATAAAACACGAGAAAAACACCTTCAGAATAAGAGACGAGAAAAACACCTTCAGAATAAGACGCGAGAAAAACACCTTCAGAATAAGACGCTAGAAAAACACCTTCAGAATAAGACACGAGAAAAACACCATCATAATAATACTAGAGAAAAACACCTTCAGAATAAGACGCGAGAAAAACACCTTCAGAATAAGACACGAGAAAAACACCTTCAGAATAAGACACGAGAAAAACACCTTCAGAATAAGACACGAGAAAAACACCTTCAGAATAAGACACGAGAAAAACACCTTCAGAATAAGACACAAGAAAAACACCTTCAGAATAAGACACGAGAAAAACACCTTCAGAATAAGACACGAGAAAAACACCTTCAGAATAAGACACGAGAAAAACACCTTCAGAATAAGACACAAGAAAAACACCTTCAGAATAAGACACGAGAAAAACACCTTCAGAATAAGACACGACAAAAACACCTTCAGAATAAGACACGAGAAAAACACCTTCAGAATAAGACACGAGAAAAACACCTTCAGAATAAGACACGAGTAAAACACCTTCAGAATAAGACACGAGAAAAACACCTTCAGAATAAGAGACGAGAAAAACACCTTCAGAATAAGACGCGAGAAAAACACCTTCAGAATAAGACACGAGAAAAACACCTTCAGAATAAGACAGGAGAAAAACACCTTCAGAATAAGACGCGAGAAAAACACCTTCAGAATAAGACAGGAGAAAAACACCTTCAGAATAAGAGACGAGAAAAACACCTTCAGAATAAAACACGAGAAAAACACCTTCAGAATAAGAGACGAGAAAAACACCTTCAGAATAAGAGACGAGAAAAACACCTTCAGAATAAGACATGAGAAAAACACCTTCAGAATAAGACACGAGAAAAACACCTTCAGAATAAGAGACAAGAAAAACACCTTCAGAATAAGACACGAGAAAAACACCTTCAGAATAAGACACGAGAAAAACACCTTCAGAATAAGACACGAGTAAAACACCTTCAGAATAAGACACGAGAAAAACACCTTCAGAATAAGAGACGAGAAAAACACCTTCAGAATAAGACGCGAGAAAAACACCTTCAGAATAAGACACGAGAAAAACACCTTCAGAATAAGACACGAGAAAAACACCTTCAGAATAAGAGACGAGAAAAACACCTTCAGAATAAAACATGAGAAAAACACCTTCATAATAAGAGACGAGAAAAACACCTTCAGAATAAGACACGAGAAAAACACCTTCAGAATAAGACACGAGAAAAACACCTTCAGAATAAGAGACAAGAAAAACACCTTCAGAATAAGACACGAGAAAAACACCTTCAGAATAAGAGACGAGAAAAACACCTTCAGAATAAAACACGAGAAAAACACCTTCAGAATAAGAGACGAGAAAAACACCTTCAGAATAAGACACGAGAAAAACACCTTCAGAATAAGACACGAGAAAAACACCTTCAGAATAAAACATGAGAAAAACACCTTCAGAATAAGAGACGAGAAAAACACCTTCAGAATAAGACGCGAGAAAAACACCTTCAGAATAAGACGCGAGAAAAACACCTTCAGAATAAGAGACACCTTCAGAATAAGAGACGAGAAAAACACCTTCAGAATAAGAGACGAGAAAAACACCTTCAGAATAAGACACGAGAAAAACACCTTCAGAATAAGACGCGAGAAAAACACCTTCAGAATAAGAGACGAGAAAAACACCTTCAGAATAAGAGACGAGAAAAACACCTTCAGAATAAGACACGAGAAAAACACCTTCAGAATAAGACACGAGAAAAACACCTTCAGAATAAGACATGAGAAAAACACCTTCAGAATAAGAGACGAGAAAAACACCTTCAGAATAAAACACGAGAAAAACACCTTCAGAATAAGAGACGAGAAAAACACCTTCAGAATAAAACATGAGAAAAACACCTTCATAATAAGAGACGAGAAAAACACCTTCAGAATAAGACGCGAGAAAAACACCTTCAGAATAAGAGAGGAGAAAAACACCTTCAGAATAAGACACGAGAAAAACACCTTCAGAATAAGACACGAGAAAAACACCTTCAGAATAAGACACGAGAAAAACACCTTCAGAATAAAACATGAGAAAAACACCTTCATAATAAGAGACGAGAAAAACACCTTCAGAATAAGACACGAGAAAAACACCTTCAGAATAAGAGACGAGAAAAACACCTTCAGAATAAGAGACGAGAAAAACACCTTCAGAATAAGAGACGAGAAAAACACTTTCAGAATAAGACACGAGAAAAACACCTTCAGAATAAGAGACGAGAAAAACACCTTCAGAATAAAACACGAGAAAAACACCTTCAGAATAAGAGACGAGAAAAACACCTTCAGAATAAGACGCGAGAAAAACACCTTCAGAATAAGAGACGAGAAAAACACCTTCAGAATAAGACACGAGAAAAACACCTTCAGAATAAGACACGAGAAAAACACCTTCAGAATAAGAGACGAGAAAAACACCTTCAGAATAAAACACGAGAAAAACACCTTCAGAATAAGAGACGAGAAAAACACCTTCAGAATAAGACGCGAGAAAAACACCTTCAGAATAAGAGACGAGAAAAACACCTTCAGAATAAGACATGAGAAAAACACCTTCAGAATAAGAGACGAGAAAAACACCTTCAGAATAAGAGACGAGAAAAACACCTTCAGAATAAGAGACGAGAAAAACACCTTCAGAATAAGACACGAGAAAAACACCTTCAGAATAAGACACGAGAAAAACACCTTCAGAATAAGAGACGAGAAAAACACCTTCAGAATAAGAGACGAGAAAAACACCTTCAGAATAAGACACGAGAAAAACACTTTCAGAATAAGACACGAGAAAAACACCTTCAGAATAAGAGACGAAAAACACCTTCAGAATAAAACACGAGAAAAACACCTTCAGAATAAGAGACGAAAAACACCTTCAGAATAAGACGCGAAAAACACCTTCAGAATAAGAGACGAGAAAAACACCTTCAGAATAAGAGACGAGAAAAACACTTTCAGAATAAGACACGAGAAAAACACCTTCAGAATAAGAGACGAGAAAAACACCTTCAGAATAAAACACGAGAAAAACACCTTCAGAATAAGAGACGAGAAAAACACCTTCAGAATAAGACGCGAGAAAAACACCTTCAGAATAAGAGACGAGAAAAACACCTTCAGAATAAGACATGAGAAAAACACCTTCAGAATAAGAGACGAGAAAAACACCTTCAGAATAAGAGACGAGAAAAACACCTTCAGAATAAGAGACGAGAAAAACACCTTCAGAATAAGACACGAGAAAAACACCTTCAGAATAAGACACGAGAAAAACACCTTCAGAATAAGACACGAGAAAAACACCTTCAGAATAAGACACGAGAAAAACACCTTCAGAATAAGAGACGAGAAAAACACCTTCAGAATAAGAGACGAGAAAAACACCTTCAGAATAAGACACTAGAAAAACACCTTCAGAATAAGACACGAGAAAAACACCTTCAGAATAAGACACGAGAAAAACACCTTCAGAATAAGAGACGAGAAAAACACCTTCAGAATAAGACACGAGAAAAACACCTTCAGAATAAGACACGAGAAAAACACCTTCAGAATAAGATACAGAATCAGACAGGAAGAGAAACCACAAATGTTCTGGGGTAAAAGTGACGTTAGAACAAAATAATATCGCTCAAGCAGAAGAAATGGTCTGAGAAATGACTTAAACATGTTTGGGAATCGACCTGGACTTCATCTGATCGTTTTAAATTGGATCTTGATGTAATTGGAACATCCGCAGGACAAAATATGGTGTTTTAAAAGAACGGACCCTTATCTAAAGCTAAACGTCATGGCTCAAGTTTTATTAAAGAAAATCCGAGCTTCAGTGCTGCATCCGCCTTGAGGTTTTATTAAAAAAAACAAAGATTCGATGCTCCGTCTGCCTGAGTCACTGTGGGTCAATACCATAAGAGTTAAAACTCTGTAGGAGCTGCAGTTTATTATTAACATGATAACGACATTCACACAGGGGGATGTTTGGCCTAAGGGCACAATGACACCTCACATCAGGCCGGTCTATTCTGTACATTCACACGGTCGGTGCTTTCCACACTCACGGCGGCGTTCCGGCTCTGCAGAAGAGGTTTGGTGTTCCTCAGCAGGAGCCTGTGGTCCGGGTCCATCACGTACGGTTTCCTTTTGGCCATGGCCTCGGCCTTCTTCTCCTTCTCCTCCTCCTCCTCGTCCTCGTCTTCATCAGAGCCGTAAAACGTCTTTCCTTCAGTGTTGCCCTCCTCCAGCAGAGACTCCTGCGGGCAAAAAGAAACGACACACATAAACTAAACGACAACTCAACACTCAAACACGGGGCTCGTTTTTTAAAGGTAACAGCTGAAATATCTTCCCCGAATTTACTCTTAAAGGACCTTCTGATCTGTTCTAATCCTGTTTCCTCGTCCAAAACAGATCTGGAGTTGTGTATTTTGTTTGTTTGTTTGTTTGTTTCTGTTTGTTCGTTTCACGTGTTTAACACAAACTCTCCATATTTAGGCTCAGTTTTCCTTGTGATGTGGTCACACAGGATTAAAGGTAAAAGGAGCTGTTCACTGAAGAACCACTGCTGCATGACATCACGAGGTGGAACAGATCATGATGTAGATCAGTAATAATACAGCATTACTCAAACATGTGTGAGTGAAACAAAACACAACTTTAGGTCTGTTTCTGATGAGGTAACAACACTAACATGACTTAAATCTTGTGTAATATCGGATTTTTATGGGAAAATACTAAATCACTACAAGTCCTATTACTGTTTTAGTTTAGCGGATATCAAATCAGGAATGGACAGGAGTTCCCATTTAAATTCCAACCTGCACTGGACACTGGAACACAGCACTGGTCTTGTGGTTTTAACAAAAATATAGTTTGTTTTTTTGTATTTCTAGAATCAGCGACTGTATCTGGGTCAAAAATCAAATTTCTCTCAAATCAGATGAACCCATTTTCGTGCTTCGCTCATCGATTCTGCAGAAAATCCACCAAGTTTTTCCAGCCTGATCCATGAGCCGGTTTCACTTGGTGGATCCGCCTCTCGCAGCTTTAGGAAGGATTATTTGGTTTTTTTAAGCTGCATTTGTCTGTTCTTTTTCATGTTCCCCCTGAAACTGTCAGCACTGACTCGTGTTTCTTTAGGATCGTCATGAGCTGCTCTTTAAAGGCCAAACAGACGGTACAATATTCCAGCACACAGAACAGAGCCTTTTCATTCAAAAAAGACAAAGCTGCACCTGGTAATGAACTGGCTCCATAACAGAGCTTTACAGCCTCTTTAAAAACCTGGTTTACTCCCTGTTTTCTCGGGGGGCAGATGTCGGCAGGTGTAGATGAAAATGAGCAGAATCACTAAACAGACGATGATTGAGGCTCAGACGTCCAGATTTCTGGGCGAAGCCTTTGGGAACGTAACCAACAAACTCCAAAAACTCTTAAACAAAACTTTACTTCACTAGTATCACCAGCACAGTACGAACATCTGACCAGGATTTGGAGATGAATTCCTTCTGTTTTTTATCTGCAATTTAATAAAGGTTTTTAGTTTTAGTTTTTTTAATACAGCGATACCGTGTGAAATTTGCCTCAGTTTTTGTTAAAGGTCCATTAAAGGTCCATAATTTAGAGACTTATAGGGGAATGTACACTGTTTATTTATGTAAAAAGGGACTACAGATGGAAACTGGCTATTCAGCTATAATCTGGTACAGTGCATCTCTGTCTTTCGATTTAATGTTTCTGTGCATTATCCCTCAAATAAAGATTAAAGTAAAGTAAAGTATGTGTTGCAGATATTCACATTTCATCCATTTCAGGCATATTAGTAAACTAGCGGCTCGCCTCTCCACAGATCCGTACTATAAAGTGGCCTGTTAGAGTCCAAACAAAGCTACAAAAGAAAAAAATCTACTCCAACTGTGGGTCTGGTTTCAAGAGTTTGGGCATTAACCCTTTAAACACCAGGTTCAGGTGAATATTTGATAAATAATCGCTGATTCCAAATAAACGCTGAGTCTAAAACAAATCGAGGAAGACGTGAGCACTGACGCTGTAGGTTTTTCTTCTTCGCCTGTTTTGCTTTGCTTTGTTTTTCTGTTGCCAATCGTGTTTTCTTTCAGTCCATTTTTGAACCACATTTTTGATCACCGTGGCTCCGGTGCAGCGAAAAAATTAACGATACGACTTAAAATGTGGTAAAACAGCAGAGGAAGAATCAGGAGAATATTACTTCAGTTTGGCAGTTCAGAGGAGCAGCGGTGTCGTCGTAGCTGCTGCGCCGTAAGAGGAAAACTGTGGCAAAGCGGCGAGAAAAGCCCGACGACGAGGAGCAGGAATCGGTAAAGGCAAAAAAGTCACCGAGCCATTGAAACCTGCGACGCCAACTCCAAGATGTAATAAAAATACTCGTAATAAAGGTTTTATATTCCATAAACTTGACTCTTGTGAGATTTAACACACGTTACCTCCAGAAAAACGTAAAAAAAAAAGTAATTCTTTATTATTCGTCCGTCTACACTAAAGCTCCAGATGTTCCACCTGGTGATGTCATGGAGCAGCTGTTTTCAGATTAACAGCAAAATTGTACCTTTTTTTTCAGTAAAGATGGGAAATTCCAGAGTGAAACTATCCACATGATCCTAGTGAAGGTGTGTGGAGTTTAAAAACACAGTGGAGCACTTCCTGTAGCACCACATTTTTCAATATTATAACAAAGATCAGAAAATAGTGTATTATATGAGGCTTTAACTAATGCAAGACACATGATTAGTTCTGTTGTTTTGTTTCTCTTTGTTCGTTTTGTCTGTTAGAAATGGAAGATTTGAACAGAAACAGTTTGGAGGGAAGATTTGAACAGAAACAGTTTGGAGAGAAGATTTGAACAGAAACAGTTTGGAGGGAAGATTTGAACAGAAACAGTTTGGAGGGAAGATTTGAACAGAAACAGTTTGGAGGGAAGATTTGAACAGAAACAGTTTGGAGGGAAGATTTGAACAGAAACAGTTTGGAGGGAAGATTTGAACAGAAACAGTTTGGAGTGAAGATTTGAACAGAAACAGTTTGGAGGGAAGATTTGAACAGAAACAGTTTGGAGAGAAGATTTGAACAGAAACAGTTTGGAGAGAAGATTTGATCAGTAACAGTTTGGATGTTAGATTTGAACAGAAACAGTTTGGAGGGAAGATTTGAACAGAAACAGTTTGGAGGGAAGATTTGAACAGAAACAGTTTGGAGGGAAGATTTGAACAGAAACAGTTTGGAGGGAAGATTTGAACAGAAACAGTTTGGAGGGAAGATTTGAACAGAAACAGTTTGGAGGGAAGATTTGAACAGAAACAGTTTGGAGGAAGATTTGAACAGAAACAGTTTGGAGGGAAGATTTGAACAGAAACAGTTTGGAGGGAAGATTTGAACAGAAACAGTTTGGAGGGAAGATTTGAACAGAAACAGTTTGGAGGGAAGATTTGAACAGAAACAGTTTGGAGGGAAGATTTGAACAGAAACAGTTTGGATCGAAGATTTGAACAGAAACAGTTTGGAGGGAAGATTTGAACAGAAACAGTTTGGAGGGAAGATTTGAACAGAAACAGTTTGGAGGGAAGATTTGAACAGAAACAGTTTGGAGGGAAGATTTGAACAGAAACAGTTTGGAGGGAAGATTTGAACAGAAACAGTTTGGAGGGAAGATTTGAACAGAAACAGTTTGGAGGGAAGATTTGAACAGAAACAGTTTGGAGGGAAGATTTGAACAGAAACAGTTTGGAGGGAAGATTTGAACAGAAACAGTTTGGAGGGAAGATTTGAACAGAAACAGTTTGGAGGGAAGATTTGAACAGAAACAGTTTGGAGGGAAGATTTGAACAGAAACAGTTTGGAGGGAAGATTTGAACAGAAACAGTTTGGAGGGAAGATTTGAACAGAAACAGTTTGGAGGGAAGATTTGAACAGAAACAGTTTGGAGGGAAGATTTGAACAGAAACAGTTTGGAGGGAAGATTTGAACAGAAACAGTTTGGAGGGAAGATTTGAACAGAAACAGTTTGGAGGGAAGATTTGAACAGAAACAGTTTGGAGGGAAGATTTGAACAGAAACAGTTTGGAGGGAAGATTTGAACAGAAACAGTTTGGAGGGAAGATTTGAACAGAAACAGTTTGGAGGGAAGATTTGAACAGAAACAGTTTGGAGGGAAGATTTGAACAGAAACAGTTTGGAGGGAAGATTTGAACAGAAACAGTTTGGAGAGAAGATTTGAACAGAAACAGTTTGGAGGGAAGATTTGAACAGAAACAGTTTGGAGAGAAGATTTGAACAGAAACAGTTTGGAGGGAAGATTTGAACAGAAACAGTTTGGAGGGAAGATTTGAACAGAAACAGTTTGGAGGGAAGATTTGAACAGAAACAGTTTGGAGGGAAGATTTGAACAGAAACAGTTTGGAGGGAAGATTTGAACAGAAACAGTTTGGAGGGAAGATTTGAACAGAAACAGTTTGGAGGGAAGATTTGAACAGAAACAGTTTGGAGGGAAGATTTGAACAGAAACAGTTTGGAGGGAAGATTTGAACAGAAACAGTTTGGATCGAAGATTTGAACAGAAACAGTTTGGAGGGAAGATTTGAACAGAAACAGTTTGGAGGGAAGATTTGAACAGAAACAGTTTGGAGGGAAGATTTGAACAGAAACAGTTTGGAGGGAAGATTTGAACAGAAACAGTTTGGAGGGAAGATTTGAACAGAAACAGTTTGGAGGGAAGATTTGAACAGAAACAGTTTGGAGGGAAGATTTGAACAGAAACAGTTTGGAGGGAAGATTTGAACAGAAACAGTTTGGAGGGAAGATTTGAACAGAAACAGTTTGGAGGGAAGATTTGAACAGAAACAGTTTGGAGGGAAGATTTGAACAGAAACAGTTTGGAGGGAAGATTTGAACAGAAACAGTTTGGAGGGAAGATTTGAACAGAAACAGTTTGGAGGGAAGATTTGAACAGAAACAGTTTGGAGGGAAGATTTGAACAGAAACAGTTTGGAGGGAAGATTTGAACAGAAACAGTTTGGAGGGAAGATTTGAACAGAAACAGTTTGGAGGGAAGATTTGAACAGAAACAGTTTGGAGGGAAGATTTGAACAGAAACAGTTTGGAGGGAAGATTTGAACAGAAACAGTTTGGAGGGAAGATTTGAACAGAAACAGTTTGGAGGGAAGATTTGAACAGAAACAGTTTGGAGGGAAGATTTGAACAGAAACAGTTTGGAGGGAAGATTTGAACAGAAACAGTTTGGAGGGAAGATTTGAACAGAAACAGTTTGGAGGGAAGATTTGAACAGAAACAGTTTGGAGCGAAGACTTGAACAGAAACAGTTTGGAGGGAAGATTTGAACAGAAACAGTTTGGAGGGAAGATTTGAACAGAAACAGTTTGGAGGGAAGATTTGAACAGAAACAGTTTGGAGGGAAGATTTGAACAGAAACAGTTTGGAGGGAAGATTTGAACAGAAACAGTTTGGAGGGAAGATTTGAACAGAAACAGTTTGGAGGGAAGATTTGAACAGAAACAGTTTGGAGGGAAGATTTGAACAGAAACAGTTTGGAGGGAAGATTTGAACAGAAACAGTTTGGAGGGAAGATTTGAACAGAAACAGTTTGGAGGGAAGATTTGAACAGAAACAGTTTGGAGGGAAGATTTGAACAGAAACAGTTTGGAGGGAAGATTTGAACAGAAACAGTTTGGAGGGAAGATTTGAACAGAAACAGTTTGGAGGAAGATTTGAACAGAAACAGTTTGGAGGGAAGATTTGAACAGAAACAGTTTGGAGGGAAGATTTGAACAGAAACAGTTTGGAGGGAAGATTTGAACAGAAACAGTTTGGAGGGAAGATTTGAACAGAAACAGTTTGGAGGGAAGATTTGAACAGAAACAGTTTGGAGGGAAGATTTGAACAGAAACAGTTTGGAGGGAAGATTTGAACAGAAACAGTTTGGAGGGAAGATTTGAACAGAAACAGTTTGGAGGGAAGATTTGAACAGAAACAGTTTGGAGGGAAGATTTGAACAGAAACAGTTTGGAGGGAAGATTTGAACAGAAACAGTTTGGAGGGAAGATTTGAACAGAAACAGTTTGGAGGGAAGATTTGAACAGAAACAGTTTGGAGGGAAGATTTGAACAGAAACAGTTTGGAGGGAAGATTTGAACAGAAACAGTTTGGAGGGAAGATTTGAACAGAAACAGTTTGGAGGGAAGACTTGAACAGAAACAGTTTGGAGCGAATATTTGAACAGAAACAGTTTGGAGGGAAGATTTGAACAGAAACAGTTTGGAGGGAAGATTTGAACAGAAACAGTTTGGAGGGAAGATTTGAACAGAAACAGTTTGGAGGGAAGATTTGAACAGAAACAGTTTGGAGGGAAGATTTGAACAGAAACAGTTTGGAGGGAAGATTTGAACAGAAACAGTTTGGAGGGAAGATTTGAACAGAAACAGTTTGGAGGGAAGATTTGAACAGAAACAGTTTGGAGGGAAGATTTGAACAGAAACAGTTTGGAGGGAAGATTTGAACAGAAACAGTTTGGAGGGAAGATTTGAACAGAAACAGTTTGGAGGGAAGATTTGAACAGAAACAGTTTGGAGGGAAGATTTGAACAGAAACAGTTTGGAGGGAAGATTTGAACAGAAACAGTTTGGAGGGAAGATTTGAACAGAAACAGTTTGGAGGGAAGATTTGAACAGAAACAGTTTGGAGGGAAGATTTGAACAGAAACAGTTTGGAGGGAAGATTTGAACAGAAACAGTTTGGAGGGAAGATTTGAACAGAAACAGTTTGGAGGGAAGATTTGAACAGAAACAGTTTGGAGGGAAGATTTGAACAGAAACAGTTTGGAGGGAAGATTTGAACAGAAACAGTTTGGAGGGAAGATTTGAACAGAAACAGTTTGGAGGGAAGATTTGAACAGAAACAGTTTGGAGGGAAGATTTGAACAGAAACAGTTTGGAGGGAAGATTTGAACAGAAACAGTTTGGAGGGAAGATTTGAACAGAAACAGTTTGGAGGGACGATTTGAACATAAAAAGATTGAACTGAAGATATGAACAGAAACAGTTTGGAGGGAAGATTTGAACAGAAACAGTTTGGAGGGAAGATTTGAACAGAAACAGTTTGGAGGGAAGATTTGAACAGAAACAGTTTGGAGGGAAGATTTGAACAGAAACAGTTTGGAGGGAAGATTTGAACAGAAACAGTTTGGAGGGAAGATTTGAACAGAAACAGTTTGGAGGGAAGATTTGAACAGAAACAGTTTGGAGGGAAGATTTGAACAGAAACAGTTTGGAGGGAAGATTTGAACAGAAACAGTTTGGAGGGAAGATTTGAACAGAAACAGTTTGGAGGGAAGATTTGAACAGAAACAGTTTGGAGGGAAGATTTGAACAGAAACAGTTTGGAGGGAAGATTTGAACAGAAACAGTTTGGAGGGAAGATTTGAACAGAAACAGTTTGGAGGGAAGATTTGAACAGAAACAGTTTGGAGGGAAGATTTGAACAGAAACAGTTTGGAGGGAAGATTTGAACAGAAACAGTTTGGAGGGAAGATTTGAACAGAAACAGTTTGGAGGGAAGATTTGAACAGAAACAGTTTGGAGGGAAGATTTGAACAGAAACAGTTTGGAGGGAAGATTTGAACAGAAACAGTTTGGAGGGAAGATTTGAACAGAAACAGTTTGGAGGGAAGATTTGAACAGAAACAGTTTGGAGGGAAGATTTGAACAGAAACAGTTTGGAGGGAAGATTTGACCAGAAACAGTTTGGATCGAATATTTGAACAGAAACAGTTTGGAGGGAGGATTTGAACAGAAACAGTGTGCAGTGTTTGTTGGCGCTCACGTTGATGTTGGGGTTGAGGAACTGCGTGCGGGCGTAGCGCGTCAGCATGTTGATGATCACCACCTGCCCCCACTCCTCCACGTCGATCAGCAGGTTACACAACTTCCTGTAGTTTTTGTGGATGAGGTCGATGCGCTCGGGACACACCTCCTCAAACGCCATCACCACGCTGCCCGCCACCAGCTGAAAGAACCACAGAATCAAAGAGACGCCACCAGCTGAAAGAACGACAGATTCAAAGAGACGCCACCAGCTGAAAGAACGACAGATTCAAAGAGACGCCACCAGCTGAAAGAACGACAGAATCAAAGAGAATTCAATAAACGGTGAAGTTTAAAGGGCCGATGTGACACAGAATGGACTCTTCTGAGACTGTGGCCATGTCAGAATCCTCCAAAACACCTGCAGCTGTGTTTCGTTCCATTCACACATGTTTAGGGCGTATTTAAAAAGAAACAGTGAGTCCAGCACCAGGTCGTCCGCCAGGGGGCGCTGTGAGGTACAGATGAGGAAAACCACCTTTGCCCAGAACCCACTCAATCACAGGAGGCAAAAACTGGACCACAAAACCCGCTTCAGCCAGAACCGGCCCGACATTTACCAAACCCACTTCAGCGAGAACCGGCCCGACATTTACCAAACCCACTTCAGCCAGAACCGGCCCGACATTTACCAAACCCGCTTCAGCCAGAACCGGCCCGACATTTACCAAACCCACTTCAGCCGGAACCGGCCCGACTTTTACCAAACCCACTTCAGCCAGAACCGGCCCGACATTTACCAAACCCACTTCAGCCAGAACCGGCCCGACATTTACCAAACCCACTTCAGCCAGAACCGGCCCGACATTTACCAAACCCACTTCAGCCAGAACCGACCCGACATTTACCAAACCCACTTCAACCAGAACCGGCCCAACATTTACCAAACCCACTTCAACCAGAACCGGCCCAACATTTACCAAACCCACTTCAGCCAGAACCGGCCCGACATTTACCAAACCCACTTCAGCCAGAACCGGCCCAACATTTACCAAACCCACTTCAGCCAGAACCGGCCCGACATTTACCAAACCCACTTCAGCCAGAACCGGCCCGACATTTACCAAACCCACTTCAGCCAGAACCGGCCCGACATTTACCAAACCCACTTCAGCCAGAACCGGCCCGACATTTACCAAACCCACTTCAGCCAGAACCGGCCCGACATTCACCAAACCCACTTCAGCCAGAACCGGCCCGACATTCACCAAACCCACTTCAGCCAGAACCGGCCCAACATTTACCAAACCCACTTCATATTACCCAACACCACAAACCAGGACGTCCCAGAGTTTTACTGGTCAAACCCACTTCAGCCAGAACCGGCCCTACATTTACCAAACCCACTTCAACCAGAACCGGCCCGACATTTACCAAACCCACTTCAGCCAGAACCGGCCCAACATTTACCAAACCCACTTCAGCCAGAACCTAGTGGCAGGACGACTGTGGCCATTGACCTGCACTAGCCCAGCACCAGCACCTCTGCAAATACAAGGACTGGAGGAAGATTTAGACAAGTGTCTCCACACGTGTCCAACACTCTGGACATGAGGAACTATGAACTAAACTCAGGACTGTCCCTTTAAGGTCTTAGTTTTCTAACACTTTTCCTGCATAAATAGTAGTTTTTGCATGAACTCCCCCTGCAGGTTTAGTGGTGGAAGTGCAGTTTGGGTCAGACGTGCCTCTTTTCAGTCTGCAGGACTTTAGTCGGCCACAGCCTCTACGCACAGTTAAAACAGAAATAAAATACAGAACATTTCGCTGTGACATTTCCAAATCTCTGGTGCAGATTTATTATTGGGCCCAGACTCAGCAGTGGGAACGTCTGTGTGTTTTCAATGAATTTCTGCTCATTTTGTGGTTTATTCTGTCTGTGTTTACTCTGTGCGGGGAGAATAATTGCGTTTAATTTTCTTACAGAACTCAGCGGCTCATTGGATTAATGATCGAGTCGAACAGATGCAAAACACTGAGTTAATTTAGAACCAGAAGAAGAAGAAGAAGAAGAAGAAGAAGAAGACGTGTGGAGGCAGTGCTGATGTTTCATGCTTAAATACGCTTAAAAACCTCTCATTTCAAACGTTTTGTTCAGATGTTTTCCTCTCGTTCCTTCTGTGTTCTTAATTATTCACCATGACGAGTTTGTGAGCGTTTTCCTCAACTTTCAGACTCTGACGGGAAAACTAACGAGAACAATGGACAATAAACCGGTTTATAATAAGCAGATTTGTTTTGACCTCTATATGTTATATTCTGAGTTGTTTTTGTTTGTTAATTTATTTATTTGAACATTTTTAAAAAGGTTTGAAGGCAGAACACACAGTCTCCACATTTACACAACATTTAACAAAGAAACAAACAAAATAAAGAAAAGAAAATGGTTAAAAATGGTCAATGTTCTAAAAAGAAGCAGGAAGAAGCAGCTTATTTTAATCCAACTCCTGCAATTATATTTCATCTGCATCATGTTCAGTAATAATAATAATAATAATAATAATAATAATAATAATAATAATAATAATAATAATAATAATAATAATAATAATAATAATAATAATAATAAGCACATACAGATTACAAATAGACACAGGTTTATAATATATTATCAGTAATCACTTTTTAAAAAACTGTTCTTGAATATTTCCTGGTGAGATGTGTTTTTTAACAGTTAAATAAATTAAATAAACAGTTGGTCCAAAATCCTGCTGCGATTTTTACCTGGAGGCAGAAGATGTGAGCACATGACCCGATTTCAGCCTTTTTGCAGCAGCTTCCAGTTTGTTTTAGAGTTGATTTGAATATTTTATTTGTGTTTAAAGCTTTAAATGTTCTGGCCTCACAGAACGGCTCAGACCTGCTCAGATTTACACTTTTACTCTGTGGCTTTTCACTCTGTGTGAGTTCGTGCTCCTCTGTGTCTTTTATTATTTCACTTATTTCAATCCTATTTTGTGAGTTTTATGGTGTTGCTTTAGTTTGATTTGTCTGGTTTTATTGTTTTAGGGCCGTGTGTAAAATATGTCATATAAATAAAGTGGATTTGGACTTTTCCATAAATGTTCTTCTCTCACATTCGTCCAACTGTTGTTCTGATTTTTACTTTTTTAAGCTTAACTCGTCCCTGAGCCCAGAATCCCCTCGTCTCTTTGAAGATATTTTAAAAGTTGCTCGGTACAGAGTTATTCCTCGTTTTATACAATATCAGAGCAGTTTTATATTTTACTAAATCAAATCACTTTAAACAGTGGATTTGTTCTCTAAATGTTGGATCTGTAATATCAAAGTGGTTTTGTCTGTATTTTCACACATAAATGACGATTTTTTTTGTTCAAATATATAAAAAATCAGGTACAGAGGTTCAATAAAATAAACGTTAAACGTACCGTGGTTTTGTCGGCGAGGAGTTTCTCGATGACTTCGATGAGCTGATCCTTCTGCTCAGGGTCCAAACTGTGAATGAGACGAACACACGTGAATAAGAGAACGTTCTGCATGTGGACGGATATTCTGACTTAAAATAAGAGCAGGAATAATGCTTCTGTGCACGGGTTTGATACGCTGCAGGTTTGAGGTCTGCACATGGAAAATATTAGAGTTTTAGACATAAAAACGCTTTGGGATCAACCTCGGCGAAAGAAGACGCCCAATGTGTCTGTGATTAATGTTCATATCTTGATTTACGGACAAAACATCCAAATAAAGCCCCAGGATCGTGCAGAGCGAACAAGGTTTTCATATAAAATGAACTGACCTCCGTGAAGTCGCCCATCGAACTCAAACCTGCACAAAAACCATCGTTTGTGCTGCAAAAAGTTTCATTTGTGCTTCTTTAGTTTTGGAGAAATGAACGATTCTTTTACAGGTCAAATTAGGGTCAGACCCACAGGAAGAAGAAAAATGCTCGAAAACGCCCAAAATGGAGTCAGTCGTTTGTGCTGTGACAGTTTCATTTGTGTGAGTTTATTTCTAAAATTCTTCATTATTATTTCTGTGGTAATTACAGGACGTCATTTCTGCTCAGCTGACGGAGACAAACTCCACAAAACTAGAGAAGAGAAACGACCTGAGGCTGAGGAAAAGTCTGTGTTATTATAAAATATGACTCAAAAGCAAATGACTAAAGACTGAAACAGACTTTTCCACAGCCTCAGGTCGTTTCTCTTCTCTAGTTTTGTGGAGTTTGTCGCCGTCAGCTGAGCAGAAATGACGTCCTGTAATTACCACAGAAATAATAATTAATAATTTTAGAAAGAAACTCACACAAATGAAACTGTCACAGCACAAAACAGCACAAACGAGTGACTCCATTTTGGGCGTTTTCGAGCATTTTTCTTCTTCCTGTGGGTCTGACCCTAATTTGACCTGTAAAAGAATCGTTAATTTCTCCAAAACTAAAGAAGCACAAATGAAACTTTTTGCAGCACAAACGATTGACACAGTTTTTATAGGTTTGCGTTCGATGGGCGACTTCACGCAGGCGGTGAATTTGTGAATTCGCCTTTTGGATATTTTATGCCAAAGTAAAACGTTGTGAATGAGGAAAAGCGTCTCTGTGGTCGTGCGGCGGATTCACCTGTAGAGTTTGGGAATGGCGTGTGCCGCCGTCTTCCGCACGTACGGGGACATGTCGGACGCGGCCTCTTTAATGGCGAGCATCATGATGGGGACGATGATGGTCACTCGGATGCTGGACAGAACCCTCAGAGCACTGGCCCGGATCAGCTGGTTCGGATCCTGCAAAACACCACGAGATTTATGAAAGAGATGAGTGAACGTGACGCCACAGAGTTTAACCCTGAAGACTGAGGACAGGATTCTGTTTAAAGAAGGTTTATTTTTCTAATTCTGACTTGTTTTGGTGGGATTAGTTCAAGTTTCATCCACGATTTCATTTAGTTTTTCTTTTAAATCAAGTTTCAGTTTCAGTGCACATGAACATTTGCAAACATCACAGACACTTGCATCAGACTATTCACACACTGAACTCCAAAGCTCTGAGGCAAGAACGAAAACTAAAGTCAAGAATTTATTTCAAACGTTGTGGTGTTTAACAGAGGTTCAGCAGCAACAAAATATTCACTTCTGTAAAAAATAAAGAATTATAAATAAATTAGAACAAAAACAGTGAACACCTTTTTTAAACAGACTCAAACAGTCGTAGCAGCAGCTTCAGGCTGAAGCTCTGTGGGAATCAGTCCAGAAAAACACGACTCTGACAATCCCAAAACCGAGACGTCTGAGATCGTGTTTTAGGTCCAAAATGACAAACTGTTCAGCCCCAACGACACTGACGACACTGACGACACTGACGACACTGACGACAGTGACGACACTGACGACACTGACGACACTGACGACAGTGACGACAGTGACGACACTGACGACACTGACGACAGTGACGACACTGACGACACTGACGACACTGACGACACTGACGACACTGACGACACTGACGACACTGACGACAGTGACGACACTGACGACACTGACGACACTGACGACACTGACGACACTGACGACACTGACGACACTGACGACACTGACGACACTGACGACACTGACGACACTGACGACACTGACGATGATGTTCTAATGTCATATTTTAAATCACAATATTCATCTAAAACCACTTAAGTAACGAAACAGTCCACAGACTCCCAAGAAAAACGAGATCGTGTTTTGGGTCCAAAATGACTGCAGACACAGGCACAGAACAGCGCCCTCTGCAGACACAGGCACAGAACAGCGCCCTCTGCAGACACAGACACAGAACAGCGCCCTCTGCAGACACAGGCACAGAACAGCGCCCTCTGCAGACACATGCACAGAACAGCGCCCTCTGCAGACACAGGCACAGAACAGCGCCCTCTGCAGACACAGGCACAGAACAGCGCCCTCTGCAGACACATGCACAGAACAGCGCCCTCTGCAGACACGACACAGAACAGCGCCCTCTGCAGACACAGACACAGAACAGCGCCCTCTGCAGACACAGGCACAGAACAGCGCCCTCTGCAGACACATGCACAGAACAGCGCCCTCTGCAGACACGACACAGAACAGCGCCCTCTGCAGACACAGGCACAGAACAGCGCCCTCTGCAGACACAGGCACAGAACAGCTCCCTCTGCAGACACAGGCACAGAACAGCGCCCTCTGCAGACACAGGCACAGAACAGCGCCCTCTGCAGACACAGGCACAGAACAGCGCCCTCTGCAGACACATGCACAGAACAGCGCCCTCTGCAGACACGACACAGAACAGCGCCCTCTGCAGACACAGACACAGAACAGCGCCCTCTGCAGACACAGGCACAGAACAGCGCCCTCTGCAGACACAGGCACAGAACAGCGCCCTCTGCAGACACAGGCACAGAACAGCGCCCTCTGCAGACACAGGCACAGAACAGCGCCCTCTGCAGATGGACACATGGGCCCTGGACCTCTGGGAGCTGCTGGTTAAAAGCTCGGAAAAGTGACTTTGCATAATTGGTCTGCACTAACAAAACAAAGGTGTTGTCATTTACTTTTATTAGTTTAATCAGAACTATTGAGCCATTTAGTCCAGTTTTAGCCGTTAACATTACAGCTGCTAGAACAGTTACAGAAAACTACAAACATCACAGACAAAAATATAAATATGTAGAAAAGATCTGATTGTTTTTGTAAAATCTAATGATGTTAATTATGTCTTTTCATTATTGTAGTCTAACCTGTCATAAACACATTTAACCAAATTCATGAGCGAATCACGAATATGTGCGACTTCTCCAGACCAAACGTACCTGAAGCTGCAGAGTTTTGCACCTCGCTGAGCTCCCGGACGATGAAACGTGCATAAAGTCGTCGTCCTTGTTGCGTTCTCAGAGGACGAAAGCCTCCGCAGACGCAGAATAACAAAAGGCTGAGTTAAATCTTTTACCTTTAATCCGCGCTGAAAGGTGGAGATGGACAGAAGCGCCAGGTCCTGCTGCTCCTCGGCGTAACGCACCAGGTACACGTACACCAGCTTCTTCACCTGGAGCACAGGACAGAGTCATGCAGAGGAGCAGCAGCTTCTAATTATGTGTTCAAATTGAGATAAAGGCCGTGGTGCCCAGAGAGTGATTTAACTAAAGGTCTGAGGAACAGGAGGATGTTTCTGATCAGCTTCAGAACGGGAAAGGCCTGAGAATATGAATTTCCTGAATCTGAGCCAAATGAAGCTAAAAGATGCGGCTGCTTGAGGAGCTCTAAATAAATCACTCCTACAGATACAATATGTTCATCTAAGACCTTCCACCGTCATTTATCCACTTCTCCCTGTCCTTCCGTCATATCTTTATGAAGGAGTTTGTATTTTTGTGCTTTTCGCTGACATTGGCAGGAAACATTTTCCAGTTAGATTTTATTTGTGTCTCATTTCAAAAGGATTAATTTCTCTGTCATTTTAGCAAATATCGTATTATTTCCCGCCGCAGGAAAAAAAACCCTCGGCCCGGGAACGACTCTGGGAACGACCGGAGCTGGAGGAAGTGTCCAGGGAGAGGGAAGTCCCAGCTGAGACTGAGACCCGGCCCCAGATAAGACGAAGAACATGGATTCTATTGTTTTTGTGACGTTTTTTAGAACCAAATTCTTACCTGTGACGCAACAATCCAGGAAAACAAACAGAGGAAACCACTTTGGATTATTGGATTCCTGAAGCGTGAATGAAGCAAAATAAAACTCCAGGTACGTTTTTGATGACGAGAATATAACTTGTTTTATTTTGCATAACGTGAGTTCTTGAACGTGTTTTCTGGATCTTAAAGCGGTTTTTAAATGTAAAGTTGTGTGACTCACCTCGATGTTTTTACAGGCCACATTCTTCACCACCGCGGGAAACAGATCGGAGGCGTTTTTACCTCGAGCGATCATCTGTGAGGAGAAAAAACACAGGTTCACTTTGAGTCACACACACGATCCTCACACACGATCCTCACACACACGATCCTCACACACGATCCTCACACACGATCCTCACACACGATCCTCACACACACGATCCTCACACACGATCCTCACACACACGATCCTCACACACGATCCTCACACACGATCCTCACACACGATCCTCTCACACGATCCTCACACACACGATCCTCACACACACGATCCTCACACACACGATCCTCACACACGATCCTCACACACACGATCCTCACACACGATCCTCTCACACACGATCCTCTCACACGATCCTCACACACGATCCTCACACACGATCCTCTCACACGATCCTCACACACACGATCCTCACACACACGATCCTCACACACACGATCCTCACACACGATCCTCACACACGATCCTCACACACGATCCTCTCACACGAGCCTCACACACGATCCGCACACACGATCCGCACACACGATCCTCACACACGATCCTCACACACGATCCTCACACACGATCCTCACACACGATCCTCACACACGATCCTCACACACGATCCTCACACACGATCCTCACACACGATCCTCACACACGATCCTCACACACGATCCTCACACACACGATCCTCACACGATCCTCTCACACGATCCTCACACACGATCCTCACACACACGATCCTCACACACACGATCCTCACACACGATCCTCACACACGATCCTCACACACGATCCTCACACACGATCCTCACACACGATCCTCACACACACGATCCTCACACACGATCCTCACACACGATCCTCACACACGATCCTCTCACACGATCCTCACACACGATCCTCACACACGATCCTCACACACGATCCTCACACACACGATCCTCACACACGATCCTCACACACGATCCTCACACACGATCCTCACACACACGATCCTCACACACGATCCTCACACACGATCCTCACACACGATCCTCACACACACGATCCTCACACACGATCCTCACACACACGATCCTCACACACTATCCTCACACACGATATACTCACACTCGATCCTCACACACGATCCTCACACACGATCCTCACACACGATCCTCACACACACGATCCTCACACGATCCTCACACACACGATCCTCACACACACGATCCTCACACACGATCCTCACACACGATCCTCACACACACGATCCTCACACACGATCCTCACACACACGATCCTCACACACACGATCCTCACACACGATCCTCACACACACGATCCTCACACACACGATCCTCACACGATCCTCACACGATCCTCACACGATCCTCACACACACGATCCTCACACACACGATCCTCACACACGATCCTCACACACGATCCTCACAAACGATCCTCACACACACGATCCTCACACACGATCCTCACACACGATCCTCACACACGATCCTCACACACACGATCCTCACACACACGATCCTCACACACGATCCACACACACGATCCTCACACACGATCCTCACACACGATCCTCACACACGATCCTCACACACGATCCTCACACACGATCCTCTCACACGATCCTCACACACGATCCTCACACGATCCTCACACACGATCCTCACACGATCCTCACACGATCCTCACACACGATCCTCACACACACGATCCTCACACACACGATCCTCACACACACACGATCCTCACACACACGATCCTCACACACGATCCTCACACACACGAACCTCACACGATCCACACACACGATCCTCACACACGATCCTCCCACACGATCCTCACACACGATCCTCACACACACGATCCTCACACACACGATCCTCACACACGATCCTCACACACGATCCTCACAAACGATCCTCACACACACGATCCTCACACACGATCCTCACACACGATCCTCACACACGATCGTCACACGATCCTCACACACGATCCTCACACGATCCTCACACACGATCCTCACACACGATCCTCACACACGATCCTCACACACGATCCACACACACGATCCTCACACACGATCCTCACACACGATCCTCACACACGATCCTCACACGATCCTCACACACGATCCTCACACACGATCCTCACACACGCTCCACACACACACACGATACTCACACACGATCCTCACACACGATCCTCACACACGATCCTCACACACGATCCTCACACACACGATCCTCACACACACGATCCTCACACACGATCCTCACACACGATCCTCACACACGATCCTCTCACACGATCCTCTCACACGATCCTCACACACGATCCTCTCACACGATCCTCACACACGATCCTCACACACACGAGCCTCACACACGATCCTCACACACACGATCCTCACACACACGATCCTCACACACGATCCTCACACACGATCCTCACACACGATCCTCACACACGATCCTCACACACGATCCTCACACACGATCCTCACACACACGATCCTCACACGATCCTCACACACACGATCCTCACACACACGATCCTCACACGATCCTCACACACACGATCCTCACACACACGATCCTCACACACGATCCTCACACACGATCCACACACACACACGATCCTCACACACGATCCTCACACACGATCCTCACACACGATCCTCACACACGATCCTCACACACACGATCCTCACACACACGATCCTCACACACGATCCTCACACACACGATCCTCACACAAGATACTCACACACGATCTCACACGATCCTCACACACGATCCTCACACACACGATCCTCACACACGATCCTCACACACGATCCTCACACACACGATCCTCACACACGATCCTCACACACGATCCTCACACACGATCCTCACACACACGCTCCTCACGCCCGATCCTGACACACGATCCTCACACACGATCCTCACACACGATCTCACACACACGATCCTCACACACACGATCCTCACACACGATCCTCACACACGATCCTCACACACACCATCCTCACACACACGATACTCACACACACGATCTCACACACGATCCTCACACACACGATCCTCACACACGATCCTCACACACACGATCCTCACACACGATCCTCACACACCCGATCCTCACACACGATCCTCACACACATGATCCTCACACACATGATCCTCACACACATGATCCTCACACACGATCCTCACACACGATCCTCACACACACGATCCTCACACACGATCCTCACACACGATCCTCACACACGATCCTCACACACGATCCTCACACACGATCCTCACACGATCCTCACACACACTAACCTCACACACGATCCTCACACACGATCCTCACACACGATCCTCACACACGATCCTCACACACACGATCCTCACACACACGATCCTCACACACGATCCTCACACACGATCCTCACACACACGATCCTCACACACGATCCTCACACACACGAAACACACACACGATCCTCACACACCCTATACTCACACACACGATCCTCACACACAAGATCCTCACACACGATCCTCACACACGATCCTCACAAACGATCCTCACACACACGATCCTCACACACGATCCTCACACACGATCCTCACACACGATCCTCACACACGATCCTCACACACGATCCTCACACACGATCCTCACACACGATCCTCACACACACGATCCTCACACACGATCCTCACACACACGATCCTCACACACGATCCTCACACACGATCCTCACACACACGATCCTCACACACTAGATCCTCAAACTGGATACTCACACACGATCCTCACACACGATCCTCACACACACGATCCTCACACACGATCCTCACACACGATCCTCACACACGATCCTCACACACGATCCTCACACACGATCCTCACACACACGATCCTCACACACGATCCTCACACACGATCCTCACACACACGATCCTCACACACGATCCTCACACACATGATCCTCACACACGATCCTCACACACATGATCCTCACACACACGATCCTCACACACGATCCTCACACACACGATCCTCACACACGATCCTCACACACGATCCTCACACACGATCCTCACACACGATCCTCACACACACGATCCTCACACACGATCCTCACACACACGATCCTCACACACGATCCTCACACACGATCCTCACACACGATCCTCACACACACGATCCTCACACACACGATCCTCACACACGATCCTCACACACGATCCTCACACACACGATCCTCACACACACGATCCTCACACACTATTCTCACACATGATCCTCACACACGATCCTCACACACGATCCTCACACACACGATCCTCACACAATCCACACACACACACACGATCCTCACACACACGATCCTCACACACACGATCCTCACACACGATCCTCACACACGATCCTCACACACGATCCTCACACACACGATCCTCACACACACGATCCTCACACACGATCCTCACACACACGATCCTCACACACACGATCCTCACACACACGATCCTCACACACACGATCCTCACACACACGATCCTCACACACACGATCCTCACACACGATCCTCACACACGATCCTCACACACGATCCTCACACACGATCCTCACCATCACGATCCTCACACACGATCCACACACACGATTCTCACACACGATCCTCACACACACGATCCTCACACACACGATCCTCACACACGATCCTCACACACGATCCTCACACACGATCCTCACACACACGATCCTCACACACGATCCTCACACACACGATCCTCACACACGATCCTCACACACACGATCCTCACACACACGATCCTCACACACACGATCCTCACACACGATCCTCACACACACGATCCTCACACACACGATCCTCACACACACGATCCTCACACACGATCCTCACACACGATCCTCACACACGATCCTCACACACACGATCCTCACACACGATCCTCACACACACGATCCTCACACACACGATCCACACACACGATCCTCACACACGATCCACACACACGATCCTCACACACGATCCTCACACACACGATCCTCACACACACGATCCTCACACACACGATCCTCACACACACGATCCTCACACACGATCCTCACACACACGATCCTCACACACGATCCTCACACACGATCCTCACACACACGATCCTCACACACACGATCCTCACACACACGATCCTCACACACGATCCTCACACACGATCCTCACACACACGATCCTCACACACGATCCTCACACACACGATCCTCACACACACGATCCTCACACACATGATCCTCACACACATGATCCTCACACACGATCCTCACACACATGATCCTCACACACACGATCCTCACACACGATCCTCACACACACGATCCTCACACACGATCCTCACACACACGATCCTCACACACGATCCTCACACACGATCCTCACACACGATCCTCACACACGATCCTCACACACACGATCCTCACACACGATCCTCACACACACGATCCTCACACACACGATCCTCACACACACGATCCTCACACACACGATCCTCACACACACGATCCTCACACACGATCCTCACACACGATCCTCACACACGATCCTCACACACACGATCCTCACACACGATCCTCACACACGATCCTCACACACACGATCCTCACACACACGATCCTCACACACGATCCTCACACACACGATCCTCACACACGATCCTCACACACGATCCTCACACACGATCCTCACACACACGATCCTCACACACGATCACCCCACACGATCCTCACACACGATCCTCACACACACGATCCTCACACACACGATCCTCACACACGATCCTCACACACACGATCCTCACACACGATCCTCACACACACGATCCTCACACACGATCCTCACACACGATCCTCACACACGATCCTCACACACACGATCCTCACACACGATCCTCACACACGATCCTCACACACACGATCCTCACACACGATCCTCACACACGATCCTCACACACACGATCCTCACACACACGATCCTCACACACGATCCTCACACACGATCCTCACACACACGATCCTCACACACGATCCTCACACACGATCCTCACACACGATCCTCACACACACGATCCTCACACACACGATCCTCACACACACGATCCTCACACACACGATCCTCACACACGATCCTCACACACACGATCCTCACACACACGATCCTCACACACGATCCTCACACACACGATCCTCACACACACGATCCTCACACACACGATCCTCACACACACGATCCTCACACACGATCCTCACACACACGATCCTCACACACACGATCCTCACACACACGATCCTCACACACGATCCTCACACACACGATCCTCACACACGATCCTCACACACGATCCTCACACACGATCCTCACACACACGATCCTCACACACACGATCCTCACACACGATCCTCACACACACGATCCTCACACACACGATCCTCACACACGATCCTCACACACACGATCCTCACACACACGATCCTCACACACGATCCTCACACACGATCCTCACACACACGATCCTCACACACACGATCCTCACACACACGATCCTCACACACGATCCTCACACACGATCCTCACACACGATCCTCACACACACGATCCTCACACACACGATCCTCACACACGATCCTCACACACGATCCTCACACACGATCCTCACACACACGATCCTCACACACACGATCCTCACACACACGATCCTCACACACACGATCCTCACACACACGATCCTCACACACACGATCCTCACACACACGATCCTCACACACACGATCCTCACACACACGATCCTCACACACACGATCCTCACACACACGATCCTCACACACGATCCTCACACACACGATCCTCACACACACGATCCTCACACACACGATCCTCACACACACGATCCTCACACACACGATCCTCACACACACGATCCTCACACACACGATCCTCACACACACGATCCTCACACACATGATCCTCACACACACGATCCTCACACACACGATCCTCACACACGATCCTCACACACACGATCCTCACACACACGATCCTCACACACACGATCCTCACACACGATCCTCACACACACGATCCTCACACACGATCCTCACACACACGATCCTCACACACACGATCCTCACACACGATCCTCACACACGATCCTCACACACGATCCTCACACACACGATCCTCACACACACGATCCTCACACACGATCCTCACACACACGATCCTCACACACGATCCTCACACACGATCCTCACAAACGATCCTCACACACACGATCCTCACACACGATCCTCACAAACGATCCTCACACACACGATCCTCACACACGATCCTCACACACACGATCCTCACACACACGATCCTCACACACACGATCCTCACACACGATCCTCACACACACGATCCTCACACACATGATCCTCACACACATGATCCTCACACACACGATCCTCACACACATGATCCTCACACACATGATCCTCACACACGATCCTCACACACGATCCTCACACACGATCCTCACACACATGATCCTCACACACATGATCCTCACACACGATCCTCACACACGATCCTCACACACACGATCCTCACACACGATCCTCACACACACGATCCTCACACACACGATCCTCACACACGATCCTCACACACGATCCTCACACACACGATCCTCACACACGATCCTCACACACACGATCCTCACACACGATCCTCACACACACGATCCTCACACACATTATCCTCACACAAATGATCCTCACACACGATCCTCACACACCTGATCCTCACACACGATCCTCACACACGATCCTCACACACACGATCCTCACACACATGATCCTCACACACACGATCCTCACACACACGATCCTCACACACGATCCTCACACACGATCCTCACACACGATCCTCACACACGATCCTCACACACACGATCCTCACACACACGATCCTCACACACACGATCCTCACACACATGATCCTCACACACGATCCTCACACACGATCCTCACACACGATCCTCACACACGATCCTCACACGATCCTCACACACACGATCCTCACACACGATCCTCACACACACGATCCTCACACACGATCCTCACACACACGATCCTCACACACACGATCCTCACACACGATCCTCACACACACGATCCTCACACACGATCCTCACACACGATCCTCACACACAAGATCCTCACACTCGAAACTCACACACGATCCTCACACACGATCCTCACACACGATCCTCACACACACGTTCCTCACACACGATCCTCACACACACGATCCTCACACACACGATCCTCACACACACGATCCTCACACACACGATCCTCACACACGATCCTCACACACACGATCCTCACACACGATCCTCACACACACGATCCTCACACACACGATCCTCACACACACGATCCTCACACACGATCCTCACACACGATCCTCACACACGATCCTCACACACACGATCCTCACACACACGATCCTCACACACGATCCTCACACACACGATCCTCACACACACGATCCTCACACACGATCCTCACACACGATCCTCACACACGATCCTCACACACACGATCCTCACACACACGATCCTCACACACGATCCTCACACACACGATCCTCACACACACGAACCTCACACACGATCCACACACACGATCCTCACACACGATCCTCACACACACGATCCTCACACACGATCCTCACACACGATCCTCACACACACGATCCTCACACACGATCCTCACACACACGATCCTCACACACACGATCCTCACACACGATCCTCACACACACGATCCTCACACACGATCCTCACACACGATCCTCACACACACGATCCTCACACACGATCCTCACACACACGATCCTCACACACGATCCTCACACACACGATCCTCACACACGATCCTCACACACACGATCCTCACACACACGATCCTCACACACACGATCCTCACACACGATCCTCACACACGATCAGCTCACACGATCCTCACACACACGATCCTCACACACACGATCCTCACACACACGATCCTCACACACGATCCTCACACACACGATCCTCACACACACGATCCTCACACACACGATCCTCACACACACGATCCTCACACACGATCCTCACACACGATCCTCACACACACGATCCTCACACACACGATCCTCACACACGATCCTCACACACGATCCTCACACACACGATCCTCACACACGATCCTCACACACGATCCTCACACACGATCCTCACACACGATCCTCACACACGCTCCACTCACACGATCCTCCCACACACGATCCTCACACACACGATCCTCACACGATCCTCACACACGATCCTCACACACGATCCTCACACACACGATCCTCACACACACGATCCTCACACACGATCCTCACACACGATCCTCACACACACGATCCTCACACACACGATCCTCACACACGATCCTCACACACGATCCTCACACACACGATCCTCACACACGATCCTCACACACACGATCCTCACACACACGATCCTCACACACACGATCCTCACACACACGATCCTCACACGATCCTCACACACGATCCTCACACACACGATCCTCACACACGATCCTCACACACGATCCTCTCACACGATCCTCACACACGATCCTCACACACGATCCTCACACACGATCCTCACACACACGATCCTCACACACGATCCTCACACACGATCCTCACACACGATCCTCACACACACGATCCTCACACACACGATCCTCACACACACGATCCTCACACACACGATCCTCACACACACGATCCTCACACACGATCCTCACACACGATCCTCACACACACGATCCTCACACACGATCCTCACACACACGATCCTCACACACACGATCCTCACACACACGATCCTCACACACGATCCTCACACACGATCCTCACACACGATCCTCACACACGATCCACACACACACGATCCTCACACACGATCCTCACACACGCTCCTCACACACACGATCCTCACACACGATCCTCACACACACGATCCTCACACACGATCCTCACACACACGATCCTCACACACACGATCCTCACACACACGATCCTCACACACGATCCTCACACACACGATCCTCACGATCCTCACACACGATCCTCACACACACGATCCTCACACGATCCTCACACACGATCCTCACACACGATCCTCACACACGATCCTCACACACGATCCTCACACGATCCTCACTCGATCCTCACACACACGATGCTCACTCTCGATCCTCACACACGATCCTCACACACGATCCTCACACGATCCTCACACACGATCCTCACACACGATCCTCACACACGATCCTCACACACACGATCCTCACACACACGATCCTCACACACACGATCCTCACACACACGATCCTCACACACGATCCTCACACACCACGATCCTCACACGATCCTCACACACACGATCCTCACACACACGATCCTCACACACCCGATCCTCACACACGATATACACACACACGATCCTCACACGATCCTCACACACGATCCTCACACACGATCCTCACACACGATCCTCACACACGATCCTCACACACGATCCTCACACACACGATCCTCACACACGATCCTCACACACGATCCTCACACACACGATCCTCACACACGAGCAACACACACGATCCTCACACACGATCCTCACACACGATCCTCACACACGATCCTCACACACGATCCTCACACACGATCCTCACACACACGATCCACTCACACGATCCTCACACACGATCCTCACACACACGATCCTCACACACACGATCCTCACACACACGATCCTCACACACTATCCTCACACACGATCCTCTCACGATCCTCACACACACGATCCTCACACACCGGATACTCACACACGATCCTCACACACATGATCCTCACACACATTATTCTCACACACGATCCTCACACACACGATCCTCACACACACGATCCTCACACACGATCCTCACACACATGATCCTCACACACACGATCCTCACACACACGATCCTCACACACACGATCCTCACACACGATCCTCACACACACGATCCTCACACACGATCCTCACACACGATCCTCACACACACGATCCTCACACACACGATCCTCACACACACGATCCTCACACACGATCCTCACACACGATCCTCACACACACGATCCTCACACACGATCCTCACACACACGATCCTCACACACACGATCCTCACAAACGATCCTCACACACACGATCCTCACACACGATCCTCACACACACGATCCTCACACACGATCCTCAGGGATTTAAACACAAACTGAAAAAATAAAATCAAAACAATGAATGTAAAAAGACAAGAAAGAAAATATACCAGGTCTAAACCAGGTCTAAACCAGGTCTAAACCAGGACTGAATCAGGACTGAACCAAGTCTAAACTTGGTCTAAACCAGGACTAAACCAGGTCTAAATCAGGTCTAAATCAGATCTAAACCAGGTCTAAACCAGATCTAAACCAGGTCTAATCCTCTGGACTCTAGTCTCTCGTCTGTTGCTTGTGCTTCTGCAGAAATAATGAATGAAGCTTTGAAGGATCCGACTCTGAATATTTAAGGCTCAGAGTCGTTACATCATCTCCAAGTTTAACCCACAGACCCGGGACCCGCTGTCGAGAGGAAAACCACAGAACCACAAAACCAGATACTCATTCGTACTAAAACGTACTAAAACACCAGGATCGATACTAAAAAAGTCATATTCACAAAAAAACTGCTCAGATTTAGTGCTGAAAATCACATTCTCTTGTGTAAAGAATCAGAATCACTGTTTCAAATCAAACCTTCAGTACAGAGACAGTTTAGTATCGTCACAACACAAATCTCACCACTGAAATGTCTGAAATGTTCTGTAATATTGCATCTAGCTTTTATTTAACTGCAGGTGTTTTTGCTGCTAAAAAAGTCCCTTCCAAAACACACACGCCTCTCCACAGATCTGACCTGGAGTTTTCAAATGACGGATGAGTTTAGATCTGAGGATTTGTGTCACGTTTTTATATTTGGATATTTCTAAATGTTTGTATTTTATCTGTAGTTTAACAGCACAAATCAGATCGTTGTAGTTCCTGCTAAATCAACTCTTTCTGGTCGGATTATGTAAAACTCAGATTCAGTCTAATTTGAGCTTCAGACAGACCAGTGCCTCCAGTTAGCATCATGACCCGTCTCCATGGTTACGTCACGTCTAAATAAAGAGTCCGACTCACAGCTACGATCCTCTTCATGGCCTCCAGCTTCAGCGAGTCCTTGTTGCTGTCCAGCATCTCCTTCAGGTCGTCGTGTCTGAGGAAAAACAGGAACACCGAGAGTTTGTTTAAGAACACGGAACATTTGACCCAGAAATGTTTAACTCTGAAGCCCAGCGTGGACATTATGCAACCTCGTAAGCACGTAAGGGCATCAGGTTTAATCCACAAGTAATAATCCTCCGTCAGCAGCAGGAAGAGTGAAGTACAAAAGTAAAAGGACAAAACTCGGATGCATTTTGCGGTGGATATTTGCACTTTTACACTGGAGGGTGTGTATCTGAACTAGGAATGTGCGTAATAATTGATCGTTAAAAAGATTTTGTCGATTACGTTTGTTTTTAATGTACAAACTGACTGTACTGTGGGTTTTTTCCGCGGCGTGAGGAGTCGAGGCAGCGTCTGAGCTCAAACACTGGAGCCTCACAGTCCCTCGGCTCTTGGAGATCCCCGTTTCACTCTGGGATATTGAATGAATGAAAATGACTTTTTATTTGTCAATTCCTCCACATGTACAAGACAAACAAAGCCATCGAAATTGGACCTGTCGCCCCGTCCGGACTTTACAACATACAGAAAAACAGTGTTACATGGGGAAGACAACACGGACGGACAGGAAGGCAGCAGATAGAAACAAACAAAACAGCATCACATGAGGACGGGGGGAGGGTGGTATTCCCGAGTACTTTTCTCAGGTACTTTTCCCGGGTACTTTTCTCGGGTACTTTTCCCAGGTACTTTTCTCAGGTACTTTGCTCGGGTACTTTTCTCAGGTACTTTGCTCGGGTACTTTTCTCAGGTACTTTGCTCGGGTACTTTTCCCGGGTACTTTTCTCGGGTACTTTTCCCGGGTACTTTTCTCGGGTACTTTTCCCGGGTACTTTTCTCGGGTACTTTTCCCGGGTACTTTTCTCGGGTGCTAATCCAATCATACCCGGGACACTGTGGCCTGTAGACGCAGTATTCCGGTACTGCAACAGAAAGTTAATGCGTCCAAAAGACAGACATGATGTCATTACAGTTCTACATCTCCAACGCGACATACGCACAGAACAGACTCAGCATCAGCAGAACATCCTCTGTCACAGAGAGAACACTCATATTCACTGAGTCACAGGGAGAACACTCATATTCACTGAGTCACAGGGAGAACACTCATATTCACTGAGTCACAGAGAGAACACTCATATTCACTGAGTCACAGAGAGAACACTCATATTCACTGAGTCACAGGGAGAACACTCATATTCACTGAGTCACAGGGAGAACACTCATATTCACTGAGTCACAGAGAGAACACTCATATTCACTGAGTCACAGAGAGAACACTCATATTCACTGAGTCACAGGGAGAACACTCATATTCACTGAGTCACAGAGAGAACACTCATATTCACTGAGTCACAGAGAGAACACTCATATTCACTGAGTCGAGTCCTTTAGTCCCACAGAAGCTGAAGCAGCAGCACAAGGAAAGAGCTGCTTTTTTCAGCTCTTACAGTTTATGCAAATGAGCCGTGAGGTTTTAAGTTTAGTTTGTGTAAAACACAAATGTTTAAATCTGCATTAAACTCATTCTGACCTCACACTGATGAGGCTCTGGACCTCATTCTGATCTCACACTGATGAGGCTCTGGACGTTTAGATGGTGTTAGTTTCACAGCTCAGGTTTGCACAATATGACTGAATTTAGTTTAATTTGAGTTTAACGGCCGACAGACGTCCTGCTAATAAAGATCTCCTCACAGAAAAACACGCTGAATTTTTGTGTTTTCATCACATTTTAAATATAAAATTATAGTAATAATAATAATAATAATTTGAAAATAAAAATGCTAATGATAAATCAAAACTGCCCGTCCCTAATCTGCACTTTTCACTCCGACACACTTTAGATCTGGACTGAAAAGTAAAAAGTACTTCCTGGTGTGAGACCTGCTCAGGGAGTTTTTTCTCACATTTAATTTGAGTTTCCAACTTTGAACAAACTCAACACACAAAAACAGTGAGAAAAACAAAAAAAATCAACTGAATCACTTAAAATCGGCCAAATTCTGAAATTATTCTAAAAGTCTCAGCAAAATACTTTTTACTTTTTTACTCTTTAAGCACAATTTTAAACAGGTTCTTTAATACTTTTACTGAAGTCGAGAGTCCTGGGACCAGAGGAGGCCGAGCAGCACAGGAAAATATATATATATATATATATACGTATACTCCGGTCTAATCGCAGTTATATATATGTGTTTATACGTATACTCCGGTCATATATATATGTGTTTATACGTATACTCCGGTCTAATCGCAGATATATATATATATATGTGTTTATACGTATACTCCGGTCTAATCGCAGTTATATACTGTATATGTGTTTATACGTATACTCCGGTCTAATCACAGTTATATATATGTGTTTATACGTATACTCCAGTCTAATCACAGATATATATATATATATGTGTTTATACGTATACTCCGGTCTAATCACAGATATATATATATATATATGTGTTTATACGTATACTCCGGTCTAATCACAGATATATATATGTGTTTATACGTATACTCCGGTCTAATCACAGTTATATATATGTGTTTATACGTATACTCCGGTCTAATCACAGATATATATATATATATATATGTGTTTATACGTATACTCCAGTCTAATCACAGATATATATATATATGTGTTTATACGTATACTCCGGTCTAATCACAGATATATATATGTGTTTATACGTATACTCCGGTCTAATCACAGTTATATATATGTGTTTATACGTATACTCCAGTCTTTTCACAGTTATATGTGTTTATACGTATACTCCGGTCTAATCGCAGATATATATTAATATGTGTTTATACGTATACTCTGGTCTAATCGCAGTTATATATATGTGTTTATACGTATACTCCGGTCTAATCACAGATATATATATGTGTTTATACGTATACTCCGGTCTAATCGCAGATATATATATGTGTTTATACGTATACTCCGGTCTAATCACAGTTATATATATGTGTTTATACGTATACTCCGGTCTAATCACAGTTATATATATGTGTTTATACGTATACTCCGGTCTAATCACAGATATATATATGTGTTTATACGTATACTCCGGTCTAATCGCAGATATATATATGTGTTTATATATATACTCCGGTCTAATCGCAGATATATATATGTGTTTATACGTATACTCCGGTCTAATCGCATATATATATATATATATGTGTTTATACGTATACTCCGGTCTAATCACAGATATATATATATATGTGTTTATACATATACTCCGGTCTAATCACAGTTATATATATGTGTTTATACGTATACTCCGGTCTAATCACAGATATATATATGTGTTTATACGTATACTCCGGTCTAATCACAGATATATATATGTGTTTATACGTATACTCCGGTCTAATCGCAGTTATATATATGTGTTTATACGTATACTCCAGTCTAATCACAGTTATATATATGTTTATACGTATACTCCGGTCTAATCACAGATATATATATATATATATATGTGTTTATACGTATACTCCAGTCTAATCACAGATATATATATATATGTGTTTATACGTATACTCCGGTCTAATCACAGATATATATATGTGTTTATACGTATACTCCGGTCTAATCACAGTTATATATATGTGTTTATACGTATACTCCAGTCTTTTCACAGTTATATATGTGTTTATACGTATACTCCGGTCTAATCGCAGATATATATTAATATGTGTTTATACGTATACTCTGGTCTAATCGCAGTTATATATATGTGTTTATACGTATACTCCGGTCTAATCACAGATATATATATGTGTTTATACGTATACTCCGGTCTAATCACAGTTATATATATGTGTTTATACGTATACTCCGGTCTAATCACAGTTATATATATGTGTTTATACGTATACTCCGGTCTAATCGCAGATATATATATGTGTTTATACGTATACTCCGGTCTAATCGCATATATATATATATATATATATATATATATATATGTGTTTATACGTATACTCCAGTCTTTTCACAGTTATATATGTGTTTATACGTATACTCCGGTCTAATCGCAGATATATATTAATATGTGTTTATACGTATACTCTGGTCTAATCGCAGTTATATATATGTGTTTATACGTATACTCCGGTCTAATCACAGATATATATATATATGTGTTTATACATATACTCCGGTCTAATCACAGTTATATATATGTGTTTATACGTATACTCCGGTCTAATCACAGATATATATATGTGTTTATACGTATACTCCGGTCTAATCACAGATATATATATGTGTTTATACGTATACTCCGGTCTAATCGCAGTTATATATATGTGTTTATACGTATACTCCGGTCTAATCACAGATATATATATATGTGTTTATACGTATACTCCGGTCTAATCACAGATATATATATATGTGTTTATACGTATACTCCGGTCTAATCACAGATATATATATGTGTTTATACGTATACTCCGGTCTAATCACAGATATATATATGTGTTTATACGTATACTCCGGTCTAATCACCGATATATATATATGTGTTTATACGTATACTCCGGTCTAATCACAGATATATATATGTGTTTATACGTATACTCCGGTCTAATCACAGATATATATATATGTTTATACGTATACTCCGGTCTAATCACAGTTATATATATGTGTTTATACGTATACTCCGGTCTAATCACAGTTATATATATGTGTTTATACGTATACTCCGGTCTAATCGCAGATATATATATGTGTTTATACGTATACTCCGGTCTAATCGCATATATATATATATATATATATATATATATATATGTGTTTATACGTATACTCCGGTCTAATCACAGATATATATATATATGTGTTTATACATATACTCCGGTCTAATCACAGTTATATATATGTGTTTATACGTATACTCCGGTCTAATCACAGATATATATATGTGTTTATACGTATACTCCGGTCTAATCACAGATATATATATGTGTTTATACGTATACTCCGGTCTAATCGCAGTTATATATATGTGTTTATACGTATACTCCAGTCTAATCACAGTTATATATATGTTTATACGTATACTCCGGTCTAATCACAGATATATATATATGTGTTTATACGTATACTCCGGTCTAATCGCAGATATATATATATATATGTGTTTATACGTATACTCCGGTCTAATCGCAGTTATATATATGTGTTTATACGTATACTCCGGTCTAATCACAGTTATATATATGTGTTTATACGTATACTCCAGTCTAATCACAGATATATATATATATATATATATGTGTTTATACGTATACTCCGGTCTAATCACAGATATATATATATATATGTGTTTATACGTATACTCCGGTCTAATCACAGATATATATATGTGTTTATACGTATACTCCGGTCTAATCACAGTTATATATATGTGTTTATACGTATACTCCGGTCTAATCACAGATATATATATATATATATATGTGTTTATACGTATACTCCAGTCTAATCACAGATATATATATATATGTGTTTATACGTATACTCCGGTCTAATCACAGATATATATATGTGTTTATACGTATACTCCGGTCTAATCACAGTTATATATATGTGTTTATACGTATACTCCAGTCTTTTCACAGTTATATATGTGTTTATACGTATACTCCGGTCTAATCGCAGATATATATTAATATGTGTTTATACGTATACTCTGGTCTAATCGCAGTTATATATATGTGTTTATACGTATACTCCGGTCTAATCACAGATATATATATGTGTTTATACGTATACTCCGGTCTAATCACAGATATATATATGTGTTTATACGTATACTCCGGTCTAATCGCAGATATATATATGTGTTTATACGTATACTCCGGTCTAATCACAGTTATATATATGTGTTTATACGTATACTCCGGTCTAATCACAGTTATATATATGTGTTTATACGTATACTCCGGTCTAATCGCAGATATATATATGTGTTTATACGTATACTCCGGTCTAATCGCATATATATATATATATATATATGTGTTTATACGTATACTCCGGTCTAATCACAGATATATATATATATGTGTTTATACATATACTCCGGTCTAATCACAGTTATATATATGTGTTTATACGTATACTCCGGTCTAATCACAGATATATATATGTGTTTATACGTATACTCCGGTCTAATCACAGATATATATATGTGTTTATACGTATACTCCGGTCTAATCGCAGTTATGTATATGTGTTTATACGTATACTCCAGTCTAATCACAGTTATATATATGTTTATACGTATACTCCGGTCTAATCACAGATATATATATATATATATATATATGTGTTTATACGTATACTCCAGTCTAATCACAGATATATATATATATATATATATGTGTTTATACGTATACTCCGGTCTAATCACAGATATATATATGTGTTTATACGTATACTCCGGTCTAATCACAGTTATATATATGTGTTTATACGTATACTCCAGTCTTTTCACAGTTATATATGTGTTTATACGTATACTCCGGTCTAATCGCAGATATATATTAATATGTGTTTATACGTATACTCTGGTCTAATCGCAGTTATATATATGTGTTTATACGTATACTCCGGTCTAATCACAGATATATATATGTGTTTATACGTATACTCCGGTCTAATCACAGTTATATATATGTGTTTATACGTATACTCCGGTCTAATCACAGTTATATATATGTGTTTATACGTATACTCCGGTCTAATCGCAGATATATATATGTGTTTATACGTATACTCCGGTCTAATCGCATATATATACATATATATATATATATATATATATATATATATATATACATATATATATATATATATGTGTTTATACGTATACTCCGGTCTAATCACAGATATATATATATATATGTGTTTATACATATACTCCGGTCTAATCACAGTTATATATATGCGTTTATACGTATACTCCGGTCTAATCACAGATATATATATGTGTTTATACGTATACTCCGGTCTAATCACAGATATATATATGTGTTTATACGTATACTCCGGTCTAATCGCAGTTATATATATGTGTTTATACGTATACTCCAGTCTAATCACAGTTATATATATGTTTATACGTATACTCCGGTCTAATCACAGATATATATATATGTGTTTATACGTATACTCCGGTCTAATCACAGATATATATATATGTGTTTATACGTATACTCCGGTCTAATCACAGATATATATATATGTGTTTATACGTATACTCCGGTCTAATCACAGATATATATATGTGTTTATACGTATACTCCGGTCTAATCACAGATATATATATGTGTTTATACGTATACTCCGGTCTAATCACAGATATATATATATGTGTTTATACGTATACTCCGGTCTAATCACAGATATATATATGTGTTTATACGTATACTCCGGTCTAATCACAGATATATATATATGTTTATACGTATACTCCGGTCTAATCACAGTTATATATATGTGTTTATACGTATACTCCGGTCTAATCACAGATATATATATGTGTTTATACGTATACTCCGGTCTAATCACAGATATATATATATGTGTTTATACGTATACTCCGGTCTAATCACAGATATATATATATGTGTTTATACGTATACTCCGGTCTAATCACAGATATATATATGTGTTTATACGTATACTCCGGTCTAATCACAGATATATATATGTGTTTATACGTATACTCCGGTCTAATCACAGATATATATATATGTGTTTATACGTATACTCCGGTCTAATCACAGATATATATATGTGTTTATACGTATACTCCGGTCTAATCACAGATATATATATATATGTTTATACGTATACTCCGGTCTAATCACAGATATATATATATATATATGTGTTTATACATATACTCCGGTCTAATCACAGATATATATATGTGTTTATACGTATACTCCGGTCTAATCACAGATATATATATATATGTTTATACGTATACTCCGGTCTAATCACAGATATATATATATATATATGTGTTTATACATATACTCCGGTCTAATCACAGATATATATATGTGTTTATACGTATACTCCGGTCTAATCACAGATATATATATATGTTTATACGTATACTCCGGTCTAATCACAGTTATATATATGTGTTTATACGTATACTCCGGTCTAATCACAGTTATATATATGTGTTTATACGTATACTCCGGTCTAATCGCAGATATATATATGTGTTTATACGTATACTCCGGTCTAATCACATATATATATGTGTTTATACGTATACTCCGGTCTAATCGCAGTTATATATATATGTGTTTATACGTATACTCCGGTCTAATCACAGATATATATATATGTTTATACGTATACTCCGGTCTAATCGCAGTTATATATATGTGTTTATACGTATACTCCGGTCTAATCGCAGTTATATATATGTGTTTATACGTATACTCCGGTCTAATCACAGATATATATATGTGTTTATACGTATACTCCGGTCTAATCACAGATATATATATATGTTTATACGTATACTCCGGTCTAATCACAGTTATATATATGTGTTTATACGTATACTCCGGTCTAATCACAGTTATATATATATGTGTTTATACGTATACTCCGGTCTAATCGCAGATATATATATATGTGTTTATACGTATACTCCGGTCTAATCGCAGATATATATATATATATATATATATATGTTTATACGTATACTCCGGTCTAATCGCAGTTATATATATGTGTTTATACGTATACTCCGGTCTAATCACAGTTATATATATGTGTTTATATATATACTCCGGTCTGAGGCGCTCACATCCTGGACTCGTCTTCGTCATAATTGCTGAGTCACTGATCGCAGAAGGAAACACAGGAGCTCGTTTGTGTCACAGTCACTTCTCTGCAGACTCGCTCGTTTCCATGGAGATGTAATTGCTTCGCCTGGAATGTTCCACATTATCGCATTAAACTCGTCTGTTGGTGGTTTCAGATTCCTGTAACATTCTGAGGACTTTTCCCTGTTCAAAAACATGAATAAAATTGTGATATTTTGCTTTAATTTGTTCATTATGCCTCCAGGCTGCAGGTCAGATCTGTGGAGAGGCCATCCTGTTTTTAAAGGTGTTTTGGACAGATGTGGTCATTAGATCAGAGAAGATAAGTGTGATGTCATCATTTCCTTTTGTATTTTTAAAGTTTTTATTTGAGACATTTCGTCCATCAGGAAACACATTATGTATAACTCAGGATGTGCAGTTCCATCGGAGCTGCTGACGGCCGTGCGGTTCTTTTGTTGTGATGATGTTTATATTTGTGTATTTGTATATTAGTAATAAAACAACTCCAGATTAAAACAACTCCAGATTAAAACAACTCCAGAATAAAACAACTCCAGAATAAAACAACTCCAGAATAAAATGACTCCAGAATAAAACAACTCCAAATTAAAACAACTCCAGAATAAAACAACTCCAGATTAAAACGGCTCCAGAATAAAACAACTCCAGAATAAAATGACTCCAGATTAAAATGACTCCAGAATATTCTAATTCTCGCTCCAGTTCAGTGCACACAGATCATCTCTTGTCTCACTCTGACGTCCGTCACGTCCTCGTGAACTTTACTCTGATGTCATGATGCAGATTTTCTTTAAAAAAAAAACTCGGGGTGACTCGAGGTGACTCGGGGTGACTTGGGGAGACTCAGGGTGACTTGGGGTGACTTGAGGTGACTCGGAGTGACACACGGGTGACTCGGGGTGACTCGAGGTGACTCGGGGTGACTTGGGGAGACTCAGGGTGACTTGGGGTGACTCGAGGTGACTCGGGGTGACTCGGGGTGACACACGGGTGACTCGGGGTGACTCGGGGTGACTCGAGGTGACTCGGGGTGACATACGGGTGACTCGAGGTGACTCGGGGTGACTCGAGGTGACTCGGGGTGACTTAGGGTGACTCCAGGTGACTCGGGGTGACTCGAGGTGACTCGGGGTGACTTGGGGAGACTCAGGGTGACTTGGGGTGACTTGAGGTGACTCGAGGTGACACGGGGTGAGTCCAGGTGACTCGGGGTGACACACGGGTGACTCAAGGTGACTCCAGGTGACACACGGGTGACTCGAGGTGACTCGGGGATTTATTGTCATTGACACAAGTAACAGTGAAATGAGGTTTGGAGCCCTGATGTGCAGGAGAGGTGCAGGTGCTGAGGTCCTGAGCCTGTGACATCAGCACCGTGCAGGGGGACAGCACCTGCATCTCTAAGGGTTAAACCGGCGATATCGCTGATAATGACTCCACTTACAATATCGAAATAACAACTGTGCAGCACGGACGCAATTCACTCACAACTTTATTTCCAGCATCAACCGATCGCTCGAGTCACAAATAACGTGACACTACTCGTAGGGATTTGTTCGTGTGCATTTTATGAAGAAAATGACCATTAGGCATCGGAACAACGTTAAACTTCAGACCGTACAGAGGTCATCACACATGTAAAACCATAAAAATGGAGAAAACACATTTGTGAACTTCTTTGGGCTCTTTGGTCGTGGCAGCAGTGATCTCACCGCTGATTCACAGTCTGAGAAATTCCTCCTCCGTTTGGAGAGTGGCTCTGAAAAAACTTGGTTTGGAGGAGCATAAAGCCCGACCGCTTTCCCCGACCCTCTGACAGGAAGTGGGACTCCCCTAAACCCTGGACCTACAGAACGGACGGGCAGGGGCGAAATGGGATTCGGCCTGAATGGTTTTCAGAAAGTCGACCTGGAGAAGTTGGAAAAGTCCACAAACCTTCACCAGAATCATTTGGATCATTTCAGCCCTGGAATTTCCCATCTCTACTGAGTTAAAAGGTAAAAGGTTCACTTGAAAACTGCCACTTCATGACATCACAAGATGGAACAGAACATTTGGAGCTTTGGAGATGGAGACGAAAGAGTTCCTCAAACATGTGTGAATGAAACAAACGCGACTCCAGCTCTGTTTATGAGGGGGAAACGACATTCTGACACGACCAGAGGCTCACGAGAGTCTTTTTTGTGTAATACAGGATCTTTAAGCGGCTTCAGTTTAATAAAGTTTAATAAACGTAAACTCATTAAAGGAACTGTCTGTAACCTGCAGCAGTGAAAAGGTCTTAGAGTGACTGAACCTGCACGAGTCATCCTCAGTTTGTGGACGGGTCAGGCCTCACGTGAAGGGTTCAGGTTGTGGTTTATGGTTCAAATCTCACAAAAACTAAAACTGGCGCAGAGTTCAACACCTTCTCCATCAGTGAAAATAAACAAAAACGATTTTATTTTTATTTTACAGCAGCTTCGGAAAGCGGTGCCATTATTCAAAGACGTAATTCCTGTCGGCCGAATGGACTTTAAGGCGTAAGATTCATAAGGTTTAAGTTTATGAAGCCGATACTCCACAAATAAAGTCCAACATCTGTGGATCATTTGAGTTTGGAGCTGTGGTTCAGAACAGTAAATCTCCCACAGAGCGAAACCGTCTTCTACAACTGTAAACTATAGATTTACTTATAGATTCTTATACATTAGTTTGGTCTTTCAAAGCTTCAGTGTTACACAGAGTTCTGTGAGGTTTGGGCCCTGTTCCTCCATCAGAAACACACCTGCAGCTGTGTTTTGTGGCACTCACACGTCTGACTGATCCTTTATTATTAGTCTGTCTCCAAAGCTCCAAATGTTCTGTTCCACCTCGTGATGTCGTGAAGTGACAGTTTTCCTGTTCACACCTTCAGCTTTTGTTTCAGAACTCTGCCTAAATGTGCAGGTTTATGTGTTAAAATGTGTGAATGGAACAAACACGACTCCAGCTCTGGCTTTTTTTGGTGAAGTTTTAAAGACGCCGTAAAGAGACAAACACAAGACCAAAATCTCTCATTCACAGCTCATATAAACCAAGCTTGTAAAACTGCATATTTTCACCTGCGAAACATAACTAAAATCAGAAAAATTTTGCCTAAAAATGATGCTGAAAAACTTATCCATGCATTTGTTACATCCAGACTAGATTACTGTAATTCTCTGCTCACCGTCTGCACTAAAGGTACTTTAAGAAGCTTCCAGTTGGTCCAAAATGCAGCGGCCAGAGTCCTAACAGGAACTAAAAGACGTGATCACATCAGTCCTGTGTTAAAATCACTTCACTGGCTTCCTGTCGAGTTTAGAATTAAATTCAAAGTTCTCCTCCTGACATACAAAGCCTTAAACAATATGGCCCCATCATATCTTCAGGATGCCATTGTCCCCTATCAGCCAAATAGAGCACTTCGCTCTCAGAATGCAGGATTATTAGTGGTTCCTAGAGTGTCTAAAAGTACAGTGGGGGAGAGCCTTCAGTTACCAAGCTCCTGTGTTATGGAATCAACTCCCTGTTGGTGTTAAACAGACTCCACAGTCTCTTTATTTAAGACCAGGCTTAAAACCTTCCTCTTCGGAATAGCTTATGACCAGGTTACTTAGTTGATGTCACTAAGATAAGCTGCCGCAGGAGATAACAAGCTGGGGGAAGTGTGGCAACCTGAGCTCTGTCCTCTGTTTCCTCCTATTTTCTCATCAGCATCACTCACTATGTTCTCATCTGTAGTTTGTTCATTGCTATTCACATGTTGTCCCCTGTCCCACTCCCCCTGTGGAGTGGAACTCTTTCAGACGCCTGATGGCAGCTGGACCTCTCTCCTCCTCCTCGCCTGGCTCCTCCTCTTCGCCTGGCACCTCCTCCTCGCCTGGCTCCTCCTCCTCGCCCGGCTCCTCCTCCTCGCCCCTCTTCTCCTCCTCCTCGCCCGGCTCCTTCCCCACCTGGGTAGCTGTGGTCATACCGAACTGGCCCACGGGCCTGGACATCTATAGCCTGTCCGTCCATGGGAGTGGATCTCTCCTTCACTGTAGTTCTCCCCGAGGTTTCTTCTTTTTCCCAGGACCCTGGGTTTTTTGGAGTTTTTCCTTGCTGAGAAGGAGGGTCTAAGGACAGGGGATGACTGGACCATGTTTCATTTGCTGCTTTACATGAATGTTGTTTATTCCTGTTTTGATATGTCTGTGTGTATGTTTGGCTCATCCATATCTTGGAACGCCCTTAGAGGCTACTGTTGTTGCGATTTTGGGCGCTACAAAATAAATTGAATTGAATTGAATTGAATTGAATTGAAGACCAGGACAGAAGACAAAAAACAGAAAACTCACAATACGACACAGGCATCTTTAGCGCTGTCGGGAAACTGATGCTCAGGAGACCATCCATACCAAAACTAATGTCAAAAATGTGCATCCCAACATGCATCTGTGCAGAAAAGTCATCGCAGACACACACAAAAAAATACATACAGGTGTTTTTGATGAGGAAACAGATCAGAACAGATCAGAATGTGATTCGGGCCCTGTAACCTGACCTAACGTAGAATCTGTCTTTACTTGCAGCGTTAGGATTGGTTCACTCGGCGGGAGGCGGGACTTTTGTGATTGATCCGGTCGCTGCTGTTTGGTGGTGACGTCTGTAATATTCCCATAGATGTATAATAAGGATAAGCCCCGCCCCCTCTGTCTGTGACCCCAGACTGATGTGGCCGAGCGAAAAACCCTCCACAGAAGCACAGAGCGTTTGTGTGAAATCCACCTGCCCGTGTTCTGACGGGGCATCCACCGCTTCATAAAGGTCGGATTTTGTAGGATTCTTCGTATTTTTTACAATATGAACTTTAATAAATGTTTTAAATCGTCAAAGCACCTAAACATCATCTTCGTCAGAGTTCTCCTCGCCGCTCTGAGCCGCGCTCCAGCAGCTCAACCTGTGATTGGTCAGAACTGCATTTCTGACGTCACTTTTTTTGGGTTCATGCGCCAATGAGAACAGAGCACAGAAATGGATTCATCTGACAGAGTTTATTACAGTTCTATGAATGCGCCGGACGCTCAGTGGAGTCAGAGTAAATCCCGACACAACAGCAAACAACGAGAGTGAACATGTCCAAATGTAAACTTTAGTTACAGACTCATTTTCCATCTCAAACAGGCGACAAGGGAAAAGTGAAATAAAAGCTGAAAAAGTCGTGGCCCTTATAAACACATGAATAAAGTGTTTCACTGTTTGTCTGTTCTGTGGACTTTATTCACAACGACAACGACCTCGTTGTCCTGGTTTATTCTGCAGTCGTCGTCTCCATTTGCTGTGAAGTCACCAGGACTCTGGACAGCTCAGCCTCCTTTACCTGCTCTTCTGTCAGGGCAGCAGGAGGACACGACCACAACAGGGTTTGGCTTTTGCATTTTCTTCATCACTAACGGGGCAAACTGCAAGATTAAACTTTTCCCAAATCCCATAGGAAGAATAACGTCTTTCCCCTCAATCAAATTCACCAAACTTTCTCTTTGTTTGGGCTTTAAATCCTCGATGTCGGGAATAGTCGCCAACACAACTGTCTGTCTGCATCTCCATCCGCCTGGACGCTCCAGCCGGATGGAGATAAAGGACCTCAGGGCCTCAGTTTGACCTCAGGGCTTCAGTTTGACCTCAGGGCCTCAGTTTGACCTCAGGGCCTCAGTTTGACCTCAGGGCTTCAGTTTGACCTCAGGGCTTCAGTTTGACCTCAGGGCTTCAGTTTGACCTCAGGGCCTCAGTTTGACCTCAGGGCCTCAGTTTGACCTCAGGGCCTCAGTTTGACCTCAGGGCCTCAGTTTGACCTCAGGGCCTCAGTTTGACCTCAGGGCTTCAGTTTGACCTCAGGGCCTCAGTTTGACCTCAGGGCCTCAGTTTGACCTCAGGGCCTCAGTTTGACCTCAGGGCTTCAGTTTGACCTCAGGGCTTCAGTTTGACCTCAGGGCCTCAGTTTGACCTCAGGGCTTCAGTTTGACCTCAGGGCCTCAGTTTGACCTCAGGGCCTCACCGCTCACAGCTGATTGGCCCGAGCGCCGACTACAACTTCCGGGGTTCAAACCTCGGAGTGTTTCTGATTCCTGACGAGTCGCTGCAGAGAAATGAACCTGAGGCACTAGGTGGAGCCTGGTTACCTTTAATTTAAGCAGCTCCTCTTCTAAAGCGAGTGCTGTTTTGTCCTGTGCTGCTGTCTGAGGCTCTTTACTAATGAATGACATATCCCTGGTTACACGGGGCCTGTTTGAAGATAAATGGGACGCTAATTAAAACCGGAAAACACCAAACGTGCACTGGTCTGAACACACTGGGTCAGGGTGATGTTATCGGCCGTCTCCTCGTACAGAGACTCTGCGCTGACAGGGCCGCGCTAATAACGCTAATGCGCCTCAAATCAAATCAGGGCAAAGTCAAGACCAAAACATTCCAACTGGAGGAAAGACGTATTGAGAACATCTGCGGAGGAAAGTTCACGAGGCGAACACCAGGAAGGAGCTGAGAAGGTCACAGAAGCGAACGTTCTGCCATTCACTTTTTTATTTATTTCACTAGAGTAAAACAAAAGGGTCAAACGGCTGATAAACGGCTCTCACAGAGACACAGAAGAGCTAAAGTCTCCTGGTTATTTTACATGTAATTACTGAATATCATTCATACTACATCACGAATCCTGCTACTACTGCTGCTATTGTATTTTTATTTAACCTTTATTTAAGCAGGAAAGTCCCACTGAGATCACTAATCTCTGTGGTTAAACTCCTGTAGCCACAGCTGCCCTGGGACAGACTGACTGAAGTGAGGCTCCAGTCTGCACCATCGGCCCCTCAGACCCTCACACACTTTCACACTGGGCAGTGTGGGGGAGGTGTCTTGCCTAAGGACACAAGAACAGTTTCTGTGACTGCTGCCCCCCCTGAGCCGCACTATTACTATTACAGTTTAATCTGTCACAGGTCGTATATTCATATATACTGTCATCTGGTTTGGGGCAACACCTTTAAGATGTGCCTCAAGAAGGTTTTATTTACAAAAGAGATTTCTTAGAGTTATGAATGATTCAAACAGACGTCCTCTGCTCCTGTGTTTCGTAAATACAATATTTGGACTGTAGATAATGTCAACATAAATTATATTTGTCTGTTTCTGTTTAAGTTTGTCCACATGTCCCAGGTTTTACCCAAAGTTTTTGAGAACTTTTTCATGTCCTCATCAGATGTTCACACCTACAAACCCCTGCAGAGACTTTTCCCCTGTGCAGAACATCGATGACCCAAAGACCCGTCAGGTTCAGAGGCGCCGCCCTCTGGAGAAACTTATGCCCTGTGCTGAAGTCTATTTCCACTCTTTTTTCTTTTAAAAGACAACAGAAACAGATGAATGTACAGTATTGTTTAACGCGTTCATAAATGTGATCTTCTGTTCATGATGTAATGAAAACGTTTTTGGGGAGGTGCCTTATGAGACCTTTAATGCTCCTCTCACACTCTCCTGCGCTCAGATGTTTAGATTTTTTAGTATTGCGAAATTGTTTTAACTTTATGTGCAAATAAAAATCTAGTCTAATCTAAACCTGGACCTGCTGAGCTCCGGAGATGTGCCGGGATCAGGCTCTGACAAACCGGTTCGGCCACCGCCACCACCACCACTTTTCTATACAAATGATGATTTTATGTGTGAAATGGTGCCAGTGGGTTTGGCTCGTATTTGCTCTGATACTTTTTTAATTTCAGAAGCTTTGCCTCACGCCTTTACGACGACAAACTGATTCTTTCGACCAAGAGTTTGTTTAGTCAACGCCGCCATCATCATTTATATTCTGTTACACGGGGCCGACCTGAACAGCAGATGAGTTCAGTCCGGACACAAACTGATCTAAAGCCCCAGAGACTCGGGGCATGAACATTAACCCGACTCTGGATCAGGTTTTAGCAGCAAAACATTTCTCAACTGAAACTGAAGTGCAGCACAAACAAAGAGAGATTTAATCATCATATCTGGAGGCAGAAGTGGCCATCATCATCCGGCTGAATTGTACTTTGAATGGATGCAAAACGTAAAATAAACCCCGTTAAATTTCCTATCGATTTTCCGGTAATAAAGCGACTCTTTCATTAATTGCGTTTGATTCTCCAGAGCGTCGCAGGTGCAGAAACTCTACACCGCCGTCTCGTCTTTCCGTGGACGGCTCCTGTCCACAAACCTCCGCTGAATTCACAAACACCCGTGAATTATTTAACCCGTCCGACTGCCGGGTCCGGTTCCACTCAGCCGGGATCTGCAGGTCGGACTAAAGGACGAGAATATCCCGGTCACAGAGAGCAGCAGGTTAATGTTGTAATCCCTCTTATCTTTAAAGCAACACCGTCGAACTTTCTAGAGGTGGTATTTCACCTTTATGATTCCATGGAAAGTTTAGACAGTTTAAATCGTGATGAGTCTTGTGCCAGACTGTGGAATCATTCAGGTTCTGTGAGGGCTTTCCCTGTTAAAAAGTGTAATGATAATTTGATCTGAACCTCCTCATGTTGATGGAGGATGGAGCTAAACCCACGGAAAGAGAGTGGAACATTTCCGTGGAGACAAACAGGTGGAGGTCAGATAAGAGTCGGGTTTGTGGAGATGAACCTCTGCAGAACCTCAGTGCCTCACGGATACTTCCTCATCGTTACAAATCTCATTAAATGTGCACTGGTGAAGTATTTTGCATTTAATCGATTACTGGTGTTTTTACTGAAAAAAAAAAGATCTTGAAAAACATGTATTTCTCCTGTGACCAGTGTCACCTCTCCACAGATCTGACCTGTAACTTGGCCTGGTGGTGTAGACAGTACCGGGAGTTTAATGCGATACTGTGGAGCATCTGCACAAACCTCTGACGCTTTAATAATAATAATAATAATAATAATAATAATAATAATAATAATAATAATAATAATAATACATTTAATTTCTAAGGTCCTTTCTGGACTCCCACGGTCGCCTAAAACCAACATAAACAAATAAAGTACGATTTAAACCTACAGTTAAAGTGACTGTATTTTGTATTTTATTAGTATTTAGTATTTAGTATTTAGTATTTAGTATTTAGTCGTGTATTAAACACTACTTTAATTGATTGAGTGAATTTAATTGACTTACAGTTGGTTTTCGGCTCTTTTCCCTGGAGACCTGTAGGATGTTTTGGGTTTTCATGGAGTTAAGCAGGTAGCATCTAATTTTAAAGCGTTTTATTGTCCGGTAATCAGGAAGTGCGTGTCAGCATGCCATTTATTAGCTTTACGGTCACAGTTTGGTCTCTGAAAGTTGTGAAAAGTGCTTAAAAACTCATGGAGGTGAATGATCAGGGTGTTTGGAAAGGTAAGTGAGATTAAAGGTGCATTGAATAACTTTTCTGGTGGAGGATCCATCACCTGTTTGTTTCCATGGAGACGTCACTGCTCTGCCTGGAATGTTCCACAGTGTGGCATTGGTCAAATGGTAAACGGTCACATCTTTACACAGCACTTTTCCACCATCGAGGCCTTTACACCAACCAACCACTCACACACTCACACACTCATACACCAGGGGGTTAAGTGTCTTGCCCAAGGACACAACGGCAGCCAGCCTGTGGGTCAGTGGATCTGACCGCTCAACCAATGATGTTTTTTATGTCGAGATTTGAACCGCCAACCCTCAGATCAGTGACAAACGTTCGACCAACTGAGCTTCTGTCGCCCATTCAACAGCTCTACTTTCTTCTACCATTTATTCAGTTACAGGTGGTTTTAGAGCTCAAAAAGACCTAGAAAAACAGGCGTTCTGACTCTGAGCGGGGTCGCCTCTCCACAGATCTGACCTGTAACTAATGCCACACTGCGGAACATTCCAGACAAAGCGATAACATCTCCACAGATAAAAGTATCTGACGGACTCCACCATAAAAGTGACACTGCAGGTTCGAGCTCTTCCTACCGGAGCGGCTGCGTCTGAGAGCCGCTTCCTCCGGTCCCTCCGTCCTCCAGGACGCTCCTCTCCTCCGAGTTTCCCTCTCCCCAGGCGCTTCCCCCTCCTCCTCCGCCTCCTCCCCCTCCGGATCTGAGGTGGCGCAGCTCGTCGGGCTGCAGGGCGCTGTACCACGAGTGCTGCCCGCCGTCCGGAGAAAGCACCGGGCTCTTGTCCTCCTCCTGGCTCTGGCCCTGGACCTGGCTCTGGACCGTCTTCACCATGTTCACCGCGTTCACCGGCAGCTGCAGCAGCTTCTGCATCGTCGTCATGGTGAGGGGGCCAATAAGGACTTTTCTGGTGCTTAATTAGAAAGTTGGTCAAAAATAAAATACCGTTGTTTATCCGAGATGTAAAACCGAAGATTTGAGTGTACAAAACTAAAAATTCAACATCTGCATCGTCGTAATCGATTCAATCCGAGACGTTTTCAACTGGTTTGGTTGAAAAGTTGGTAAAAAATAGAATAAAATAGCGATGCCTTGTTAATCCAAGAGGCAAAATTGAAGATAAAATTGACTGAATGTCAAATTTGCAGAAATGTATTTAGAAAAATCCACTTGTGGCTAATACTGCACGGTTACTTTACAAAAATAATGCTGGAGACTGAATCCAAATTTGAACATTAGTGTCTCATTTATATTATCAATTCACAACAAGTGTTTTGGTTTTAGCTGTTTGTAGTTTCACACACAAACTACAACAAATTCCAATTTAAATGTTGACAAAAATCTAATTCAAAACTCAAAGAAAAAAACCCAAAGGCTGCGACAACTTTTAGAATCCACAAAAAAGTCCTCAAAAATACAGATAGTTTTTGTAATCCTAGTTGGTTTGCAAAAATAATTTATGATGGAAATTGGACTTTAAAGGCAGAATTGCAGCTTTGGTAAGAATTCCAATAATCCCAGAGTAAATTCGGTGCGTCCAAGAAAATCGAGGATTCCAAATGTGCCCAAACTGCAGATGTTTTGGTCTTAAATGAGCCGTGATCCGGTTGTGCTGCTGCAGCTCGCGGTGCACTGACTCCCGTACGAGAGGCTAAATGGAAGCTGGAGGAAGAGGAGAGACAGACACAAGCAGAGGTGGAGGTGGAGTTTTCCGTCCACATTACAATAGGCTGGTGCGGCTATGACACAGCCCTTTCTGCGCCGCCTCCTGCCACGTTGAAGTCGTTTAGCAGCGGTTTGAGGCACTCGTCCGGCCGTGAGCTGCGCGGCGCTTTTGTGGTTAAAACGTTCATTCATTTTTAATTGTATGCGCCGTTCCAGTGGTCTTAAATGACTCAGCGATTTCAGGCGGCACGATGAGAACGCCTCAGTCCCTCTTTCACTGAGGACAGAAATAGCCTGCAGTGGCGTGCAGATGCTAAAAGTGCTGTGCAGGTTTATCTACCGGTGGATAAGAAGGAAAATCACAAAGATCCAGGAAAATATTAGATTGAAATGGCAGAAAGGGCTTTGCAAAACATGGACTCAGACACCTGCACCTGCGGTTTAATGTTTCATCAAACTGGGATTAGACCTGATTTCAGACCAACTTTAATTATTATTATGAGGATTATTATTAGTAGTAGTAACAGGAGTATTATTATTATTATTATTATTGTTATTATTAATATTTAAAGGAAGGAGAAAGATGTGCAAAATATTGAAATATCAGTTTATTGTGATTCTACATTCGGCTTTTTGTGGCTGCACCACAATTTTGTTGCTTATTTTTAGTGGAAGGAAACTTGTTTATGCAAAACACTTGACATTTTCAGTGTTTTGTTGAATAAACTAGATGGATTTATGTCTCTCTTGGTAATAAATAATGAACCCATTTGCAAAGCCCGATGAGTTTTTGGAATCCAGACAAAGGTTTATTGTTTATTGCCTCGGCCTGAGACCAGAGACCCACAGCCTCTCCTCCAGCAGCAGCAGCAGCACAGGTCCCTCAACCTCAGCCCAGAGTCTCTCCCCCCAGCCTCCTCCTCCCTGAGTCTCAGAGCATCTCCCCCCAGCCTCCTCCTCCCTGAGTCTCAGAGCATCTCCCCCCAGCCTCCTCCTCCCTGAGTCTCAGAGCATCTCCCCCAGCCTCCTCCTCCCTGAGTCTCAGAGCATCTCCCCTCAGCCTCCTCCTCCCCGAGTCTCAGAGCATCTCCCCCCAGCCTCCTCCTCCCTGAGTCTCAGAGCATCTCCCCCCAGCCTCCTCCTCCCTGAGTCTCAGAGCATCTCCCCCCAGCCTCCTCCTCCCTGAGTCTCAGAGCATCTCCCCCAGCCTCCTCCTCCCTGAGTCTCAGAGCATCTCCCCCCATCCTCCTCCCCGAGTCTCGGAGCATCTCCCCCAGCCTCCTCCTCCCTGAGTCTCAGAGCATCTCCCCCCAGCCTCCTCCTCCCCGAGTCTCAGAGTCTCTCCCCCAGCCTCCCCCGCCCTGAGTCTCAGAGTCTCTACCCCCAGCCTCCTCCTCCCCGAGTCTCAGAGTCTCTCCCCCCAGCCTCCTCCTCCCCGAGTCTCAGAGCATCTCCCCCAGCCTCCTCCTCCCCGAGTCTCAGATCATCTCCCCCCAGCCTCCTCCTCCCTTAGTCTCAGAGCATCTCCCCCCAGCCTCCTCCTCCCTGAGTCTCAGAGCATCTCCCCCAGCCTCCTCCTCCCTGAGTCTCAGATCATCTCCCCCGCCTCCTCCGCCCTGAGTCTCAGAGCATCTCCCCCAGCCTCCTCCTCCCTGAGTCTCAGAGCATCTCCCCCCAGCCTCCTCCTCCCTGAGTCTCAGAGTCTCTCCCCCCAGCCTCCTCCTCCCTGAGTCTCAGAGTCTCTCCCCCCAGCCTCCTCCTCCCCGAGTCTCAGAGTCTCTCCCCCCAGCCTCCTCCTCCCCGAGTCTCAGAGCATCTCCCCCAGCCTCCTCCTCCCTGAGTCTCAGAGCATCTCCCCCCAGCCTCCTCCTCCCTTAGTCTCAGAGCATCTCCCCCCAGCCTCCTCCTCCCTGAGTCTCAGAGCATCTCCCCCCAGCCTCCTCCTCTCTGAGTCTCAGATCATCTACCCCCCGCCTCCTCCTCCCTGAGTCTCAGAGCATCTCCCCCAGCCTCCTCCTCCCTGAGTCTCAGAGCATCTCCCCCCAGCCTCCTCCTCCCTGAGTCTCAGAGCATCTCCCCCAGCCTCCTCCTCCCTGAGTCTCAGATCATCTCCCCCCAGCCTCCTCCTCCCTGAGTCTCAGAGCATCTCCCCCAGCCTCCTCCTCCCTGAGTCTCAGAGCATCTCCCCCAGCCTCCTCCTCCCCGAGTCTCAGAGCATCTCCCCTCAGCCTCCTCCTCCCTGAGTCTCAGAGTCTCTCCCCCAGCCTCCTCCTCCCCGAGTCTCAGAGCATCTCCCCCCAGCCTCCTCCCCGAGTCTCAGAGTCTCTCCCCCAGCCTCCTCCTCCCTGAGTCTCAGAGCATCTCCCCTCAGCCTCCTCCTCCCTGAGTCTCAGAGCATCTCCCCCAGCCTCCTCCTCCCTGAGTCTCAGAGCATCTCCCCTCAGCCTCCTCCTCCCTGAGTCTCAGAGTCTCTCCCCCAGCCTCCTCCTCCCTGAGTCTCAGAGCATCTCCCCACAGCCTCCTCCTCCCAGAGTCTCAGAGCATCTCCCCCATCCTCCTCCTCCCTGAGTCTCAGAGCATCTCCCCTCAGCCTCCTCCTCCCCGAGTCTCAGAGCATCTCCCCCCAGCCTCCTCCTCCCCGAGTCTCAGAGCATCTCCCCCCAGCCTCCTCCCCGAGTCTCAGAGTCTCTCCCCCAGCCTCCTCCTCCCTGAGTCTCAGAGCATCTCCCCTCAGCCTCCTCCTCCCTGAGTCTCAGAGTCTCTCCCCCAGCCTCCTCCTCCCTGAGTCTCAGAGCATCTCCCCCCAGCCTCCTCCTCCCTGAGTCTCAGAGCATCTCCCCCAGCCTCCTCCTCCCTGAGTCTCAGAGCATCTCCCCCCAGCCTCCTCCTCCCTGAGTCTCAGAGCATCTCCCCCCAGCCTCCTCCTCCCTGAGTCTCAGAGTCTCTCCCCCAGCCTCCTCCTCCCTGAGTCTCAGAGCATCTCCCCTCAGCCTCCTCCTCCCCGAGTCTCAGAGCATCTCCCCCCAGCCTCCTCCTCCCTGAGTCTCAGAGTCTCTCCCCCAGCCTCCTCCTCCCTGAGTCTCAGAGCATCTCCCCTCAGCCTCCTCCTCCCCGAGTCTCAGAGCATCTCCCCCCAGCCTCCTCCTCCCTGAGTCTCAGAGTCTCTCCCCCAGCCTCCTCCTCCCTGAGTCTCAGAGCATCTCCCCCCAGCCTCCTCCTCCCTGAGTCTCAGAGCATCTCCCCCCAGCCTCCTCCTCCCCGAGTCTCAGAGCATCTCCCCCCAGCCTCCTCCTCCCTGAGTCTCAGAGCATCTCCCCCCAGCCTCCTCCCTGAGTCTCAGAGCATCTCCCCCCAGCCTCCTCCTCCCTGAGTCTCAGAGCATCTCCTCCAGAGCGTCTGAGCTCGGAGGATTTACACACAAACACAAGTGACACACATATCAGAGGGACTTTAGTTCACAGACTCGTGCTGATCTAATCAATGAACTCATCCCCTTCACAGCTCGGAGCACACAGGGCTTCCTGACCATGGGGACAGTCGTGTCTGAGCCTTTATACATCTGAATGATGCTCTGGTCTAATTTACACAAAGACACACTGAGACAAATCTTTCCACAATATACATTTCCATCACAGTTGCATATAAACTTTGCACAAGCAGTGGTTTAACAAAGAAATATTGTTACTAAAATATGAAAATACAGAAATATATCGACTGTATCGCCATGTCCTGGTAACATCTCAGGGTCCTGCACGATTCGACGGCTCACAGCACCATATTCTAAAAGGTTTGGGTACATGCAGGTCACTGGTGCAGGGCGACTACAGGGAACAGAGAGCGACAGAGCTGCACATTTACTCCCAAACTGCCTTTAATAAGCGACGTTTGGATCAGTGGATCTTGGTCAGGCAGGAGAACAAAAGCTCGTTTGATCTTGATTTTCAATATGAACAGAGTCCAGGACCTGACCAAGATCCACTGATCCAAATGTTATTTATTAAAGGCAGTTTGGGAGTAAATGTGCAGCTCTGTCTCACTCTGTTCCCTGTAGTTGCCCTGCACCAGTGACCTGCATGTACCCAAACCTTTTAGAATATGGTGCTGTGAGCCGTCGAATCGTGCAGGACCCTGTGTTTCCAACCCAAATTTGAAGTCACCAAAAGGGATTTTCGTTGCATTATTCAGTCACTCCACAGTCTGCAGGAATGAGCTTCCTTTAGGGCAGAGAGTGAAATGAGGCTGAGAATCTGCGTCTGCACCTAAATCATCTGCAAACATCTCAAATCACCCACAAAGGCGCCTGAAGTGTCTTGCCTTAATGCACAACAACAAGATTCAAGTTTGTTTATTTGTCTTCTGCAGGTTCAGCACCAGGTCAAGAACGCGATGAAACGCTCAGGATGTAAGATATTCAAGAAGTACTAATAATATCGGTAAAAGTGTTCGCAAATTCAAGGGAAATAAGTGAACGATATAGTAAAAAAATATAATAAAATATAATAAAATACAAAATCCACTGTGCAATAGAGCCATGGCTGCCCCAGTGCCTGGTGTTTGTCCTAATACAGACTGATCGAAGAGAGAATTTAAAAAAAATATACAAATCCAGTAAGTGCTTGACAACCTGCACAACATCATTACTTCTGTTTCTTTACACTGACAGGAGCCTCTGACTTTGTGCCTGTTTTTGTTTCATGTGGAAAGGTCTAATAATGATAAAGATAAAAGAACCGTAAACCAGCTCAACAAATCTGGTGCCGACAGTTAAACAGCAAATTCCTCCACAGAATTCAGGTCATATTTACGCTGAGGCGAGTTTCTGCTGTGAAACACAAACAGACTGTGGTTTTGTTCTCAGGCTGATCTCAGGAATAAAAGACGAGTGGAAGAAGGATCATTGTCGCTCAGGTGAAAATCAGCATCTCACATCTGCTGCGTCGCCATGGAGACGGCCGAAGGACACGTAACTTTATTTAAACAGGAAACGAAACAAAAGGACCACCGACACAAACAGGGACGAGTCGATTCGTTTTGTAAAGATTCTGTTTTGGTTCCATTTGATAAAACTACATTAGGAAAGACAAACTCCTGCCTCTGTGGGTCTGGTCAGAGTCCAGTTAGTCCTCTGGTCCTGTTCTAGTCCTGGTTTAGTCCCAGTTTAGTCTCATTTTGATGTGATGTATGTGCAAGTCTCTCCATTTGGCTCAGTTTCCCTCGTTTGACAAAGTTTATCATTTTACTTCTGTGCTATAAATGTCAATATGTTTTATTTTTGTGTGTAAATTGTCTTTTATTCTGTGTATTACAGTGTGAGGACGATTCCTTTGTATAACTCAGCACTGCTTTTTGTCATTTTCTTTTTCATCTCTTTAATCAGAAACAGTAACAGCACCAAAAAGCACGTGTCACTGTCATGTTTCAGTATTTTTACTGCAGTGGAAGAAGAAAAGGCAGGATGTGTTTGCTATGAAAGAGTCTGGTTTAGAGACAGAGAAAGAGCGCCTTCTGGTGGCAACAAGTGAAAAGACCATTCTAGAAAATACAAAAATAAATCCAGACTGAGGGCTGTGGATGTAGAAACATTTCTGTAGTGAAGGCCACAGGCTGGTGTCAGTACAGGAAGTCTTTAGGATAAATGCATTTAACACAGACGGAGCCACACACCTATAAAAAGTCTTGGAGCAAACATTTTTCTCAATGCAATAACAATATGTTTGAGTAATAACAAAGGGCCAACAAAAAGGGCACCAGGTCTATATTGTGAAGGACAAACAAAGTTATTAAAGACTGTAAAACAGGATGTAAACTCCACTGCACAAACGGATTAGTTAAATATTCTAAACATAATTTACAGTTCGAGAGAATTTTGCAACATGTCAAAAGGTAAAAGATCTCATCACAGGTTGGTTCACCTGATGATCCAGACCATGAAGCTCTTAAACACCAAGAACCACCCAAGAAAAGACCTCCGAGTACCACCAGGTCTAAACCAGGTCTAGAACAGGACTATTCCAGGTCTAATCTTGGACTAAACCAGGTCTAAACCAGGTCTATAACAGGTCTAAAAGAGGATTACACCATCACCCAAAAAAGAGTAACCAACAGAGTAATCAAATCATTTTTCCTCCAGTAAGAGTCCTGTTTCCCTGTAAACTGCTTCAGTACAGACCTCAGTAGGACCACAGTCTGTTGTTTGTGTAATGACCTGAGTCCTGCCTGATTCTGTCCATGTAAACACAACACATAATACTTTCTTACATGTTTTAAAAACACAAAACCACCTATAATAATCTCTAATATTCGCCTTTCTTTCCAAACTTTTAGAATTAAAACAAAGTCCAGGAGCAGCGGAGCTGTCCAGAGGCTGTGGTGCTGAAATGCTAACGCTAACTCCGGATTTAACCTCAGCATCCGGGGACAATCTCTGCCCCAAACTCAGCAAAACCAAATCCTTAAACACCAGCTAACCACAGCACTTAATTAAACGGTATATTAGATTGAATCGCGCTCACATTTACACTTAAGACGCCATTTGAGTCTTAGAACGCGACGGTGCGACTCAAATCACTGCCACAGAGACGAGGCCTAGAAAGATCGGATTTCGAATCAGTTTTGTCCTTGTTTCTTCACATGTACAAACCTCCCCCTGATAAAAACATTTACCCCACACAGTTCAGCTGCTAAACGCGATAAAATCCGCCGTGAGCCGCTCCAAGCCGCGGGGATCTGTACCTTTTGTAGTCGGAGGAGAAGATGCCTCCACTGGCCGGGTCGTGTCCGTACTCGGGCTCCGCGACGCTGGAGGAGCCGCCTTTCTCGTCGTTAAAGGCCGAGCCGGAGGACATGTCTGCGGCCGGGCTGTGCGGGCTCCTCTGCGGACGGAGACGGAGGAGTCGGTGCGAAAGCCGCGGGATGTGCGGGAGTTCGGAGGCGCAGATGCGTAAAGATGCGTAAAGATGCGTAAAGATGCGTAAAGAGCGCGTAAAGAGCGCGTAAAGAGCGCGTAAAGAGCGCGTAAAGGCGCAGATGGAGGCGCAGGTGGAGACGCACAGGGGCCGTGGGGGATGGAGGCAGGACACGTGACCTTTGTTGTCATCTGCGTCCCACTTCAGCACCCGGAAGTGCTCTGGGCTTTATTATTATTATTATTATTATTATTATTATTATTATTATTATTATTACATTTAATATTTCAGAACCCCAGATACAAACCAAAGGCACCACACAAAGATCAGACTGAAACACAGAAAAAATAAAACCACAATAGTGAAAAACACATAAGAACAAAGGGGCAGTTCCAAAGCTCCGGATCAAAGGAACAAACCAACATCGTTCAGAAAATACAAGAAACCACAGACTCTGCGCTTCTTTTCTTTCAGTCAGGTTCAATGAGCTCACAAGTTTCAGGTAATTTTTAAAAGTGTTTATATTTGGTTTTATCTTAAAATAAAATAAAATAAAGAAACAAAATCTATTAATCATTAATACCAAATTCCCTTCTTTATGTTCTGTTAATACAGGAGATTGTATTTCTTTTATGGTTAGAGCAGCAAACTGAATTCCTCTGGACTGAAGCAGCGACAGAAAATTAGACCAAAATTGTTGTACCAAATTACATAAAAAGAAAATATATTCTGGTCTTTATTCTCTATAAACCCGGACAAACCTCATGTCATCACAATTCTGGAGTGGAGCAAAATGAAGCGAAATATTTGATTAACAGCATTTATCAGACCTTTTTTTTTTTTTAGGGTTTTATGACATTAAAACAAAAAATTAGCAACTATTTTGAATTTCCAATATGCAAATCTTATTTCCTTTGCTTCTCTGCTAAGAAGGAGGGGGAAAAATACAGTTTTCTGATCTTAAAATAGGACTTGGGCTTCACAAAACGTATAATTTATGATGAAATGTGTATTATATCAATCAGTTAAAATACTGTCTAATACATTACTACATACTAAAACGATAAATACTAAATACTAATAAAATACAATACTAAATACAACACATCAATTAATTCGGCACTTGTTTCACACTTTTATTATTACCAATCACCAAAAAACGTGAACGTCCCAGTTTTTTATGTTGAAACTCTGATCACATTAGTTTTAAATCGTTTTTAAACTGACACTGTAGAAGTTAAATTAAAGTTTAAACTCAAATGACCTCCTCTTTGGTTCATTTTTGACATGTTTTGGTGTTTTTTTGAGCCCGTGGAGCGCGTGTTTCCTCCTCCGGCCTGTGGGCGGCGCCACTTCCTGTTCCCTTCTTCCGCTTTCGTCACGGATGTTTGGGAAGAGGAGACAACATGGCGAACACATACAAAAGTACATATTTATTTCTTTCAAAAAGAAATATTTATTTCAAACAGAAATACTTATTTCTTTGTGAGTTACATGTTTGTGGGGTTTTGTTGGTATTTGCGGGGTTTATAGAGAAAGATCTGAGTGTGTTTGGTGTCTGTGGTTTCACATGTTCGAGGACGTGTCCAAAAACCTCTGTTTATCACAACCGCTCAACAAATGGTCCACAAAACTCAGACTTATGCGCTTTGGTTGTGTTTTTGTCTTTATTTTATTTTAGGATGAGGTTTATACTCGGTAAAATGTCAGTAGATTAATAATATGGTTTATAAAGTCGGATATGTGTAATAATACTTGTGCTCAGCATCGAGATCTGTTTAAATAGAATATTATTAAAACAAACGATCTGTCTGTATATTAATGTTTTAATGCATAATAAATAATGCTTTGATTGTTTTTGTATAAAAGAGGAGTTTAAAGCCAAAACCTGTTGCTGCATCTTTTCCAAATTGCACGTTTTGCACTTTGTCACTAATTCTGAATATAGATTTATTATGTGAAATGATAAGAGTGTATAACATTTTGACAAAAACAGGTTAATCCAGGAATAAATCAGGTCTAAACCAGAACTCAACCAGGTCAAAATGATCTGGATTAAACCTGGTCTAAACTTGGTCTTAATTTGGGCTAACCATGGTCTAAACCTGGACTAAACCTGGTCTAAACTTGGTACTTGGTCTAAACCTGGTATAATCCTGGTCTAAACATAGTCTAAACCTGGCCTAATCCTAGTCTAAATTTGGTCTAATTGTCGTCTAAACCTGGTTTAAACCTGGTTTAATCCTAGTCTAAACCTGGTTTAATCCTAGTCTAAATTTGGTCTAATCCTGGTCTAATCCTGGTCTAAACCTGGTCTAAACTTGGTCTAAACCAGGTTTAAACCAGGACTAAAAAAACCTCTAAGAACTGCAATAAACCTGGTCCCTAACCAGGGCTAAACCAAGACTGAATCAGGTCTAAACAAGGTCTAACTCAGAACTAAAGGGGACTAGTTTTTGCTTTTTTTTAGTTTACACTTTTATTGTCCCCAAGGGGAAATTAATTTTCACGCACACAGAACTCGTGTGACATAAACAACAAACAAACACAGACCTTACGGCGCCCTCAGCCGGGCCTGTTTAAACATGTGAGGGACGAGGGCTTCAGGTTCTGCCAAAGCGGCTCCTCCTGCACCTCCGTCCTGAGGGCCGAGGTGTGACTGTACTCAACCAGGACTCAACCAGGACTCAACCAGGACTTAACCAGGACTGTACCAGGACTCAACCAGGACTGTACCAGGACTCAACCAGGACTGTACCAGGACTCAACCAGGACTAACAGATACTGACCCCTGCAGACCAGGAAACCCCATAATAGTTTTGGAGATGCTCTGGGCCTCTGTCTACCTCACAATTTGTCAAACATAAATCCATTTTTTCATTTCCAACACGTGAACATTGAGGAGGAAATGTTCACCTGCTCTTAACATCTCCCCAGTACCTGACATCTAAAATCTGATTCCAGTGACCAACCGGGACATCCAGCAGCTGATTCTGCTGAGAGCCAGTAATGCTGCCATCTTCACCGGGAGGAAGAACTCGGCCCTGAGGGGATGGAGGTGAGCGACCTGGCTAAAGCAAAAGTGGAGCTGCAGGAATTAAATAGTTTGAAGTAATAAATAAAACATATAAATAATGTAAAAATGTCTTTTCTTGACCCGCAGAGCAATAAAACGAGAGCTCGGGCTGCAGGGTTTGATGTCGGCTCGTCAGCTCAAGAAGAAATGGGACAACCTGAACCAAAAGTACAAGGTCAGTGTTTTGTGTAATTAGTGTTTGACCCAAAGTCTTTATTTTTCGGGGAAAAGGGGAAGGTGAGAGCAGAAGTTGTGTGAGCCCAGAATTCCTCAGACATGAGGCTTAAGACATGTTTAAGAGTTTGCACATCTGACTCTTTAAAGCAACATTCGCCACGTTTACATGAGAGCGTTAATTCAGAATAAAAATAATTCAGAATAAAAATGAATTCCGCTTTAAAAAGACCATGTAAACACAATTCTCCAGCTGCTGCTTCATTATCATCAGAACCACTGCGGAAAAAGTTCTGATCGTGTTTGTGTCGGCGGCGAAACGACAAACCGAGATGACAGAAAAGAGCAGCTGAAGTGTGGGTTTTCCTCCCAAAGACGGAAATACGTTTGTGTCGCTGTCCGATCAGAACCTTCCCCACCCCCAGACGCTGAGAACTATTAAATAAAGACCATTTAACCTGTTTCCATGGAAACCTCAATTCACTATTATTATTTCCATGGAATATTTGAATTCCAAATGATTTAATTCAGAATAATTAATTCGGAATTAAATGACATCATGTAAACGTGGCCACTGTATAACTGGAGGTGGCCTGTCACTATCATGAAAATCAAAAGTAAAAACCCATACTTTAGAATATTTTCCTTATAGATAAGTTGTATGTAATACTGTGGAATATTTTAGCTAAAGGAAAAACATTTCCATGGAAATGACCTCCTCCAGTTCGCCAAGTTTGTAGAAGTTCGGTTGGTCAGGTTTGTCGAGATGCAAAGTAGCTCTCAGTAAGAACATTTCCAACATTTTTCAGTGCAATAAAAACCCAAATGAAAAACATAAAACACGCTTTAACTTTAGTCTATTTTTGGGGCTAAAAAGTTACATACTGTGGCTTTAAACTGACACACTTTACCTTCATTCAATCCTGAAATCTCATCTCTCAGGTGATCAAAAACCCTCCTGAAGGCGAGACTCCAAAGAACCCCGCAGCCTGGCCCTGGTTTTATCTGATGGACGATGCCGTGAGCGGCCGACTGGACAACGCCGCTAAAGTCATCGAGCTCCTCCCCATTGACGACGAAAACCACGAAGCGGACCTGCCCTACCGCCCCTGCTCCGACTCCGAAGAAATCATCAACGCGCTGAACGTGGCCGAAATGGCCCCGATCGAAAGCGAGGAGGACGTCGAGATGATCGACAAAAGCGGGAACTACGAAGAAGGGGCTAAAAATCCAGACGAAACTGCACCGCAACCGCCGAAAATAACGGTTAAAAGGCTGGAAAGTGTGCCGACCGTGCCCAAAATTGCCCAGACGAAAGCGGAACCGAACACGCAACCGAGGACGCAACCTTCCCTGCTGTACGCGACGCTTTTACCAGATTCTACGGCTTCGGTCGCGAGTAAAGTTCCAACCCCTTCTGCTCAAAGTGTAGTGGTGCAAACGAAAACTGTCAACAACACAAATACGCAAAACGGCCAACCGCCGACTCTACTTTACGCAACTTTGCTTCCGGATTCAACCGCCACCACATCGAACAGCGCGACGAGAAACTGCCTCGCGTCAAATCGGAATATCGCCTTGGAAGTCGCGGAGTTAAATAAACGGTTATTGGAATATAAACGAGAGAAAAAAGCGCTGGAAAAAGAACAAGCCGAGTTTGACAAAGAGCTGATCAATTTGGAAAGCGAGAGGGAGCAGTTAAACCGAGAAAGGCAGACGCTGGACTTGGAGAGAATTGGAAACGAGCGCGACAGGGCGATGCTCGACAAAAACAGAGCCGAGTTGGAAAGAGAGAAAGCCGGACTGGAGAGGGATAAGGTTTTACTGGATCGCGACAGGGCTTATCTAGACCGAGACCGAGCGATTTTCGAACGAGACAAGATTTTCTTCGACAAAGCAAAAGAGGATTTCGAAAGACAGAAGGAAACGGTCAGGAATCAGAGTTCATCAAAGGGGCAGGACGACGGAGCTGCTGCAGAGGGGGAGGAACGCATGGACGTCTCGGAAAAATACAACGATTTGACAGATAAAGTTTTACAACTCTTGACCGCAGATGGAGATCAAGAAGAAACAAAGCAGAGGTTTGCTACTTTAGTTAAAAAACTGTCCGAAAAACTGTAAAACTGTAAAGTAAATGTTAAAAAAACCACATAAAAAATAGTTGTTGCACTTCAGAATAGCTCACTCTGTAAACTAAAAGAAGAACCTGTTTAGGGCTGCAGCCATCGACTAATCTTCACTAATCGACAATAAAAAAGTATAAGAATAATGTTTTGATAATCGTATCGGAACAATACAGATCCTAAAACACATATAAGACTTTTTTTTATAACATATAACACAAGATGGTGGCATTATTCAAGTAAAATATTTAGCTTCTGTACAGTTTTTGAATCTTTAGAAGTTTTTCGGTGTAATAAAAACCCAAATTAAAAAAACTACTACTGCTTTTTTTTTTGCTAAAAGTGACATACTGTTGCATTAAATTGAAATGACATTTATGTGACATTTGTACTTTATTTTTAGGTGATCAAAAATAGTCACTGTATCTCAACCTTTATTTGGTTGATAGTTTATTAAAGGGCCCATGTTACGCTGCTCTAAAATCTGTTATAATCTTGTTTCTTTATCAGACGCAAACCTGGAGTTGGGTTTTGTTTCTTTCACATCTTCACTAGGTTTGGATTTGGATCTTGTTCATCCTAAAATTGCCAATTTCTACCACTTCATGACATCACAGGGTGGAGCAGAGCTGCAGAGATGTAAACAGACTAATAATAAAGAATTACTCAAACATGAATGAAACAAAACACAGCTCCAGGTCTGTTTGTGAGGAGGGAACAACATTTTTAAAGCTCAGAAGAATCCATTTAGCAGAATATTGGACCTTTAGTCGCCTTAAACCGGTTCTGTACAAATATTTGACATAAAACCTCAGTTTTAACTCACATTATTAGTTTACTGAGCTAAATGTAAATAAAAAATGCCATGCCTTATTCCGTCTTATGGGTGGTGAGCTATTCTAGTGTTACCAAACATTTACATTAAAAAACACTTAAACAAAATGACAAAAGGAAAAGTCTGCTGTAATATTTGGGTCATTTTCTTCAGATTTCATTTGAGTTGATGGTGTTTTATGATAAATTGTCTCATATTGGAGTGTCCTTTGGAGCAGCTCAATACCTAAACCTCATGTTTTGATGCATAATTTGATAATTTGTCTGTTGTTGTTATGGTTGGTCTGGTAATTCGGTGCTCTTCAGTTTTCCAGTATTTGTTGTACAGAAGAGAATAAGACTGAGCTTTGATTTGTAAAATAATGTAAATACAAATATAACTTTTGTAACTAAAGTGTCTCTGTGTTTTTGTTATAATTATCCAACATCCATCCATCCATCTTCTTCCGCTTAATCCAGCTGGGTCACGGGGGCAGTTTGCTGCCCAATCCTCATAGCACCTGACCCCCCCTATGAACCCCTCTGCAGGTGGTGAACCCACAGGAGGGTGGACAACATGGTCCTTGATGTTCATAGGGGGGAGAAATCAGTGGTTTTGTATAAATCTGCAGGGACAGGGGACACAGGGTCAGGACTGGGACTGTCCCGGGGAAACAGGGACGTCAGGTCACTAATAATAGTCACTAATAGCTGCAATAAATAGTACTGGTAAAAAGGTGTTTGCAAATACAAGTAAATAAGTAAACAATATAGTAAACAAGATATAATATAATACCAAATACAGATACACAGTGCGTCTTTAATTATGCTATTGTAAAATAAAGTCAAATAAATGAAATTAAAACACTATATAATCCTTATAAACAGTACTATAATCCTTTATAAAACTCTGTATATTAAAATAAAACTGTATTAAAATAAAACTCTTTATATTAAAATAAAACTCCTTATATTAAAATAAAACTCTGTATATTAAAATAAAACTGTATATTAAAATAAAACTCTGTATATTAAAATAAAACTCTTTATATTAAAATAAAACTATATTAAAATAAATCTCTTTATATTAAAATAAAACTATATTAAAATAAAACTCTTTATATTAAAATAAAACTCTGTATATTAAAATAAAACTGTATATTAAAATAAAACTCTGTATATTAAAATAAAACTCTTTATATTAAAATAAAACTATATTAAAATAAAACTCTTTATATTAAAATAAAACTGTATATTAAAATAAAACTCTTTATATTAAAATAAAACTCTGTATATTAAAATAAAACTCTGTATATTAAAATAAAACTCTTTATATTAAAATAAAACTATATTAAAATAAATCTCTTTATATTAAAATAAAACTCTGTATATTAAAATAAAACTCTGTATATTAAAATAAAACTCTGTATATTAAAATAAAACTCTTTATATTAAAATAAAACTCTATATTAAAATAAAACTCTGTATATTAAAATAAAACTCTTTATATTAAAATAAAACTCTGTATATTAAAATAAAACTGTATATTAAAATAAAACTCTTTATATTAAAATAAAACTGTATATTAAAATAAAACTCTGTATATTAAAATAAAACTCTTTATATTAAAATAAAACTCTGTATATTAAAATAAAACTCTTTATATTAAAATAAAACTCTTTATATTAAAATAAAACTCTGTATATTAAAATAAAACTCTGTATATTAAAATAAAACTGTATATTAAAATAAAACTCTGTATATTAAAATAAAACTCTTTATATTAATTATTCCCGGAGCTCCGTCAGGGCGGCGCTTCCCCCGCGCTGCCCGCCCTCCCGCCGCCGCAGACGCAAGCAGGATGCTAGCTACCTCCGGTGTAGCCATGGAGCTTTAGCCTTCATTTACTGTCTTTTTAATGCACTCAGCGGGTGCATATGTTTTATTTGACCCGCCCTGGTGCATGTCTGTCGGGTGTAGCGTTAAACAGCGCGTTGGGATGAGTTAACCCGCCGGGATCCGCATTGTTTTGATATTGTTGAGGTTAGCCACTGTTAGCATCCCCTTACTTTTGCATGGGGAGTTAGCTTAGCACGTCAAAGTTGGACCAAATCTTGTCCGGGAGCGGACCTTACAATGGAAACTAGCCTCAAATGAGCTCAGTGATGTTTTTAAAGTGTGAATATTATAATGTAGTTTGGTTTAGACATAAATATAAGGGCTCTGAACTCGGGTATGACTTCTCCTCTGCTGTCAATGGAGCCTCCGCTGATCACACTGCCTCAATTCACAGAAAACTCCTATAAAAGTAAGTATTTACCACTGGTTTAACGTTTAAAAACATAATGTGTGTGATTTCTTTAAACGGCATTGACAAAGCTTCTAATGTGTTGTGCAGCTGTTACTGTTAAACAACATTTATCATCAAAGTTTTAAGTCATTGAGAATAAATAGAAAGAAGCCAAAATTCAGCTTGGTGTTATATTTCCAGCTTTGCATCTTGTACAAATGAAATGATCCATATTGTTATTATATTTTCTGGTCTATATTATAATGTTTTTCCTCATCACCAACACCTGGAGTTGTGTTTTATTCCGTTCACACATGTTTAACACACAAATCCTGCACATTTAGGTTGAGTTCTTCTCTCAAACTGAAAACACTCTGTTCCATGATTGCTGGTTTCAGCCCTTGGACCTCCAGTTTCTGTTGAACAAAAGGTAAAAGACAGCATCATGACATCACCAGGTGGAACAAAGCCATAATAAAGGGTGACTCAAATGTGTGACTGAAACAAAACACGACTCCAGGTGTGTTTTTGAGGAGGGAACAGCATCAGAACACGGCTGAAATAACACAAGAGTCAGGGTTTACGTGATATAATGGCACCTGCGGATCGGCTGATGTCCCGTGTAAATCCCTAAAGGCGCACTGTGTAACTTTTCTGCTGGAGGGTCTAACTTGTCCTATGTGCACAATCTTAGGGCAATTTTGTCTCACGAGATTCTGTTCCTTCCGACTCAGTAAAATGTTTTGACCTCTGAGATTTTATATTTTATTTATTATTTTACTATTTTATTTTGACTTGTACATATACATTTATATATGTCTTATTTAACACGTCTCTTGCTCTTTTTTGTTGCTTATTTAGAATTTATTATCACCATTTCTATTTCTTCTCTTCGTTTTTATATTATATTGTGACATGTGAGCTCCTGTGGCCAAAAAATTTCCCTTGTGGGTCAATAAAGTTTGTCTAAGTTTTATTGACTTAAAACTTAAAAACCTCTCCACAGATATGACATGTTGTTGAGATTAAAGTGTAATGCCGTACTGTGGAACATTCCAGGCATCATCTCTATGCAGAGAAGCAGGGGACAGACTCTCCTTCAGAAAAGCGACACTGCAGCTTTTAAAAACAAAACACAGATTCGTTTCTGTAACAGTTTTCGCCTAAGACGCCATCGACACAGACTTCGGCGCTCAGTCTAAATGGAATCTTTTCGGTCTTGATAAATTTGTCCCTGCCTCTCTCTGTTGTATTCTGCTGCAGTGACTGAGGACGACGTCAAGAGATTGATCGAGTTCAGAGCGTCCAACGAGGCTCTGTTCACTGGGAAGAGGAACTCGGCCAAGATCGCCTGGAGGTACAGACGTCAGTGTCAGTGGCCTGTGTAAATCTGTGGGACATTCACTGTTTTTGGAAGAAATCCTCAGACGTACGATCCATAAATGTTGAATCTTATCATTATTTGTTTGGGATTCGCTCTACAAACTTTCAACTGACGACAGTCACGACCGTGGGCTTCAATAATGGCACCACTTTTTGAGGCTATTGTGTAGAAAATAAAATTCCTTTTGTTAAATTAAACTAACTGACCGAGACTTTGAACTTGCCGATGCCAGTTTTGCGTTACTTGTGGATAGGCCCAGTAGTTGCAGGGATATTAACCATAAACTGGGTCAGTAAATCTGCAATCTGACAATAAAATGTTTGTGTTTTTTAGTGTTATTTTAAAAGGCCTGGGCCTCGAGGGGAAACTGACTCCAGACCAGATTGCCAAGAAATGGGACAATCTTCGAACTAAATATAAGGTACACGAAAAGGTTACGAGTTTGCACTTGAATTTCTTCCATTTTGCACATTTTGTTTTTGGTTTTACGTGAATGGTCTGTAAAATAATCCCCTGAGTGCTCTTGTTAAAGCCTGATCTCATTAGATCTCTGAAGCTAAGCAGGTTGGACCAGGTTAGGACTCGGATGTGAGATTTCTGTGTATTTTGTTATTGTGTCTGTGGGCACGACACTTGCACTTTACACTTTGTCTCCAGTTTCCATTTGCATAGGTGTGTAAATGATGAATGAAGTGTGTTTGGCGACGTTCAGACTGCAGGATTTAATGCTCAGTTCAGATTTTTTTGGGGGAAATCCAATGTTTCTGCGAGGTCTCCAGTGTGAAGTTTAACGATACCATACGATAATCCTTTATTGTCTCCTGACAGAGGGTCACAGCTTTAACACAAAGACAGGACAATACAAAAACATCAGCACCACAAACATCCACCATAGAACAGAAATAAATAAGAGACAAAATATGACCATAAGTGAAACCTTAAGTCAGTCTTTACAGGCAAGACCCTCACAGTCTTGTATCTGTTCATAATTGCACATTCCCAGTCTTTTTTTCTTTTTTCAAAAGCGTCCCACATGAGCACTGGAGACACGACGACGTCACAACAGCAGCTCAGGGTTTACAGAAGTCGCCTGAACGTGGACGCTGCACTGAGCTCCTGGAGATTTTAGTGTTGCTGTCGTACCGGAGCCTGAACATGTGCAGCTTATTTGTTTTAAGGAGATCGAGATCGAGAAGGACGAGGTTTTTGGGCGTTGTGTTTTGTGGAAGTAAAAGCGACGTCTGTAGAAAAGAACGGCAGGTTGGATGAATGTGACTCGGCCGTTCGGACTGAAGTCACATGTCAAAAGATCGGATCTGTTTCGGTTTTAGGAGCACAGATCCAAGTGGTCTATGTCACATCTGAGAAAATCAGATCTGTGTCGCTCAGACGTCATTAATAGATCAGATACAAGTCACACAGGGGCAAAAAGATCGGATTTGAGTCACTTCAGGTCTGAAAGTCGCCTGAGTGGGAGCAAATGTGGAGCAACTGATAGAAATGATCTCATAGTTACAGTTTGTTTAATTTTATGTTTTAATTTATCACCTATTATTATTTTTCAGTCTTTTACAATTGCTTTATATTACAGACAATGTGCTCAATATAATAGAGTTTCAAAAAAATCTCCAAAGCAACAATCAGATCATTATAATTTAATATCTCTAATTCTGTCCTTCCACCCGTTTCTCTGTAGGACCTGAAGCAGCCGTACCAGGGCCAGGAGGTCTCTGGGGTGGTGGAGTCGTGGCCTTGGTTCCACATGATGGAAGAGGCGATGCACGGACGCCTCTACAACAGCAGCATGGTCCTAAACCCAGACTCTGAGCCCGAGCAGAACCACGACCAGAGCCAGAACCAGACCCAGGAGAACCAGGACATCCTCGAGTTCCTGATAAAGACCGAGATGGACGAATCGGTGAACATGAGCCGGAGGACGAGGAGCTCCACGGGGAACACGGCCACAGGAGCAGCTCTGGGCTGGAGGAGGATTTCAGAATGTTCCTACAAATGTAACGTACACACAAATGTTTGTTTTGAATCTGAGGATAGATGAGAGAGAACTATATTAACCTTACCAGAGGAATGGGACTTTTCTCTGTCGCTCTCGGTCAGTTTGGGCGGTATCCAAATTTTGATCCCGTTAAACAGAGTCGCAGCTTTATATTTGAAGATGAGGCACAAGTTCTGATCAAACCAAACTTTGCAGCGCGTTTGATCGCATCAGCATCAGTGCACGAGCTGTTTTTATCAGCGCTTATACTGTATGCAAATGAGCTGTATGCAAATGAGCCATGCGCTTTGAAGTTTGGTTTATGTTGGATTCAACAGACGCTGGAATGGAACTGCCGTCACATATAGAGACGCTAAGTTCAGGAAAACAAATGCACTGGGCTCTGATTTTTGTCCAGAGCTGGATTTTCAATAGAGTTAATTTTCTCAATCCAATAATTAGGGCTGTGCAAAAGTATGGATATCGTGGGCTGCTGTATCGATATATCACCAAGAGTGTTTTTGTTTGTTACAGCTGCAGTTTTCTTGCTTGTTCAGTGGAAGGAAACTTGTTTATGCGACACTTTTGACATTTTCACTGTTTTAAGGATTAAAATGTTTGTTTCATATGAACTTTGCACAAGAAGTGGTTTCACAAAGAGTTTTAGTGTCACAGCCACTATTTAGCCTTTATTTTAAATTGAACCGTTATATATCGAATCGAAAGTGCACTGTATCGTGGTTTCTGTATCGTATCAACAACTTCTGAATGATACCAATAATGCACATCTGTACAGGTTTTCCAAGGGACAAAGGTGTATGTTAAAAGCACTGCATCTTATTTTTACTCTTTAAAAACATGAAAAACAGAACTACTTCAGTTTAAACCGTTTGTAGTGTTAGTTATTCCCTCTTATGCATTCTGAGCATCCTAATTATTCACCGTAACGAGTTCATGAACACTGTCACGGACCTGATCTTAATTGTTTTCTAGGGACTGACAATGAAACGGAAAAGCTGATCAAACTTCGAGCTGCAAATGAAGTTCTGTTCACTGGGAGAAGGAACACTGCGAAACCGGCCTGGAGGTGAGGGGCCCTGGGATCTGAACGCTGACACAATTAGGACAAGAATAGGACTAAAACTGGTGATGTAATGGGGATTTATGTTTGTTGCCGATTATCGCAACAAATATACAGAATGTCACACGGACAGTTATTGTCTTTCCTTTTTATCCCAGTAGAATATTATTGTTAATTGTCCCGTCACAACATTCGGACTGAATCAGGACCAGTGTAAAATAGGCCTGGGCAAAAAATCGATTCAAAATAAAAAATCAAGTTGGCAAGTCAAATTGATTTGTCTTTTTTGGGAAATTGATAAAGATTTTTTTATACAGCACGTACATTTTGCATTTGCCAACACTTCCTGTCGTCTTTCCGTCATCACTTCCTGCGTCTCTCACTTTCCCCCGATGAACGACGCAAACACAAATCTGTGTCACAGAGAGAACACTCATATTCCACTGAGTCGAGTCCTTTAGTCCCACAGAAGCTGAAGCAGCAGCACAAGGAAAGAGCTGCTTTTTTCAGCTCTTACAGTTTATGCAAATGAGCCATGAGGTTTTAAGTTTAGTTTGTGTAAAACATAAACAAATGTTTAAAGCTGCATTAAGCACATTCTGATCTCACACTGATGAGGCTCTGGAGTGATTATGGTTTATAAGCTGTAGAGTTGAGTTTATTTATGCAGATTAGTAATAATAATGATGATAAATTTAATATAAAAACGTTAATGATTCATTGATAATCGATCATTAATTCTCCCGGCGATCGATTAAGATAATTTAATCAAAGCCCATCCTTACTGTGGACCATATGAAATGTTTCCAATTTATTCAGTGGAGAAAAGAGGTTTTCACGACATGGTGAGTTTTGGATGCTGCTGTACAATCGAATCAAATCGAAATGTGAATTGACTTTTTTATATATACATATTCATACTACTTACTGTGGGTAAACAATAGTTTTTGCCACTGCTGTTTCGCTGTGGTCCAGTCCTGCTTTACTCTTTACTTTACTGTCTGTTTTTGTTTCAGAGCCATTCTGTTTGAGATGGGGCTGCAGGGGAAAGTGTCCATCGATCAACTGGCAAAAAAATGGGACAATCTCAAGAGGAAGTACAAGGTCGGTTCACTTCCTGCCTACACCAATCCGAAGGGCAATTTCTGTCTATATTTGAAACGTTACCCATGTTCCCCACTGTCGTTTATCACAGATATACAAAAGCATGATATAAAACAGTATAAATATACAAAAGCGTGATATAAAACAGTTTAAATATACAAAAGCGTGATATAAAACAGTTTAAATATACAAAAGTATGATATAAAACAGTATAAATGTACAAAAGCGTGATATAAAACAGTATAAATATACAAAAGTATGATATAAAACAGTATAAATATAAAAAAGTGTGATATAAAACAGTTTAAATATACAAAACTATGATATAAAACAGTATAAATATAAAAAAGCGTGATATAAAACTATAAATTTACAAAAGCATGATATAAAACAGTATAAATGTACAAAAGCGTGATATAAAACAGTATAAATGTACAAAAGCATGATATAAAACAGTATAAATGTACAAAAGCGTGATATAAAACAGTATAAATGTACAAAAGCGTGATATAAAACAGTATAAAGATACCAAAGCGTGATGTAAAACAGTATAAATGTACAAAAGCGTGATATAAAACAGTATAAAGATACCAAAGCGTGATATAAAACAGTATAAATGTACAAAAGCATGATATAAAACAGTATAAAGATACCAAAGCGTGATGTAAAACAGTATAAATGTACAAAAGCGTGATATAAAACAGTATAAAGATACCAAAGCGTGATATAAAACAGTATAAATGTACAAAAGCATGATATAAAACAGTATAAAGATACCAAAGCGTGATATAAAACAGTATAAATGTACAAAAGCATGATATAAAACAGTATAAAGATACCAAAGCGTGATGTAAAACAGTATAAATGTACAAAAGCGTGATATAAAACAGTATAAAGATACCAAAGCGTGATGTAAAACAGTATAAATGTACAAAAGCGTGATATAAAACAGTATAAAGATACCAAAGCGTGATATAAAACAGTATAAATGTACAAAAGCGTGATATAAAACAGTATAAATGTACAAAAGCATGATATAAAACAGTATAAATGTACAAAAGCATGATATAAAACAGTATAAATGTACAAAAGCGTGATATAAAACAGTATAAATGTACAAAAGCATGATATAAAACAGTATAAATGTACAAAAGCGTGATATAAAACAGTATAAATGTACAAAAGCGTGATATAAAACAGTATAAAGATACCAAAGCGTGATGTAAAACAGTATAAATGTACAAAAGCGTGATGTAAAACAGTATAAATGTACAAAAGCGTGATGTAAAACAGTATAAATGTACAAAAGCGTGATATAAAACAGTATAAAGATACCAAAGCGTGATGTAAAACAGTATAAATGTACAAAAACGTGATATAAAACAGTATAAATGTACAAAAGCGTGATATAAAACAGTATAAAGATACCAAAGCGTGATGTAAAACAGTATAAATGTACAAAAGCGTGATGTAAAACAGTATAAATGTACAAAAGCGTGATATAAAACAGTATAAATGTACAAAAGCGTGATATAAAACAGTATAAATGTACAAAAGCGTGATATAAAACAGTATAAATGTACAAAAGCGTGATATAAAACAGTATAAATGTACAAAAGCGTGATATAAAACAGTATAAATGTACAAAAGCGTGATGTAAAACAGTATAAATGTACAAAAGCGTGATATAAAACAGTATAAATGTACAAAAGCGTGATGTAAAACAGTATAAATGTACAAAAGCGTGATAGTATAAATGTACAAAATCGTGATATAAAACAGTATAAATGTACAAAAGCGTGATATAAAACAGTATAAATGTACCAAAGCGTGATGTAAAACAGTATAAATGTACAAAAGCGTGATGTAAAACAGTATAAATGTACAAAAGCGTGATATAAAACAGTATAAATGTACAAAAGCGTGATATAAAACAGTATAAATGTACAAAAGCGTGATATAAAACAGTATAAATGTACAAAAGCGTGATATAAAACAGTATAAATGTACAAAAGCGTGATATAAAACAGTATAAATGTACAAAAGCGTGATGTAAAACAGTATAAATGTACAAAAGCGTGATATAAAACAGTATAAATGTACAAAAGCGTGATGTAAAACAGTATAAATGTACAAAAGCGTGATAGTATAAATGTACAAAAACGTGATATAAAACAGTGTAAATGTACAAAAGCGTGATATAAAACAGTATAAATGTACAAAAGCATGATGTAAAACAGTATAAATGTACAAAAGCGTGATATAAAACAGTATAAATGTACAAAAGTGTGATGTAAAACAGTATAAATGTACAAAAGCGTGATGTAAAACAGTATAAATGTACAAAAGCGTGATATAAAACAGTATAAATGTACAAAAGCGTGATGTAAAACAGTATAAATGTACAAAAGCGTGATATAAAACAGTATAAATGTACAAAAGCGTGATGTAAAACAGTATAAATGTACAAAAGCGTGATGTAAAACAGTATAAATGTACAAAAGCGTGATATAAAACAGTATAAATGTACAAAAACGTGATATAAAACAGTATAAATGTACAAAAGCGTGATATAAAACAGTATAAATATACAAAAGTATGATATAAAACAGTATAAATATAAAAAAGTGTGATATAAAACAGTTTAAATATACAAAACTATGATATAAAACAGTATAAATATAAAAAAGCGTGATATAAAACTATAAATTTACAAAAGCATGATATAAAACAGTATAAATGTACAAAAGCGTGATATAAAACAGTATAAATGTACAAAAGCATGATATAAAACAGTATAAATGTACAAAAGCGTGATATAAAACAGTATAAATGTACAAAAGCGTGATATAAAACAGTATAAAGATACCAAAGCGTGATGTAAAACAGTATAAATGTACAAAAGCGTGATATAAAACAGTATAAAGATACCAAAGCGTGATGTAAAACAGTATAAATGTACAAAAGCGTGATAGTATAAATGTACAAAAACGTGATATAAAACAGTGTAAATGTACAAAAGCGTGATATAAAACAGTATAAATGTACAAAAGCATGATGTAAAACAGTATAAATGTACAAAAGCGTGATATAAAACAGTATAAATGTACAAAAGTGTGATGTAAAACAGTATAAATGTACAAAAGCGTGATGTAAAACAGTATAAATGTACAAAAGCGTGATATAAAACAGTATAAATGTACAAAAGCGTGATGTAAAACAGTATAAATGTACAAAAGCGTGATATAAAACAGTATAAATGTACAAAAGCGTGATGTAAAACAGTATAAATGTACAAAAGCGTGATGTAAAACAGTATAAATGTACAAAAGCGTGATATAAAACAGTATAAATGTACAAAAACGTGATATAAAACAGTATAAATGTACAAAAGCGTGATATAAAACAGTATAAATATACAAAAGTATGATATAAAACACTATAAATATAAAAAAGTGTGATATAAAACAGTTTAAATATACAAAACTATGATATAAAACAGTATAAATATAAAAAAGCGTGATATAAAACTATAAATTTACAAAAGCATGATGTAAAACAGTATAAATGTACAAAAGCGTGATATAAAACCATATAAATATACTAAAGCATGATATAAAACAGTATAAATATACAAAAGTGTGATGTAAAACAGTATAAATGTACAAAAGCGTGATGTAAAACAGTATAAATATACAAAAGCGTGATATAAAACAGTATAAATGTACAAAAGCGTGATATAAAACAGTATAAATGTACAAAAGCGTGATATAAAACAGTATAAATGTACAAAAGCGTGATATAAAACAGTATAAATGTACAAAAGCGTGATATAAAACAGTATAAATGTACAAAAGCGTGATGTAAAACAGTATAAATGTACAAAAACGTGATATAAAACAGTATAAATGTACAAAAGCGTGATATAAAACAGTATAAAGATACCAAAGCGTGATGTAAAACAGTATAAATGTACAAAAGCGTGATATAAAACAGTATAAATGTACAAAAGCGTGATATAAAACAGTATAAATGTACAAAAGCGTGATATAAAACAGTATAAATGTACAAAAGCGTGATATAAAACAGTATAAATGTACAAAAGCGTGATATAAAACAGTATAAATGTACAAAAGCGTGATATAAAACAGTATAAATGTACAAAAGCGTGATATAAAACAGTATAAATGTACAAAAGCGTGATGTAAAACAGTATAAATGTACAAAAGCGTGATGTAAAACAGTATAAATGTACAAAAGCGTGATGTAAAACAGTATAAATGTACAAAAGCGTGATAGTATAAATGTACAAAAACGTGATATAAAACAGTATAAATGTACAAAAGCGTGATATAAAACAGTATAAATGTACCAAAGCGTGATGTAAAACAGTATAAATGTACAAAAGCGTGATGTAAAACAGTATAAATGTACAAAAGCGTGATATAAAACAGTATAAATGTACAAAAGCGTGATATAAAACAGTATAAATGTACAAAAGCGTGATATAAAACAGTATAAATGTACAAAAGCGTGATATAAAACAGTATAAATGTACAAAAGCGTGATGTAAAACAGTATAAATGTACAAAAGCGTGATATAAAACAGTATAAATGTACAAAAGCGTGATGTAAAACAGTATAAATGTACAAAAGCGTGATAGTATAAATGTACAAAAGCGTGATGTAAAACAGTATAAATGTACAAAAGCGTGATATAAAACAGTATAAATATACAAAAGCGTGATATAAAACCATATAAATATACAAAGCATGATATAAAACAGTATAAATATACAAAAGTGTGATGTAAAACAGTATAAATGTACAAAAGCGTGATGTAAAACAGTATAAATATACAAAAGCGTGATATAAAACAGTATAAATGTACAAAAGCGTGATATAAAACAGTATAAATGTACAAAAGCGTGATATAAAACAGTATAAATATACAAAAGCGTGATATAAAACAGTATAAATGTACAAAAGCGTGATATAAAACAGTATAAATATACAAAAGCGTGATATAAAACAGTATAAATATACCAAAGCGTGATATAAAACAGTATAAATATACCAAAGCGTGATATGAAAGAGTATAAATCTCCAAATATACTTAATCTGATCCTTTGTCTCTCAGGAGCTGAAGTTTCCTGCTCCCGGAGTGGATCCGAACCTGAGCTCGTGGCCCTGGTTCTTCCGGATGAACGAGGCGATGGAGGGACGTCTGGCCGGAGCCGCTCCCCTCCTCACTCCCATCATCGAGGACGAGGACGAGTTCTGCGACGTCCCCTCCCCGATGCCCAAGAAGAGACAGAGACGGAGCCGCGGGATGACGGACTTCCTGACGGAGAGCGAGATCGACCTGCTGGTGGAGAACGTGGAGAAGAACGGAGCGGGAAACCTGGAGGCGCATCGAGGGAGTGACTACAGCTACAAGTGTGAGGAGGGAATAATAATAATAATAATAATAGTAATAATAGTAATAATCATAATAATAGTAATAGTAATAATAATAGTAATAATAATAATCATAATAATAATAGTAATAATAGTAATAATCATAATAATAGTAATAGTAATAATAATAGTAATAATAATAATCATAATAATAATAGTAATAATAGTAATAATCATAATAATAGTAATAGTAATAATAATAGTAATAATAAGCATAATACTGCGTTTCACAAAGAAGAGAGTGATCTGGATTAACAGGAACATCATGGTTTTCATGCTCTTCAAACACATTTTACTCACACATTTCATACACGTTGCCTTTGTCTGTTCAGAACAGATGCTCCTCCCCCTCAGCTGCTCCTCTCCACATGGAGGAGCAGCGGCTCTACTCCGAGCTCCTCCCCCTCTCTGTGGAGGAAACTAATTTCTTCGCGTGTATCTGGATCTGGTCCTTTCTGTCGAATCAGGACCATAGGTTCCCCACATTTAAATGAATATTTCAGTTTATTGGTAATATTTGAGTTTGTAATGTCACATCGATCCGTGTAACTCTGTGAATTGAGTTTCCACAGTATCAGCTGAGCCTGAGCGCGATAACACCAGATCAGGAGATTATTTCAGTCTGACTCTCAGCGTTTAGGTTTTGGGCCGTTGTCTGATGCTCGGGTCAGACTCCTGCATTTGAACAGAAAACAGGAGGGAGCTGCAGTGATTCAGTGAAAGTTTAATTATTGGATTGTGTTTTGTGATTTCAGTGACAGAAGAAGACACTCGCAGACTAATCGAGTTACGAGCAGCGAATGAAGTTCTGTTCACAGGAAAGAGGAACACGGTGAAACCGGCCTGGAGGTACAGCGGGTTTGGGGTTATTTAGCAGCACCGTGTCCGGTTTGGGCTTGTAAAATATAACGTTATATTCGGGTTTCAGGGGAATCGTGAAGGAGCTCGGCCTCACGGGGAAAATCACTCCGGATCAAGTCGCAAAGAAATGGGACAATCTCAAGACCAGGTTTAAGGTCAGAAAAACCAGCGATTAATCCCATTTTCTACGGAAAGCCAAGTTTGTTTACATGAGGTAGAGAAATGTGATTATTGGAACACGAAACAGAAGACACATTACTCAAATACATTTATTATAGAATTGCGTTGTTCTGACTGTGGGGCCGACATATCTGTACTTCTGTATTACAGCCTGGATATTACAGCCTTAAGCAGCATTTTCTGTCTTTGTCTTGAACCTTGGAACTGTCTCACATGACACAATAACATAATCAGGAAAGTCGCTCTGGAGTATAAATCGCACCAGCCAAAAAATGCGTAATGAAGTTGAAAAAAAACATATATAAAGCCCTATTCGCACAGGATAAGTTCAACCTGGGGACGTCTGGTAATTTGCAAATTCCCGCCCCACCTCTGTGTTACTTGCAGCACATTCGCACGCGATCAGACAAGTCCGTAAATGACTCTATTTTACTGAAATTCCGACCAGATATGTCGTAACATCACATCCGTTTCTATCTCTTTCACGCTGCTAAGTAAGTAAATGTATAAAGTATGAAAAAAAAAAAAGTCCCTTACCGCCTGCTGCTACACGTCATCCAGGTCAACGTCCTGCAGAATTGTCTCTTGGATCTCTTGCCCTTTTTGTGGATCACTTTCCATGTAGAGGCTGAAGCTGTGTTATAATTTGCCTCTAAAAAGCTCAAAACTGCTTATCAAAATTTCTACCGCAGCCTCCATTACTCAAGCCGGAAAGAGACAAAAAAGACACGCAATATATAGAAAAAAGACGGCAGAAATAAAAGGAATAGACAGAAAAGACGCAATTACAACAACAAACACTGAGATGCAGATTCACACGGGACTCGTATTATCACCGGACGTCTGTGTTTGGTGAAATATAGTCCGTAATTTGCGGAATTTTTACTTTACATATTACAGACATGGAGCATTTGCTCGGGATTAAGATCTCAGACGTCCTCCACAATTATTACAAATCACCAAAGGTCCACAGGTAAAACTGATCCTGTGCAAATAGGGCTTAAGTCACATTTTGGGGGTAAATGTATTTGATAAATCAGACACAGGATCAGACATTTCCTCAAAGTCGAGTTACAGAAACACCAACAGAACAGAGAAGAACAGGCTGAACATGTGTCTGGTTTGTTCACATCACATATGAACAGTTCTTCACAAAACTAGAGCAGAAACAACAGAACAAGTTTACCAAACTCTCCATCTCTCTCCAAATCACTAAATCCACTGAATTCTTCATCCTCGTGTCACTTCTGAGTAACTCCACCAGCTCCAGATAAATTCAGCTTTTAGCCGCGATGAGCTTTTGTTTTCTTCATTTCAGTTCGAGTTTCCTCCACTTTTCTCAAAACACAAGTTTCTCTCACTCCAAACTTTGTTTCTGCTGCTCGATTCCCGTTTTCAGCTGCAGATTTCAGGACTTGCAGCAGGACAGAGGCAGGAGAGCAGGAGGAAGAGCCTGAGGAGCAGATACTGGCACAAGCCTAGAGCGCCCCCTGCTGTCAGGGTGAAAATAACCAACATGTGACGTTATAGATTTATATATAAGTCGCACCTGAGGATAAGTCGCAGGAAACACTCAAACCATGAAAAAAAGTGCAACTTATAGTCAGAAAAATACGGTAATCGTTAGTTGCAGCTCTAAACTGAACTAGTTTTTAAACAGTTCCAAAGATATTCCTCTCTTCCCTTACGTATTCTGAGCGTCCTAAATCACAGTGATCAGGTTTGTACTGAGGCACGACAAATTTTGCTCAAATACATGGGGGGAAAATCTGGTACGGGACCTTTTAAGTATTTTTGTTTGTGAAGAAACCAGTTGTACAGTTTTGTTTCTCCCACAGGACCTGAAGTTCCCTCCTCAGGGGATGGAGGGGCAGGTGAACCCCGCGGGATGGCCCTGGTTCCAGCTCATGAGCGACGCCTTCGAGGGCCGTCTGCTCGGGAAAGCGCCGGCCGTGGAGCCCGTGTGGAGTAACGCCGACGACGCGCTCTTCCTGTCTTCCCCCCCGCCCTCTGTGGCCCCGGAGCGAGACTGCCCCCTGGAGGACCGGAGCGCCGTGCAGGAGCTGGAGCAGAGCCTGGTCTCCGAGAACTCCATCGAAAACTCCATAGAAAACCCGGAGCACGAGGAGAGCCTGGGACACTCCGAGGGGAACGTGACCCTCATCGACGCCAACGGAGAGGAGTCCTCGCCCACAGAGCACTCGTACAAGAGTGAGTGCAGGGGACGAACCTTTGAAACAATCTGAAATCCACTGTAGCCTCCTGTAGTTTGTGGACAGTTATCCACAAAAAAAGAAGAAATAAGAATATTTTTGGACTTCTTTGAATTGATAATGCGTCAAATTATTTTCTTCAATGTCCTAAAACGATTTATTTTCCACATGTTTTTTGTTGTCAATTATCGTTGTCAAACTTCAAACTAACATGATTTAGTTTCAAGCTTGTGCTTGTCAAGAAACTCTTACACGGACTCAAATACGTCCCTTTTCTCTTTTGTTTGCGTCAGTGTCGGAGGAGGACACGCAGAAGATGATCAAACTCAGAGCTGCAAACGAGGCCTTATTCACCGGGCGCAGGAACGCCGCCAAAGCTGCCTGGAGGTACCGGAACTGTTTAAACACTTTAAATATGTTCATACGGTTTCCTATGGTTCACTGTTAAAGTATCACACACATGTGTACCGTAAAATACCAAATCAGAGCCGGGCCGTTTGTTTCGTCACTTCACAGATCAGGCGTTTGTTTGAGACCCGGCGGTGATTTGGGGCGATTAATTCATTCCTCACAAAAATCTCACTCAGCAAAACTGTGAAAATCTGTAACTCGGATTCTTTTACCCAGTGTGACGATAATTTAGGCTGAGACTTTCTGCACAGACGTAGGCGAGTTCATCTGAAATGTTCCAGCAGAATCTCCCCGGAGCGTTTCAGGAGAGTTTCCACATTTAAAGCGACTCCTGAATCACAGAAAAATGTACAAATACACAAATACACAAATACACAAATATACAAATACAGAAATATACAAATATACATATATACAAATACAGTGTTTAAAGGGACCTGGCTCTTATCTGGTTTTCTACAGTATTCTGTCTTTATACAGATGTTTAAACTGTGCTGTGTCCTCAGAGCGATACTCCGAGAACTCGGGCTCCAGGGGAAAGTCTCCACGGTTCAACTCGCCAAAAAATGGGACAATCTCAAGAGGAGATACAAGGTACAGAGAAGAGACTCACTGTTCATCAGAAACACACCTGTGTTTGTTTCATTAACAGAGGCTTGACTTTATTATTCCTCTGTTTGCATTTTCAAAGCTCAGAACGCTCTTTCTCACCTTGTGATGTCACGCAGGGTTCCCACAGGGTCTTCAAGCGTCCTAAAAACAGTGAATTTATGAATATGGAAATAATACCTCAAAAAGACTATATCTGGGTCTGACAATTCAAGAATTTGTTTTTCTTTGCCGGTTGGTCTTTGAATAGGCCGTGAAATATGGATTAAGTTTTTATATAAAAGATCTTAAAAGACTTGAATTTAATTTGAAGAAACCTGCAGGAACCGTGTCATGAAACTGTAGTTTTCAAGTTAACAGCTCCATTTTATGGTTTGTTCAATAAAAATTGGCAAACCCAGGGATGAAATTATCCATTTTGTCCATGGTGTGTGGAGTTTAAAAAGACAGTGAAGCACTTCCTGTATCACCACATGACATCACAAGGTGGAACAGAGTGTTTCCTGTTTAAGAGAAGAACTAAATATACAGGATTTGTGCCTAAGAGTTCACACAAGAACCAGAATTTCTGCAGAAAAACTACAAAACTGTATTTATATAAAGACAGATTAAACAATTTTTACATATAAATACAAAAAATACAAACTCTGCTGTTGTCCCGCGTAAATCCTCATCAAATACAAGAATCCCAAGTGTTTCAGAACATTTACGGAGTTCTGAACTGCAGAGTCTGAAATAACCACAGGCTTCACTTTCTAAAAAATATAAGATGCAGAGTTTGTGTGAATGAAACAAAACTAAACTCCAGGTGTGTTTTTGATGAGGAAACATGATGAAAGATCCTCAGGAAGTTCAGTCAGAAACACGTTTGTCAGAATATTATAACTGTTCTAACAAATCAAACCTGGCGTAACATTTACCTGTTTCCTCACCTGTGACCTCTGACCTCTGGTCAGGACCTGCGCTTTCCTCCCGTCGGGATGGAGACGTCCGTGGACCCTTCGTCTTGGCCGTGGTTCAGTTTGATGCACGACGCCATCGAGGGCCGTCTGTCCCACAGCGCCCCCCTGCTGCACCCCGAGAACTGCGCCGAAGAGCCCGACGAGCCGCCCCACAAACTCCGCCCACAGCGCCAAATCGCCCCGCCCATCCCCCACCCGGCCCTGCCCACCGCTCACCCAGCCCCGCCCCCTCCTCTCCAGCCCCCGCCCCCTCCTCCTCCGCCTTCCCACCAACCGGCCAATCAGATTCACCTCCCTCCCGCTACGACCACGCCTCCCGCTCCCGATTTCACCACGGAAACGTTTGTGACGGACAGCAGCGTGGCCCTGCACCGGGAGTGGGGCATCCTGGACCGAGAGCGCGCCCTGCTGGAGCGGGACCGGCAGCTGCTGGAGCAGGAGAAGGCGTCGGTGCAGCGGGAGCGGGCGGCCGTGCAGGCGGAGAGGATGTGGCTGGAGCGGGAGCGAGCGGATCTGCAGCGAGACCGCGCCATGGTGGAGCAGGAGAGGGCGGCACTGGCACGAGACCGGGAGATCCTGGACCAGAGGGCCATCATGCTCAACACTGTGGGACACGTGCAGCACCTCAACTCACTCATGTAGAAACACACTGTCTGGAAAGGTGCACTGTGGAACTTTCCTGCGGGAGGGTCAGAACCTGCAGGGCTCAGATCAGACCTGATCACCGGCCGCGCTTTAGTTTGAACGTTTAGCTCCGCTCGTTTTTACAAATGCTGTGATCTTGGCCCATGACAGAGAAACTGTGTCCTGCAGCTTCTAGACGCACATCAGTCAGGAAATCCATCGATCGTATTAATCCATCGATCAGTATTTGGACTTTCTGCCTTGGTGTTGGTCAATCTACTACCTAAAAAAACACAGTATTAATTATTTGTCATAGTAAATTGAAATGACAGAATTTGAGGAAAATAACCAAAATATTGTTCCAAAAATATCGGCAGAGCTCAGTAGGCGTCAGTTCCTGCTCTGTATTTTAAACAATCTACGGCAAAGGAGAAATTCAGTTTTTTGTTATTTGGTGGAATCCGTTTCTCCGCTCGTCCGTCTGCTGCTTCACTTCTGTCAGACTGTGGAGGACACTGACTTAAATCTGCCTGCAGGGGGCGCTCACTACACTGAAACTCCCTCCTGTTTTTCACAGCTTCTGTAGTTCGCTCGGCCTGTTGAGCTGTGGGTCAGGTGAGTCTAACGGAGCTTTTACACCTCTGACCTGTGACCTGTGGTTTTATAAATGAGACGTGATGAGATCTGAGGCTTTCACTTCTGTTCAAGGAGCGATCGTCTTTCCAAACAATCAGCTCAACAGGCCGAGCAAACAAACAGAAAGTGTAAACCAGCACGTGTTAGTTTTCAACCAAAAGAAACATTCGTCCAGTGACAAATTGAATTTCTCCTTTTGCCCCTGATTCTCTCTGAACGACGGAGGGAGTTTACAGTTCAGCACTCGGTATTGGCCATAAAAACACCTTCTCGGTTGTTCATCTCTTGTTATTTCTCATGATTGTTGGAAAGAGGTGACCCTGTTTGGAGCTTCAGTATTTGCTGATGCACAATCTGCTTAGTGAAGCGTGTAGATTTTATGTTCTCTATTGATTAGGGCCGTACTCAGAATATCGTATCATATCTTAATACGTGTGTCGATACAGAGACGCTTTAAACACCAGAGAATCGTTATAAATGACAGAGTTATGCATTTATTCATTACTGCCTGAAGGCCCCTCCTGTGGGCTCACCACCTGCAGAGGGGTTCATAGGGGGGGTCAGGTGCTATGAGTATTGGGCAGCAAACTGCCCCCGCGACCCAGCCGGATTAAGCGGGAGAAGATGGATGGATGGATGCCTGAAGGTTAAACAGTTCTGTTCTGTTTGGGACTTTTCTTCTTCTCCATAATCAATACTCCAGTTTTAGCTCCAGTTTGAAGGATCCTCCATGTGTCACATTATTGGGACATAAATCTGTGTATCGGGACACGTATTGTTTGGATCGTGAGTAATACCCAGCCCCATTATCGATACTTATCCAAACGTGTGTCTGTTTTCAATACTAGTTTCAGTATCAGGAAGTATCTGAGGATCGTTTTAGTATTTCTGTTAGTTTTTGACAGCCCTGCTCCATGGAGATGTTTCAGGCTGCGGCATTAAAGCCGTCGGTCTGAGACGAGCGTCTGACCCTTCAGCAGAAAACTCCACAAACCAGCACTTTTTCCTGAAGTACAACGAAAGTTAAAGTTCAGACACAAAAACAATGAGCCCGTTAAAGACTCCTGAGTTTCAGCAGCGTCACGTGTTTAAATCGGATCTTAGAATTCTATGGTTTAGATTTATTGACCTGGTTTATGGTTCGTGTCGCTTTAAAGCTGAACTCTGTCCCGTCTGAAGCTAAAGTCGTTTCTAGAGGAGGTGAATTCTGTCAGGAGCCAAAAACGGCACAGATCAGTGTTTCCTCGGCGGAGATCTCACTGTGGCAGTGAGTCTGTCAGTTTCAGCACCTGTAGTAACGGACTTTAGCTTCAGACGGGCCCGAGTTCCTCTTTTATTACCGGGGTTATCCACATGCAGCAAAATCTGGCACAAAGTTCAGTGTTTTCTCAGTTCTTACAATTTAATGGCACTTATTTCACTGTACTGTTCAAAAGTGGTGGACTTCTTCAAACACACGAGCGTTTTGACTGGGAAATAACAAGGTTAAAATGTCTTTTCTGTTTGGCTCTTGCTTCATAAACAGCAGATTTCCCACAGACTCATGAAGACGAGTGGCCTCCGTTTTGTGAAAGGAAAAGCTGCTCTGAAGCTTGTTCGAAGTTGAAGTGAAGTTTGTGTTTTGAAGAGATCGACCGGTGTGTTTTCATGGCCGATGGTGATATCGATTGTTGAGAATCGAGACAAATCCACGGCTGATGCTGTTTGCAGAAATATTTGTGCCGATATGTGGGACAGAGTTGGATCATTTTCCTCCAGATTGTTTTATTTAAATGTGTTAAAAACTCCCCACAGAACTTTGTTTCCCACAGATCCACAGGAGGGCGGCAGAGTCCCGTCTTCAGCGTCGTCCTTTAGCTCTGAAGTGTCCGGCTGAAGCTTTTTGCAGCAGGTCAAACTAAATAAATATCCAAATCTAAAGTCTGCTGAGCTAAACAGAAGCCCACAGATTTACTGATCCATCTCCAGTGTTTTTACAGCACTGGTTTCAACCTGATTTTCTTATTGAACCCTCTGACCTTCTCTGAATTCTGTGTGGAACAGAGTTTTCAGTTTCGCTCTCGCCGCAGCTGTGATATTTAGTCTCAGCACGAGGACGTTCACTTCCTGTTTCACCAAAGCTCTTTTCATTGGCTTGGGGGAAAAACACTCCAAATGTCTTTTTTACATTAAATGTTCTGTTGAAGCTCTGTGAGATTCTTTAGAGCTGCTCTGTTTTTCTGCCTTCAAAACTCCATCAAACACAGAAGTGAGAAGGAACTGTCCAAATGTGCGTGAGGTTAGAGGTTAGAGCCGTCCACAAGTTTAGGCTCAAGTGTTTTTATCAAAGCTCCAGCACGAATCCTGTAAGAACGACTCAGATTTAACCTCTGCTCCCTCTGCGCTGAGCTTTAAAATGTCCCACACTGCACTTTGGCTTTGGGGCTTTTCTCTGAATCCTCCACCTCCTCTGCTCCTCTTCCTCCTCTTCCTCCTCTTCACCTCCTCTGCTCCTCCTCTTCCTCCCCCTCTTCACCTCCTCTTAACCTCTGCTCCTCCTCTGCTCCTCCTCTTCCTCCCCCTCTTCACCTCCTCTTAACCTCTGCTCCTCCTCTTCCTCCTCTTCCTCCTCCTCCTCTGCTCCTCCTCTTCCTCCTCTTCCTCCTCCTCTGCTCCTCCTCCTCCTCCTCTGCTCCTCCTCTTCCTCCTCCTCCTCCTCTGCTCCTCCTCCTCTGCTCCTCCTCCTCCTCCTCCTCTGTTCCTCCTCTTCCTCCTCCTCCTCCTCTGTTCCTCCTCTTCCTCCTCCTCCTCTGCTCCTCCTCCTCCTCTGCTCCTCCTCCTCTGCTCCTCTCCTCCTCCTCTGCTCCTCTGCTCCTCCTCCTCCTCCTCCTCCTCTCTTCCTCCTCTTGTACAGACGCTCAGACCTCCTCCTCTGTCCTGAACCTCCTCCTTGTCTTCATAAATTGTCTGGATAATCCTCATTTCCTGTTGCTCGTTTCTTGTTTATAACTTGAACAGTATTTATTTCAGACCCTTGTACAGAGGAACATTCTGACCACTTTTGGATTTGAAAATATTTAAATTGGTTTTGGACGAGGCCTTAATCAGATGTAGAAAATGTTTTGTAAAAAAAAAGAAAAAAAAGCAATAATCTTGTGTTGGACTGAACTGACGTGTGACAGATGTACAGAGTTTGTCTGTTTGGTTTTTAAATTTTCAAATATATTTTTTAAAAAGTGAAGCCTGTGGTTATTTCAGCTCCTGCAGCTCAGACGTCCGTAAATGTGCTGAAATTCTTCGATTTAACAGCAGTTTGTATTTTCTGTGTTTCTATAAAAACAGATTAAACAGGTTTCATCTGTTTTTATAGAAATACAGTTTCATTGTTTTTGTTTTTTTCTGCATAAATTCTTGTTCTTGTTGAACTTTCGTGCACAAATCCTGCACATTTGGGCTGAGTTCTTCACCCAAACAGGAAACACTCTGTTCCACCTTGTGATGTCATCGTGCGGTGATACAGGAAGTGCTCCTCTGTGTTTTTAAACTCCACACACCTTCACTAGAATCACCTGGATCATTTCAGTCCTGGAGTCACCGAAATCTACTGAACTAAAGCTCAAAGGAGCTGTTCACTTCATGACATCACAAGGTGGAACAGAGCGTTTGGAGCTTTGTAAACAGACGGGTAAAGGCGGCTGAGCGGCTCACGCCTCACAGCAAGAAGGTTCTGGGTTCGATCCCCGGGGCTTTTCTGTGTGGAGTTTGCATGTTCTGCCCGTGTCTGTGAACATGAACCAGGAAGAAGAAGAGTGTGGAAGCAAAGAGCTAAAGGAGCTTCAAATAAATATGAAATATACCCGCAAGCAGCAATAATCAGCCCTTGTGTGTGCGTTTGGACACAGCTGAACGTCTGGAGTGAGTCTCGACACTGGGTCAGGGCGACACTGAGGCTCGGCCTTTGCATTTATCATGGCGAAAGTTCTCGGCCCTGACGCTTTGTGCTGGAGACACTGAACTGGTTTGAACAGAAGGAATGTGTTTGTTTGACACAATCATCTAATCTAAATCTAAATCTAAAAACAAGGCACAATAGAAAAGGATAAAAATAGTTCTGCGTTCGGGCGTGAGTCCAAACACGCTCAGGTATGTGTCCGGCCACACCTGTAACGAGCACAAACACTCAGGGTCAGGTCTGAACGCAGGGCTGAAATCTGAGGGAAATCAGCCAAAGTTTGTGCAATTTTACCATTGGAAAAACATGAAGAGTTTATGTCATCGCTATGGAAACGCCATAAAAATATTACTTCGGTGTCACTGACCTTGAAAATGGAATATTTGAAACATTTCAGAAATGTTTTGAGCAACTTTTTTTTCTCTCTCACATAAAATTTTATTTCAATCTGTAGGGGGCGCTAATGCACCAAATTAAACTTTCTCACATTCAGCAGCTTTAGGGCAGAGAGTTTAAGAACTGTGTCACATTTCACTGAAATCTGAGTTTGTTTGAGCAAATAGGAGTAAATATCCAGTCCTGCTGCCCCCTGGTGGTGCACATGTGCTGGTGTAATAATGTTTTTACTCGTCTTGATCGACTTCTGTGTTTAACTTCATGATTCTACATGCAAATTTTTTTTTTACTCTCATATTTCCCGATGCATTTGTGAAGAAAGAAGAATTTTCTGGTACAAGAACAATGTTCTGCTTTTTTTGGCCGTCCTGGTTTAGTCTTAATTTAGTCCTGGTTTAGTCCTGGTTTAGTCCTGGTTTAGACCTGGTTTAGTCCTGGTTTAGACCTGGTTTAGTCCTGGTTTAGTCCTGGTTTAGACCTGGTTTAGTCCTGGTTTAGACCTGGTTTAGTCCTGGTTTAGACCTGGTTTAGTCCTGGTTTAGTCCTGGTTTAGTCCTGGTTTAGACCTGGTTTAGTCCTGGTTTAGACCTGGTTTAGACCTGGTTTAGTCCTGGTTTAGACCTGGTTTAGTCCTGGTTTAGACCTGGTTTAGTCCTGGTTTAGTCCTGGTTTAGACCTGGTTTAGTCCTGGTTTAGACCTGGTTTAGTCCTGGTTTAGACCTGGTTTAGTCCTGGTTTAGTCCTGGTTTTAGACCTGGTTTAGTCCTGGTTTAGACCTGGTTTAGTCCTGGTTTAGACCTGGTTTAGTCCTGGTTTAGTCCTGGTTTAGACCTGGTTTAGTCCTGGTTTAGACCTGGTTTAGACCTGGTTTAGTCCTGGTTTAGACCTGGTTTAGTCCTGGTTTAGTCCTGGTTTAGACCTGGTTTTAGTCCTGGTTTAGACCTGGTTTAGTCCTGGTTTAGACCTGGTTTAGTCCTGGTTTAGACCTGGTTTAGTCCTGGTTTAGTCCTGGTTTAGACCTGGTTTAGACCTGGTTTAGTCCTGGTTTAGACCTGGTTTAGTCCTGGTTTAGTTCTGGTTTAGTCCTGGTTTAGTCCTGGTTTAGACCTGGTTTAGTTCTGGTTTAGTCCTGGTTTAGTCCTGGTTTAGTTCTGGTTTAGACCTGGTTTAGTTCTGGTTTAGTCCTGGTTTAGTCCTGGTTTAGTTCTGGTTTAGACCTGGTTTAGTCCTGGTTTAGTCCTGGTTTAGACCTGGTTTAGACCTGGTTTAGTTCTGGTTTAGTTCTGGTTTAGACCTGGTTTAGTCCTGGTTTAGACCTGGTTTAGTCCTGGTTTAGTCCTGGTTTAGTCCTGGTTTAGACCTGGTTTAGACCTGGTTTAGTCCTGGTTTAGTCCTGGTTTAGACCTGGTTTAGACCTGGTTTAGTCCTGGTTTAGTCCTGGTTTAGTCCTGGTTTAGACCTGGTTTAGTCCTGGTTTAGTCCTGGTTTAGTCCTGGTTTAGACCTGGTTTAGTCCTGGTTTAGTCCTGGTTTAGACCTGGTTTAGTCCTGGTTTAGTCCTGGTTTAGACCTGGTTTAGTCCTGGTTTAGTCCTGGTTTAGTCCTGGTTTAGACCTGGTTTAGTCCTGGTTTAGACCTGGTTTAGTCCTGGTTTAGTCCTGGTTTAGTCCTGGTTTAGACCTGGTTTAGTCCTGGTTTAGACCTGGTTTAGTCCTGGTTTAGTCCTGGTTTAGACCTGGTTTAGTCCTGGTTTAGTCCTGGTTTAGTCCTGGTTTAGACCTGGTTTAGTTCTGGTTTAGACCTGGTTTAGTCCTGGTTTAGACCTGGTTTAGACCTGGTTTAGTCCTGGTTTAGACCTGGTTTAGTCCTGGTTTAGACCTGGTTTAGTCCTGGTTTAGACCTGGTTTAGTCCTGGTTTAGTCCTGGTTTAGACCTGGTTTAGTCCTGGTTTAGACCTGGTTTAGTCCTGGTTTAGTCCTGGTTTAGTCCTGGTTTAGACCTGGTTTAGTCCTGGTTTAGACCTGGTTTAGACCTGGTTTAGTCCTGGTTTAGACCTGGTTTAGTCCTGGTTTAGACCTGGTTTAGTCCTGGTTTAGTCCTGGTTTAGACCTGGTTTAGACCTGGTTTAGTCCTGGTTTAGACCTGGTTTAGACCTGGTTTAGTCCTGGTTTAGTCCTGGTTTAGTTCTGGTTTAGTCCTGGTTTAGTTCTGGTTTAGTCCTGGTTTAGTCCTGGTTTAGTTCTGGTTTAGACCTGGTTTAGTCCTGGTTTAGTCCTGGTTTAGTCCTGGTTTAGTTCTGGTTTAGACCTGGTTTAGTCCTGGTTTAGTCCTGGTTTAGACCTGGTTTAGTTCTGGTTTAGTCCTGGTTTAGTCCTGGTTTAGACCTGGTTTAGTTCTGGTTTAGACCTGGTTTAGTCCTGGTTTAGTCCTGGTTTAGTCCTGGTTTAGTCCTGGTTTAGTCCTGGTTTAGACCTGGTTTAGACCTGGTTTAGACCTGGTTTAGTCCTGGTTTAGACCTGGTTTAGTCCTGGTTTAGTCCTGGTTTAGTCCTGGTTTAGACCTGGTTTAGTCCTGGTTTAGTCCTGGTTTAGTCCTGGTTTAGACCTGGTTTAGTCCTAGTTTAGTCCTGGTTTAGACCTGGTTTAGACCTGGTTTAGTCCTGGTTTAGTCCTGGTTTAGTCCTGGTTTAGACCTGGTTTAGTCCTGGTTTAGTCCTGGTTTAGTCCTGGTTTAGTCCTGGTTTAGTCCTGGTTTAGTCCTGGTTTAGTCCTGGTTTAGACCTGGTTTAGTCCTGGTTTAGACCTGGTTTAGTCCTGGTTTAGTCCTGGTTTAGACCTGGTTTAGACCTGGTTTAGACCTGGTTTAGTCCTGGTTTAGTCCTGGTTTAGACCTGGTTTAGTCCTGGTTTAGTCCTGGTTTAGACCTGGTTTAGTCCTGGTTTAGTCCTGGTTTAGTCCTTGTTTAGTCCTGGTTTAGTCCTGGTTCAGTCCTAGTTTAGTCCTGGTTTAGACCTGGTTTAGACCTGGTTTAGTCCTGGTTTAGTCCTGGTTTAGTCCTGGTTTAGACCTGGTTTAGTCCTGGTTTAGTCCTGGTTTAGTCCTGGTTTAGACCTGGTTTAGTCCTGGTTTAGACCTGGTTTAGTCCTGGTTTAGTCCTGGTTCAGTCCTGGTTTAGTCCTGGTTTAGTCCTGGTTTAGACCTGGTTTAGTCCTGGTTTAGTCCTGGTTTAGTCCTGGTTTAGTCCTGGTTTAGACCTGGTTTAGTCCTGGTTTAGACCTGGTTTAGTCCTGGTTTAGTCCTGGTTTAGTCCTGGTTTAGACCTGGTTTAGTTCTGGTTTAGACCTGGTTTAGACCTGGTTTAGTCCTGGTTTAGTCCTGGTTTAGACCTGGTTTAGTCCTGGTTTAGTCCTGGTTTAGACCTGGTTTAGTCCTGGTTTAGTCCTGGTTTAGTCCTGGTTTAGTCCTGGTTTAGTCCTGGTTCAGTCCTAGTTTAGTCCTGGTTTAGACCTGGTTTAGACCTGGTTTAGTCCTGGTTTAGTCCTGGTTTAGTCCTGGTTTAGACCTGGTTTAGTCCTGGTTTAGTCCTGGTTTAGTCCTGGTTTAGTCCTGGTTTAGACCTGGTTTAGTCCTGGTTTAGACCTGGTTTAGTCCTGGTTTAGTCCTGGTTCAGTCCTAGTTTAGTCCTGGTTTAGACCTGGTTTAGTCCTGGTTTAGTCCTGGTTTAGTCCTGGTTCAGTCCTAGTTTAGTCCTGGTTTAGTCCTGGTTTAGTTCATTGTTGGCAGAGTTTAGAGCCTCTGGACTCTCAGCAGGTTCTGGCCTCTGATTGGTCGCCTGGGGCAGAGCTGCGCTGTGATTGGCCGGTTTGTGCCACAGGTGAAACAGGAAGGACGGGTTTGAGTTCATGGGTTTGTGTCATTTGAGTGAGAGAAAGAGGAAACATGCTGCACGTCCGAATCGGTGAGTCCAAAACAAACTAACAAACTAAACACAAACTAAATTCAGGCAAAATTCTGAACAAATAAAACGTGTTTAAAGTGAACGTGAGAGATTTGACTGAACTTTCCACTAAAACCAGAGCATTTTACTCTTAAATCTGACTCAAAAGTATTTTATTGATTTATAATAAATGTTCTTGTACTTCTTGTTTGGAAGCAGCGGGGGTGAAGTACTCAAGTAAAAGTACAGCTACAGAGGATAAAAGTTACTCAAGTAAAAGTACAGCTACAGAGGGTAAAAGTTACTCAAGTAAAAGTACAGCTACAGAGGATAAAAGTTACTCAAGTAAAAGTACAGCTACAGAGGATAAAAGTTACTCAAGTAAAAGTACAGCTACAGAGGGTAAAAGTTACTCAAGTAAAAGTACAGCTACAGAGGATAAAAGTTACTCAAGTAAAAGTACAGCTACAGAGGGTAAAAGTTACTCAAGTAAAAGTACAGCTACAGAGGGTAAAAGTTACTCAAGTAAAAGTACAGCTACAGAGGGTAAAAGTTACTCAAGTAAAAGTACAGCTACAGAGGATATAAGTTACTCAAGTAAAAGTACAGCTACAGAGGATAAAAGTTACTCAAGTAAAAGTACAGCTACAGAGGGTATAAGTTACTCAAGTAAAAGTACAGCTACAGAGGATAAAAGTTACTCAAGTAAAAGTACAGCTACAGAGGGTAAAAGTTACTCAAGTAAAAGTACAGCTACAGAGGATAAAAGTTACTCAAGTAAAAGTACAGCTACAGAGGGTAAAAGTTACTCAAGTAAAAGTACAGCTACAGAGGATATAAGTTACTCAAGTAAAAGTACAGCTACAGAGGATAAAAGTTACTCAAGTAAAAGTACAGCTACAGAGGGTAAAAGTTACTCAAGTAAAAGTACAGCTACAGAGGATAAAAGTTACTCAAGTAAAAGTACAGCTACAGAGGATAAAAGTTACTCAAGTAAAAGTACAGCTACAGAGGGTAAAAGTTACTCAAGTAAAAGTACAGCTACAGAGGATAAAAGTTACTCAAGTAAAAGTACAGCTACAGAGGGTAAAAGTTACTCAAGTAAAAGTACAGCTACAGAGGATAAAAGTTACTCAAGTAAAAGTACAGCTACAGAGGATAAAAGTTACTCAAGTAAAAGTACAGCTACAGAGGGTAAAAGTTACTCAAGTAAAAGTACAGCTACAGAGGATAAAAGTTACTCAAGTAAAAGTACAGCTACAGAGGGTAAAAGTTACTCAAGTAAAAGTACAGCTACAGAGGATATAAGTTACTCAAGTAAAAGTACAGCTACAGAGGGTAAAAGTTACTCAAGTAAAAGTACAGCTGCAGAGGATAAAAGTTACTCAAGTAAAAGTACAGCTACAGAGGATAAAAGTTACTCAAGTAAAAGTACAGCTACAGAGGGTAAAAGTTACTCAAGTAAAAGTACAGCTACAGAGGATAAAAGTTACTCAAGTAAAAGTACAGCTACAGAGGGTAAAAGTTACTCAAGTAAAAGTACAGCTACAGAGGATATAAGTTACTCAAGTAAAAGTACAGCTACAGAGGATAAAAGTTACTCAAGTAAAAGTACAGCTACAGAGGGTAAAAGTTACTCAAGTAAAAGTACAGCTACAGAGGATAAAAGTTACTCAAGTAAAAGTACAGCTACAGAGGATAAAAGTTACTCAAGTAAAAGTACAGCTACAGAGGGTAAAAGTTACTCAAGTAAAGTACAGCTACAGAGGATAAAAGTTACTCAAGTAAAGTACAGCTACAGAGGGTAAAAGTTACTCAAGTAAAAGTACAGCTACAGAGGATATAAGTTACTCAAGTAAAAGTACAGCTACAGAGGGTAAAAGTTACTCAAGTAAAAGTACAGCTACAGAGGATAAAAGTTACTCAAGTAAAAGTACAGCTACAGAGGGTAAAAGTTACTCAAGTAAAAGTACAGCTACAGAGGGTAAAAGTTACTCAAGTAAAAGTACAGCTACAGAGGATAAAAGTTACTCAAGTAAAAGTACAGCTACAGAGGATAAAAGTTACTCAAGTAAAAGTACAGCTACAGAGGGTAAAAGTTACTCAAGTAAAAGTACAGCTACAGAGGATAAAAGTTACTCAAGTAAAAGTACAGCTACAGAGGGTAAAAGTTACTCAAGTAAAAGTACAGCTACAGAGGGTAAAAGTTACTCAAGTAAAAGTACAGCTACAGAGGGTAAAAGTTACTCAAGTAAAAGTACACCTACAGAGCGTAATTCTTACTCAAGTAAAAGTACAGCTACAGAGGGTAAAAGTTACTCAAGTAAAAGTACAGCTACAGAGGGTAAAAGTTACTCAAGTAAAAGTACAGCTACAGAGGATAAAAGTTACTCAAGTAAAAGTACAGCTACAGAGGGTAAAAGTTACTCAAGTAAAAGTACAGCTACAGAGGATAAAAGTTACTCAAGTAAAAGTACAGCTACAGAGGGTAAAAGTTACTCAAGTAAAAGTACAGCTACAGAGGATATAAGTTACTCAAGTAAAAGTACAGCTACAGAGGATAAAAGTTACTCAAGTAAAAGTACAGCTACAGAGGGTAAAAGTTACTCAAGTAAAAGTACAGCTACAGAGGATAAAAGTTACTCAAGTAAAAGTACAGCTACAGAGGATAAAAGTTACTCAAGTAAAAGTACAGCTACAGAGGGTAAAAGTTACTCAAGTAAAAGTACAGCTACAGAGGATAAAAGTTACTCAAGTAAAAGTACAGCTACAGAGGGTAAAAGTTACTCAAGTAAAAGTACAGCTACAGAGGATATAAGTTACTCAAGTAAAAGTACAGCTACAGAGGATAAAAGTTACTCAAGTAAAAGTACAGCTACAGAGGTAAAAGTTACTACAAGTAAAAGTACAGCTACAGAGGTAAAAGTTACTCAAGTAAAAGTACAGCTACAGAGGATAAAAGTTACTCAAGTAAAGTACAGCTACAGAGGGTAAAAGTTACTCAAGTAAAAGTACAGCTACAGAGGGTAAAAGTTACTCAAGTAAAAGTACAGCTACAGAGGATAAAAGTTACTCAAGTAAAAGTACAGCTACAGAGGATAAAAGTTACTCAAGTAAAAGTACAGCTACAGAGGGTAAAAGTTACTCAAGTAAAGTACAGCTACAGAGGATAAAAGTTACTCAAGTAAAAGTACAGCTACAGAGGATAAAAGTTACTCAAGTAAAAGTACAGCTACAGAGGGTAAAAGTTACTCAAGTAAAAGTACAGCTACAGAGGATAAAAGTTACTCAAGTAAAAGTACAGCTACAGAGGGTAAAAGTTACTCAAGTAAAAGTACAGCTACAGAGGGTAAAAGTTACTCAAGTAAAAGTACAGCTACAGAGGATAAAAGTTACTCAAGTAAAAGTACAGCTACAGAGGATAAAAGTTACTCAAGTAAAAGTACAGCTACAGAGGGTAAAAGTTACTCAAGTAAAAGTACAGCTACAGAGGATAAAAGTTACTCAAGTAAAAGTACAGCTACAGAGGGTAAAAGTTACTCAAGTAAAAGTACAGCTACAGAGGGTAAAAGTTACTCAAGTAAAAGTACAGCTACAGAGGGTAAAAGTTACTCAAGTAAAAGTACAGCTACAGAGGGTAAAAGTTACTCAAGTAAAAGTACAGCTACAGAGGGTAAAAGTTACTCAAGTAAAAGTACAGCTACAGAGGGTAAAAGTTACTCAAGTAAAAGTACAGCTACAGAGGGTAAAAGTTACTCAAGTAAAAGTACAGCTACAGAGGGTAAAAGTTACTCAAGTAAAGTACAGCTACAGAGGGTAAAAGTTACTCAAGTAAAAGTACAGCTACAGAGGATAAAAGTTACTCAAGTAAAAGTACAGCTACAGAGGATAAAAGTTACTCAAGTAAAAGTACAGCTACAGAGGGTAAAAGTTACTCAAGTAAAAGTACAGCTACAGAGGGTAAAAGTTACTCAAGTAAAAGTACAGCTACAGAGGGTAAAAGTTACTCAAGTAAAAGTACAGCTACAGAGGGTAAAAGTTACTCAAGTAAAAGTACAGCTACAGAGGGTAAAAGTTACTCAAGTAAAAGTACAGCTACAGAGGGTAAAAGTTACTCAAGTAAAAGTACAGCTACAGAGGGTAAAAGTTACTCAAGTAAAAGTACAGCTACAGAGGGTAAAAGTTACTCAAGTAAAAGTACAGCTACAGAGGGTAAAAGTTACTCAAGTAAAAGTACAGCTACAGAGGATAAAAGTTACTCAAGTAAAAGTACAGCTACAGAGGATAAAAGTTACTCAAGTAAAAGTATCACATGAAAAAAAGTGACTTCAGTAAACGTTTTAAAGCAGATGTTTAAATCTGTACTTAAAGAGTAAAAAGTGCCTGAGATTTAAAGGACAATTAAAGGATTTTTAAAAATATACTTTATTAAAAATATCTCTCAATAGATAAAACTATAATATACAAATAAATGTAAAAACAAAAAAACAAAAACAAAAAAACCTCTAAAACCCTGTCCAGGGGTTAAAATATTTACTATTTACAAAGTTGAAATAAATTATTTGATTCGATAGTTTTTGACTATGTCGCATTTTCAAAGTCATTGTTCAGTTTCTTGATGGTTCTCGATCCTCTAAGACTTAATCCTGCTGATTTGGTGAGATCGAGTGACAGTTTGACTCTTAGCCAGTGTAGGACAGGACTGTAATCTTGGTCCTTTTTCCTTGAAACTTTAATTGATAATTCGCTAATGAAACGTTCCGCTTCCCTTCCGTTCCCTCCACAGGGGGTGAAGACTAAAGGCGTGAAGGAACCATGTTCAGTCTGAATGACGCGTTGGTTATATTGGCGTTTCTTTTCGTTCTCGTTAGTGGTGAATGTTGTTTCTAGTTTCTGGTTCAGGCTCTTAGCAAATGGATTGAACACCCTTACATCAAAAAATGCTTGTTGCCCCCTTATCCAGAAGTCTCTTGCGCAGACGTCTAACCTGGCTTCATCTGATGAGTTGGCGCTACTGTGCAAAGCTTCGCCGGTTAACGTTTCAAGTTGTGGCTCGATTTGAACATCGTGACGTACATCGTTGAGTAAATCTGCAAAAAGATCTCTTACTTCATCGTGGCGCCTGTGTATAAAACCGCCTTTCATACATGACATGGCGTGGTCGACATCAAAACGTTTACCACAGGCGCACGTTGTTGGTAGGTACTTTGGAGTCCAGCGGTATCTAAGGCAAAGAGCATCATAGAATTCTCTTTTGCTCAAGTTGAGGTCCTCTGATTGTACTGGTAGAGTAGTTAACCAGCTCGACGCTCCCTTCATCATGTTTAGGTCGTTTGCTCTTAGTTGCTCTTTGTTCATCTTTTCACGGACTTGCTGTAAAGTGGCTTTGTGTTGTTCCTCTCTGGCTTTCACAATGTTCTTTCTGGTCTGCTTCAATAGTTCATTATCTATCAGCGCTGCGCTGTCTTGATTCTTGATATTTGTAACTAGTTGGTCAGTTGCTGACTGAGAATTTGAATACTCAAAGTCAGCGATATTAGTAAAGACAGGTATTGCTAGACCTCCTTTCTTTACTGGTAAGGACAGCAAGAGTCGTTCTTCAACAGTGCAGATATGACCTTCTGTAATTGCTGGAATAAACGTGTTGTCTATCACTTCATCTACTTTAGTTAGATGTTGCTTGATGTTTGGATTTGTTCTGATGTAGTAGGTCAGTTTGTGTCTAAAACCACTGGTAAATGCAGCATAAGCGGCATGTGGTTCAGATCTTGCTATTTTGGACAGAAGTATCAATTGATTACACCACGAGTCCACTAGCCCATCAATATATTCGGACTGTCCAGCTTCACTACCGACAAATCCTCCGAGACACGGTCTTCCTTTGGTTGTTATCTTGATATCCGTGCCAGCAAAAACTTGATGGGCTTCATCCTCTACTTCTGGTTTTAACACCAACCAAGATTTAGACGCCTTGGGAAAGTATCCCAGTTTAGGTCCTAGTGTTACCAAATTATCCCACCATGTTCGAAGAGGGGCTAGATTGCCTGCACCACTCAAATCATCTGCAAATGCAACATGTTTCACACTGTCATTGTCTGGTTTAATGACTTCTAGTAAAGGGATCATTCCTATGGCATACACTGGCATTGCAAGGGGATCACCTTGCGTGGTTCCCTCCGATGACAAGATTTCAGTACCACCAAGAACAATCAAGCGAGATGGTGTGCTATAGCAGTTCCTTATGTATGTAGCCATTGGGGGACATAAATAGCGTATATTGTGAAGTAGGACAGCACGGTTGAGAGAGTTGAAGGCGTTATCTGCATCCACAAGAAGCACTGCATCAGTAGACTGGGCATCGAAGATATCTCTTATTGCATGTACAGCAGCTTCACATCCGCTTGCCTGGCCTGCACATAGTTGTAAATTTCCTGCTGAGCTGATGATGTCCGGCTTTATGACTGATAGAATAGCTTTACCCACAATCCTCCGCAGCACTTCTCCAACCCCTATAGGTCTAACTCCTGGGTTCTTGTCCAAAGGTATCAGTCGACAAGCTAGATATGCTTCCAGATTAGTGCAGCTCCTGTCGTCTTCCATTGTAGTTTCAATTTCTATCGTGCTGACTTTTTGTGCAAAGGTGGCAAGTGCACATCTAAGATCTCGGCCAGCAGTTGCAAAGTTCTTTGAGACGAGTATCCTCCTCCATCCATCAGCATCTAGACCCGAAGGTCCACTTGACCCTTTTGTTTTTAGTGCTGCATTCATGATAGTAGATTCTGTTATGTTTTGAAACATAAGAACAGAACATTAAAGGATCAAATGTAAAATGTGCTGTTTTTGTGTATTTGGTTTGTTAAAAGTCGAAACTCAAATTAAACATTCTAAAAAAAGTCCTTTTTACGTTTCAGTCCAGACCTCATGCAGATACTCAAATGTAGTGAAGTAAAAATGAAAAGTCTCCAGTGTAAAATGTACTTGAGTAAATTCAATTCAATTCAATTTATTTTGTAGCGCCCAAAATCGCAACAGCAGTTTCCTCTAAGGGCGTTTCAAGATCTGGATGAGCCAAACACACAGACATATGAAAACAGAGCAAAGTGCAAATACGGACAGTTCCCTAAACAGTGAAGGGAAAGAGATGAAGTAATAAAGGTGAGTTAAGGTCACTTTATTTATATTTTTCATAATAATAACTGTTTCCCACACAGGCTGAAAAAGTGTTTAATTACACAGTAGTTCTGATTAGACTTTAATAATAATAATAATAATTAAAGCCGCAAGCGGCATCGAATGGCCCTTGCAGGCCGCGCGTCGCACTCGGCCGACCTGACGCTCCCCCGGGTGGCGCTGATGAGCCTCTTGTCTCTGTGTGTTTGTGGCTTTGGGCTGAACTTGTCACTAAACATAAAGTCCACACACACTGGAGATGCTGATGTGTTAACATTGACGAATATGGGCACTTTGGGACATCGCCATGGCAACACCGTTGCCACGGTCAAGCCCCCATGTATCCAAGCCCCCATGCCTTGGATACATGGGGGCTTGGATACAGCTTGATGTCAGGAGTGTGTTTTGGGGACAGGAGGCGCTTCGCGCTACTTTTGTCAACATTGAGTGAATGGGCGAACGATGACTTGTTAGCAAGAACAAATATGCATGTCCCATGCCTTCGGCATGGGTTGCTAGGATACTGCTGTTCACGGAGAGAGCGATCGAGGGACGAAGTTCAGCGCGAAGCCCTGTAGGGGCTCGGGCCTAATTAGAGAATGACCGGGTTTGATGTGGAGTTTGAATTACCACAGCTTCAGTTTTATTGCTGTTTAGTTGGAGGTTATGTGCCGTCCAGGACAGATGGCTGAGGAGGAGGTGGAGGAGGTGGAGGAGGTGGAGGAGGTGGAGTCCATTTTCTTTTAAAGCTGAGTGTCATCGGCATAACAGTGGAATGAAAGTCCATGTTTGCGGATGATCTGACACAGCGGGTCACTTTAGACGTCTTTATTTGGTTAAACTATAATATAAAAATGCTGTTCTTGGATGGAATTCTCTGTGCTGATAACAAAGGCCGAACCGTTTTAGAACTTTTTGTACTTTTCTTCTCATCTTTTCTTTACAAATTTCCACTTAGCTGCTGTTAAACCACGATAAATATTAAAATACTCTCCCAACGAACCATCGAACCATCGAACCCACGAACCATCGAACCAACGAACCCACCAACCCACGAACCATCGAACCCACGAACCATCGAACCCACGAACCATCGAACCAACGAACCCACCAACCCACGAACCATCGAACCCACGAACCATCGAACCCCCGAACCCACCAACCCACGAACCATCGAACCCACGAACCATCGAACCCACGAACCATCGAACCCACCAACCCACGAACCATCGAACCCACGAACCATCGAACCCCCGAACCCACCAACCCACGAACCATCGAACCCACGAACCATCGAACCCACGAACCATCGAACCCCCGAACCCACCAACCCACGAACCATCGAACCCACGAACCATCGAACCCCCGAACCCACCAACCCACGAACCATCGAACCCACGAACCATCGAACCCACGAACCATCGAACCCCCGAACCCACCAACCCACGAACCATCGAACCCACGAACCATCGAACCCACGAACCCACCAACCCACGAACCATCGAACCCACGAACCATCGAACCCACGAACCATCGAACCCCCGAACCCACCAACCCACGAACCATTGAACCCACGAACCATCGAACCCACGAACCATCGAACCCACGAACCATCGAACCCACGAACCATCGAACCCCCGAACCATCGAACCCACGAACCATCGAACCCACGAACCATCGAACCCACGAACCATCGAACCCCCGAACCCACCAACCCACGAACCCACCAACCCACGAACCATCAAACCCACGAACCATCGAACCCACGAACCATCGAACCCCCGAACCCACCAACCCACGAACCCACGAACCATCGAACCCACCAACCCACGAACCATCGAACCCACGAACCATCGAACCCACGAACCATCGAACCCCCGAACCCACGAACCCTCGAACCAACGAACCATCGAACCCCCGAACCCACGAACCCTCGAACCAGCGAACCCACCAACCCACGAACCATCGAACCCACGAACCATCGAACCCACGAACCCACGAACCATCGAACCCACGAACCCACGAACCATTGAACCATTGAACCAACGAACCAACGAACCCTCAAACCATTGAACCCACGAACCCTCGAACCAACGAACCATCGAACCATCGAACCCCCGAACCCACGAACCCACGAACCCTCGAACCCACGAACCCCCGAACCCCCGAACCCCCGAACCCTCGAGCCCTCGAACCAGCAAACCAACGAACCAACGAACCCACAAACCCACGAACCCACGAACCCTCGAACCATTGAACCATCGAACCCTCGAACCCACGACCCAACGAACCCTCGAACCAACGAACCCTCGAACCAACGAACCCTCGAACCCTCGAACCCACGACCCAACGAACCCTTGAACCCTCGAACCCTCAAACCCACGACCCCTCGAACCAACGAACCCACGAACCCTCGAACCAACGAACCCTCGAACCCTCGAACCCTCGAACCAACGAACCCTCGAACCCACGACCCAACGAACCCTCGAACCAATGAACCAACGAACCATCGAACCAAAGAACCAACGAACCATCGAACCATCGAAGCAACGAACCTTCGAAGCAACGAACCAACGAACCAATGAACCCTCGAACCCACGAACCCTCGAACCCACGAACCAACGAACCCACGAACCCTCGAACCAACGAACCCTCGAACCCACGACCCAACGAACCCTCGAACCCTCGAACCCACGACCCAACGAACCCTCGAACCCTCGAACCCACGAACCCTCGAACCAACGAACCCTCGAACCCACGACCCAACGAACCCTCGAACCAATGAACCAACGAACCATCGAACCAAAGAACCAACGAACCATCGAACCCTCGAACCCATGACCCCTCGAACCAACGAACCAACGAACCAACGAACCAACGAACCATCGAAGCAACGAACCTTCGAAGCAACGAACCAACGAACCCTCGAACCCACGAACCCTCGAACCCACGACCCCTCGAACCAACGAACCCACGAACCCTCGAACCAACGAACCCTCGAACCCTCGAACCCACGACCCAACGAACCCTCGAACCCTCGAACCCTCGAACCCACGAACCCTCGAACCAACGAACCCTCGACCCAACGAACCCTCGAACCAATGAACCAACGAACCATCGAACCAAAGAACCAACGAACCATCGAACCCTCGAACCCATGACCCCTCGAACCAACGAACCAACGAACCATCGAACCAACGAACCATCGAACCAACGAACCAACCAACCAACGAACCCTCGAACCAACGAACCATCGAACCATCGAACCAATGAACCAACGAACCATCGAACCAAAGAACCCTCGAACCCTCGAACCAATGAACCAACGAACCATCGAACCAACGAACCCTCGAACCAATGAACCCTCGAACCCTCGAACCAATGAACCAACGAACCATCGAACCAAAGAACCAACGAACCATCGAACCATCGAACCCTCGAACCCACGACCCCTCGAACCAACGAACCCACGAACCAATGAACCATCGATCTATCAAGATAAAGTTTGAGCATCAGAAAGACAGAGAATACCTCACAGGACTAAACCAGGACTAAACCAGGACTAAACCAGGACTAAACCAGGACTAAACCAGGACTAAACCAGGACGAGCGTAGGGATCGTTCAGAAGTTGCCGATACCTCGATACT